>CM066193.1:5850200-6450200 GCA_033675215.1 Rhodiola kirilowii | reverse complement strand
GAATTTGTAGCCCAGTTGATCAGTTTGAGTAGGTTGATGTGGTGCTACTAAGAATTAAAGGAAATTGAAGTTTCTGCTTCTTCCAGGAAACCCTAATTCTCTCGTCGTCTCTCAAACCTGCGGCGCATGAAAAGTGTGAAAACAAGTATTTATACAACGCGACACTGTTTCGGGTACAAAACGTTCGGCGAGATTGTCTCGATCCATTTTTTATGGAAAACTTTTGTTTACAAATTTGTTAAAATACTTTATTAGTCTGGAAGATCCTTATCAATAAATATATATATATATATTATTCGGAAGATTACACGACATCGTTTGATGAGCTTTCAAGCTTTGGCCTAATACTTATCATTTCTTGTTCTTGTAAATGGTTCCTGATAATAAAAAACAGCTTATCAAAATACTTCACTATATAGTTAATAAGGTGGTGGGTGGCCTGTTGGTTGGGGTGCTGATCAATAATATCTCACGTTCCAAGTTTGATGATACTTTCGATCAATCATAATTTGAGACACTTTTTATAAATAAAGAAATTAAAACGGACTTATTGAAAAATACATAATATATGCGAGGGTATAAACGTGCGAAAAAAAATAACGTTAACTCTGAACATTATCAAATGACAAATAACTCTGAACTTTTGTTAAGTCTGAATATTATAAAAAAACTCTGAACATTATCAAAAAAAACTCTGTTAAATAACTCTAAATATTATGCTTTGAATTAAAATTAATTATTTAATTACGAAAATAACAAGTGACTATTTTACCCATCCGTGTTGGATTGCGAAATTTCGACAAATATACCACGTGTCAACTGTTGAGGAGATTTATAATTTTATAAATAAATATAAATTTTATCCGATCTCTACCCTTATAACAAAATACTTCTTTTTTATTGTATTACTTTTCCTCCACTTATCGACTACAGCAATTGTTAGGTTTATTAACTTGGATGGATACATAAGACTTTCACAAGCGTTTGATAGATATGTGCCTGTTTCAATTAATTTTCTCTGCATTGTAATTGCTCGATACAAGAGCCAATTTTATCTATCTTCTGAAATATCAGGCATTTCAAGGTAATTAAATTATAGGATCTCTGTGATTTATAATCGTGGTAGATGCTCAGGAATCATGATATCAGTCGGCAAATTTAATACAAATGATAGTAATTCGAAATTCCGTCGTATTTTTGTGTGGCATGCAGCCTACTAGTAGCGAAGGTCTGAAGTGGCATTCGTCATGAAGCTTCTTGCTAAACATAGCCTGCAATGTAATTAGCATACTTCGACTTTTTCCAAGAAAGCTGAATCTTTTTTTTTCTCCGTCTGGATAATAGTCTTTTCATTTAAGCGTAAGATCATTTGTTAGCTCTTCATAAGTTTGTATCGATAGTTTAAAGGTTCGTGTTTTTATCCGCTTTGTTGTTAAGATAGTGCATGTTGAACCTTGCTCCTTGCACAATAATTAGGGGTGGCAAAATGGATGAACGGATGAGTTAATGGATAGATGAAATGATTAGCGGTTTAAACGGATGGATCACTAATGGTTGATGGATTAACGGATAAATTCATTTGATCCATTTAACCTATTTAGTTCATTTTCTCATTTAACTCTTTTATTTCTTAATTGATATCAAGAAATTTAAATTGAGTTATTTCTAAACATACAAATCACTCGCAAAAAGTAATTATAAGACATTAAAATGAATCACTTGATTCCCAAAAACATCTTCGACGAGTAAGTCCATAACTGCCGAGTCTGAAAATAAATTAAAATAAAATTAGATTACTTTTTTAGTTCATAAAATAAGTTGCATCCAAACCTACAAATTTACAATATGTATCCAGCAATGTATTGTAACTCACCAAATCAGGCAATACGAAGACAATAAGAAGAAAAGAGTGACAATAAGACGAAATTAGGGAGCTGATTCGGCGATTTGGAAGAGAGGGAGTGAAAGAGTGACAGTGAGACGAAATTAGGGATTGAAAGAAGACAATAAGAAGAAAAGGAGGACGGGATGGAGAAAATAATGCGAAATTGGAGATTTTTTATAGAAAAAAATAGATATTTCATTAATTAATGGATCATTAACGGATCATTAATGGATCAAACCATGTCATCCGTTTACTAATGGATTGTTAATGGATATGGATTAATTCAATCCATTAACTAAATGGATGGATAACGGATGGATTTTCGCGGATGGTTACTGAACGGACAACGGTTGATGGATAATTTTGTCAGGTCTAACAATAATAACTAACCAAATGACATACACTTTGTTGACAAATTGATTCACAGCTGAAACGGTAAGAATGCATGTCACATGTGCGACATCTTTTAAAAATATTTCCACTTTTCAATATCACAAGCAGAGATCAAAGAGACGACATAAGATTGGCCCAGAACTCAATTCCTATAACTCGATGCTTGTAAACTCCAGTTCAGTGACAAAACAAAAGGTTTATACAGCAACAATAACGACCTCTATAAGCAGTAACAATCCTAAATCATCAATCGTATTAAAATCTCTTCCGTACCAAAAACGAAACAGTTAACAGAAATCAACTAGAGCCAAAAAAAAAAGACATACAGATGAGACGTCATTCTCAGATCTTATCAATATCCTCATCCTCAAACTCAATATAATCATCATCATCGCCATCATCCTCCTCATCCAATCCACCAGCAATTCCCTCATTAAGCCTAGTATTCTCCGGAAGCTCTTTATAAGCCTTCAACAGCCTGGCTTCATCCGGCATGTACTTAAGAATCACATCCGCCTTATCATCCTGATAATCCGACTAGAATAATATCCCCAGCCGACACACTTTCTTATGCATCTTTCCGCGGATGTGGCAGAGGCGTTTGGTCCCGTCGATGCACGTGGCCTCGCATCGGCCGTTTCCGAGCATGCGGAGAACTTGAGCGTACTCGCATCGGCCGTTTCCGAGCATGCGGAGAACTTGAGCGTACTCCTGTCCGTCTTCTTTGAAGATTAGCTCGCGCTTCTCGACACCCACATCCTTATAAATGTTCTGAAATAGCAGAATTTTCTTAATAATACTCGGATAAGGAAGTGAGTGGACATCACTCTTGCAGACATTCTCTAAGTGGCGCATGATCATCTTGGGTAAGTTGATCTTCTCCCGCTTGATAAGCTTGTCCATGAGGACAACGTCCTAGATGAAGAAGAGGGAGCGCTTCTGGGAGTAAGGTTACTGATAACAAACTCATATAACAACTTGTTGGCCAGACCCATAGCACCAGTGGACACGTTATTTGGAGGAGTGTTATGGTCCTCACTGATGGTCTTGATGACCTCCGACAGTGTCATATCCTGAGGCCACCCTCCTTTGTGGTAGCCATCGAAACTAGAGTGTGGAACGTTCAAGATATGGCTCAACTCAAGACTGGACAGCTGATACTTCTTCCTCTGCAGCTCATATGATGCTACCAATGCATATTTCACATCTACCACAGACAGTGTCTCAAAAAACTCAATAAGCAAACTG
This sequence comes from Rhodiola kirilowii, assembly GCA_033675215.1. NCBI lineage: Eukaryota > Viridiplantae > Streptophyta > Magnoliopsida > Saxifragales > Crassulaceae > Rhodiola > Rhodiola kirilowii. The sequence goes on along the minus strand of CM066193.1, from coordinate 6,446,674 downwards.
TGACTTACTCCTTTCGATAGGTTGAAGACAGAGTCCCATCCATGGAATTAGATAGCTTCACTCACCTCTCAGAGTCCGTTCTTTTCGAAGAACGTCATGTCAACGAACAATTCTTTTACCACCTGTCTAGCCTAGAATTGTGTCGCTTTCTTCTTCTTCTTTTGGCCCTTCGGTGCGCGAGAAGAGGAAGCCTTTGCCCTCTTGGCTTTGGGAGGAGTGAAATCAGGAGACGACCGAGCGGTAGACTCCTTAGCCACCCTTGCGCGAGAGCGCACTCGGGAAGCGATACTGGAGCCAGCCCTCACCGGAGTGATCGCCTCAGTGAAGCTGACTGATACGGGCGCCGGGGCAGGAGGGCGATTGGGTTTATCCGCCTTAAAGGGGACCATGGCAAAGACCAAATCAAGCGAGAAGAGGACTCCTCGTCATGAAGGCTCGGCTCTCCGAAGAGGGAGTCCATGTCAGAAGAGGCGACGACGCCGTAGGAGGTAATGGGAGAGCTCGTGGAGGAAGCCATTTATGTCGAGAGACAAATGAGAGATATGGCTTGTGCTAGGGTTTCTTGAGAGAGATGATGAATAGAATACCTCGGTGTGTCCTTAAATAGGGATCTTGTCTTCAACCGCATCATGTCCAAACCTTGTTAAGCCACAGAAAATGGATGAAGACAAGATCCCAATTTAAGGACACGCCGAGGTATTCTATTCATCATCTCTCTCAAGAAACCCTAGCACAAGCCGTATATCTCACTTGTCTCTCGACCTATATGGCTTCCTCCACGAGCTCCCTCATTAACCCCTTCGGCGCCGTCGCCTCTTCTGACATGGACTCCCTCTTCGGAGAGCCGAGCCTTCATGACGAGGAGTCCTCTTCTCGCTCAATTTGATCTCTGCCATGGTCCCCTTTAAGGCGGATAAACCCAATCGCCCTCCTGCCCCGACGCCCGTATCAGTCGGCTCCACTAAGGCGATCACTCCGGTGAAGGCTGGCCCCAGTATCGCTTCCGGGGGCGCTCTCGCGCAAGGGTTGCTAAAGATTCACTCCTCCCAAAGTCAAGAGGGCAAAGGCTTCCTCTACTCGCGCACCGAAGGGCCGAAATAAGAAGAAGAAAGCGACACAAATCTTAGCTAGACAGGTGGTAAAAGAACCGTTCGTTGACATGACGTTCTTCGAAAAGAACGAACTCAGGGAGGTGAGTGAAGCCATCTCATTCCAAGGATGGGAATCTGTCTTTAACCTATCGGAAGGAGTAAGTCACAGTTTGCTTACTGAGTTTTTTGAGACACTGTCCGTGGTAGACGTGAAATATGCATTGCTAGCATCATATGAGCTGCAGGGGAAGAAGTATCAGCTGTCCAGTCATGAGTTGAGCCATATCTTGAATGTTCCACATTTTAGTTTCAATGGCTACCACAAAGGAGGGTGGCCTCAGGATATGACACCGTCGGAGGTCATCAAGACCATCAGTGAGGACCCTAACCCTCCTCCAAATAACGTGTCCACTAGTGCTATGGGTCTGGCCAACAAGCTGTTATATGGGTTTGTTATCAGTAACCTTACTCCCAGAATCCAGAAGCGCTCCCTCTTCTTCATCCAGGACGTTGTCCTCATGGAAAAGCTTATCAAGCAGGAGAAGATCAACCTATCCAAGATGATCATGCGCCACTTAGAGAATGTCTGCAAGAGTGATGTCCACTTACTTCTTTATCCGGGTATTATTAAGAAGATTCTACTATTTCAGGACATTTATAAGGATGTGGGTGCCGAGATCCCTTACTTCAGACGCCTTTCTATGAGTAATCTGAAGAGGATGGGGTTCAAGCGAATTGAGGATGGTGGCTGGGTCAAGAATTCGCCTGTGACTCCAGCTGCTCCTGCGGCACTAGTGGTGAATGAAGCCCACAATGAGGGGGAACAGTCCGAGGAGCCTGTTTATCAACCCTCCCTTACCCTGGAGGATCTCCAGAGGGAGCTGCTCCCCTTGAAAGACATTGAGGCTCTTCAGAAGGAGATTGCTCTTCTGAAGAACATGGTCGGTACTCTAATATCACAGATGCTCCAGCTGAAGGCTACTGTCAACTCTCAATCTAGACCCGCTGATCCTCCTCCTGCCGCTGATGCCCTCCCCACTGATTCTGCGGGCACTGCCCCTCCTTGAAAACCCTAGCTAATCACTCCTGTTTTTTTTTGTTGATTTGAGTCCTTTCTCTGCGTTAGCATCCATTCGCTGGTGCTCTTTTGTTATGCTTGTTTCCTATTAATGCAATGTTCATTTTTCATTGCTTTGTTATGTTGTTCCACTGACTAGCTGGCACTGTAGCGTTACTCACTTATGCACTAACATTGCATGATAAGTCTTTTAATGATGCCAAAAGGGGAAGATAACGGAGGCATACTCTGAGGGGGAAGTACTCCCACGCCTATGTCACTATTAATCTGAAGGGGGAACTGGGACGTGAACCTGTTGTTGCATAGTTGATAGGGGTAGATAAATGTTATGTTCTATACTATCTCTTATGCCTGGGATGTTTGTCATCATCAAAACAAGTTGAAATATTGGCGCTTCAAGAGTAAGACTCCCTTAGCAGTCCATCACCAACAGTTTGTACAGCAAGAACAACGACCTCTATAAGCAGTAACAATCCTAAAAAATCATCAGTTGTATTAAAATCTCTTCCGTACCAAAACATTACTGTCAATACGCCAAAAAAAAAAACAGTAAAGAAGAAGAAGACATACAGAGACGTCTTACTCAGATCTTATCAATATCCTCATCCTCAAACTCAATATAATCATCATCATCGCCATCATCCTCCTCATCCAGTCCACCAGCAATCCCCTCATTAAGCCTAGTATTCTCCGGAAGCTCTTTATAAGCCTTCAACAGCCTGGCTTCATCCGGCATGTACTTAAGAATCACATCCGCCTTATCATCCTGATAATCCCTCAATCCGACTAGAATAATATCTCCAGCCGCGATCCACACTTTCTTATGCATCTTTCCGCGGATGTGGCAGAGGCGCTTGGTCCCGTCGATGCACGTGGCCTCGCATCGGCCGTTTCCGAGCATGCGGAGAACTTGAGCGTACTCCTGTCCGCCTTCAACAGCCTGGCTTCATCCGGCATGTACTTAAGAATCACATCCGCCTTATCATCCTGATAATCCCTCAATCCGACTAGAATAATATCTCCAGCCGCGATCCACACTTTCTTATGCATCTTTCCGCGGATGTGGCAGAGGCGCTTGGTCCCGTCGATGCACGTGGCCTCGCATCGGCCGTTTCCGAGCATGCGGAGAACTTGAGCGTACTCCTGTCCGTCTTCTTTGAAGATTAGCTCGCGCTTCTCGTCGTCCGCTTCGTTTTTCCCTCGCTTGCGATTCTTGCCTCCCTTTCCCTTGTTCTTCGGCATCGCGAGAAACCCTAGATTGGCACAAGGAGCTTTTGTGGAGATGATGAACAAGTTGCTATCGTTGCGTTTGCGCGTGTAATGTAATGCCAGTACTCAGTACTCAGTATGGGTTGTTAATATCTGTTTTTCCAATATAAATGGGCCGTACGTTTAAAGTCGTCCACCGGGCTGCAAACTATCATATTCATTATATGCTTTCGGTCTTACATTAATACATTCCGAAGATGTACCCATTCTACTTGCTCGTTATAAAAACAACAAAGACGAATTCGACCACACAAAAAACAGGCAGATACAAGAAACACAATCAATCGACCAACACAGACATATGTAAGCATTTGGAGAAGGTCGTATTGTGGTGTGGACTTGATACGGCACGCATTTATTGATATATACAAATACATCTCCTCTGCTTGCTGATTGAAAGCCCAATAGCTCATGCACTCCTATCCATCTTGGATAGTGTCCATCAGATGTATGAAGACCCAAATCATCATATCTCAGTTCAGGTGATTTTTGTAGACATTCTCTATTCAGTTCCTTCCCCATTATGATGTAGAGATTGCGTTTTGGTGAATCCCAGTGTGCATACCGTCAAAATCCTTTCCTTTGTCAGGAAGTACGTCATAAGATGCCAGCAACTGCCTCTAAAAAATCATGCGAGTAAAGTTACAGCTTCGTGAAGATATATAGCGCTATAGAAAGGAACATAGTTTTACATTATAACTCAGAAGTTTTCATAGCATAGCATAGAATCAAATTAATATCCCCTATATAGAGATATTGTATCCATCACACGCACGTACCCAATACCCCTTGACGATTGGAGAATCAAATATATTGTATCTCAGCCACACTGTTTAATGACTTATAACTTATTATCTTTGTATATCTACATGGAGATTATGAGTACATCCATATTGAATTTGACATGTTAAGCTTTGCACTGATAAGTAATAGACTCGGATTTGTTTTTATTCACATATGCCACAAGCTAATGGCCTATCAATGGTGACATGTAATCATGTTTGCAACAAGTTAAAGAAAGAATGATTAAATAAGATCAAAAAGAACACATATGTGAAGGAAATGCATCAAGTTAGACTAGGTAGGTATAATGTACAAAAGCAAATACAGTGCTAGCAACAAAACAAAAATGTAGGAGCAACTAGTCAAGGAGAAAATGATGCTTCAATTGACATAAGGAGAGACACCAATAAAGTAACAAGGTTCAGCTGATAGTACTTACATGGTCTTCAAACTCGGGACTCGTTAAATTAACGGCAAGGTTCCTCATCAGCAACAAGGTCTGCAAAGAAACAACAAATCATGTACATATGGTTTCCTTCAGTAAATGGAATGCAGCCACAATTTTCAGCACTCTTTTCTGGGTTCTGGCTAGGGCCTAGGATGATCGATTTTATCATCACATGTACATTTAATATGACAAGTTCAAGTATAAACGGCTAATCATTGAATTATCAAGATTTAAAATTCGCTTCAATTTGTACTATCAATGCTCTCTCTCATTGAATTATTTACTGAGTGATATTAATTAACAAAAGGGAAAAAATTGAGTGAGAGGCCGAAGAAGAATCACATACCGTCTCAACATTTATGGGGTCCATGTTTTTCAACTTCTGCAAATGACCACTTGCGTTGGGGTCAAACACACTGCCTATGAAGTTATAAACTTGGGCAAAGTCAGGCATGACTGCATTGAACATTAAAAACAAGAAGTTATTTCAGCTCAGATTTACAAGCTATTGCAAATCAAGACGACAAACAACCTAGACAGTATGAAACCAAAGAGGAAACAGGACATGTTTCTTAATCCATAAATTGGTGCAGAATGCCATTCATATGACACTTCAGGAACTACCGAAATGTGAAAAAGGTTGAGAAACACACTAATAATGGGTTCACCAATCAAATAATTCACAAAGGGGTCTTTAACCTGAGCTCTTTATGGGAGATGATGTAAACAGAACAGTTTATACAATTGGATCCTGAGCTAAATCAACCACAAATTCCTGTTATGTAACTCTTCACTTCAAGTAGGCAATACAACATCTTACCAAACTCAACATAATCCAACCAATATACAAACAAAGAACTTTTATCAACTGTATTACACTACTTGACATTAATTTTACCACAGAGATCCACAGTTATGTTTATGAAGCACAAAAGTGATGTTCTCATATATTTAACTTGTATATGAGTTGAAGACAGTAAAATTTATTTAATTTGGTCCAGGCCGCTGAAAAAGCATAAGCATCCTTGGACCCTAATGCAAACTGCAAGGCACGCACCTCTTATTGGCATGTTTGGATTTCCTTGCTGATTACTCACGCTGCCGCACCAAGTCCTTGCACTGCTGTCGCTACTGGTACTGCAACTGAAATTACTAGCGCCAGTTGCACCTTGTATGGTTCCAACATCTATAAAACCATGATACAATTACATGCTGGCATATACAATGAAAGAGCAACTAAAGTGTAGGTGAATTGAATGAGGATTAAGTACCAACCCTTGGAAACATGAGACATGTCAACGTGCGGTGCAGAGCTGGGGGTCCAGGAAGAGAACTCCATATTACATGATGGCATGGAATTAGAGCTTGGGAGTGCATAACCAGGTTGAGCCAGAGGGGCTGAAGTTTGGATCGATCCCACTATTTGAGAATCCTTATGGGCTGCATGATAGAAAAATCAGAGGTGGCAAGTACTTCAAGATCTAAAGACTGATGACATCATTATAGGACGTGTAATATGACCGCAGCCAGCTACCAATTGATAACTTAGACCAGCATACCGATTTTAGAAGCTTTCTGTGGATATGGATGAGAAGCCTTCCTTTTTGGACGTGGAGGAGGTACATGTTCATTCATTCCATTCTTCTGAACTTTCAGAAAGTATTTTTGGGCATGACTACGGATCTGGTAAAAAGTAAATGCTTAAGGTTTCACTCTCATTAAAAAAGGCATTATAAGATATTAGTCACAATAGAAACCGATAATAGCTTGCATTATTCCTAGCACATAATGACAGCAACCCAACAAGACATAACAAAAGCCTATTGAAATTCACTCAATAATTCTGCTCTAGAAATCTGATAATCCAACTGCAGACTTACTTGTATCACAGTCTTGGACCCCACAAAGGCTTCTATCTTTTTCCAATCCCGATCAAAGCTGAATTCAGTACAATGGAAAACGAAATACAATCAGCTCGCATGTAAGGTCCGCATAACTCAGATTGCTAGCAAACTTTAGTTCAATCGTAGCTAAATCCACTACACAAGTCTAAAAAAAGAAGATTACCAGGTCGAACATGATCACATCTCCTCCCACAAATGGGCAATTCATGCTTTCTTAATCAACATTATATACACCCACTTGTTCTCCAACTATGTAATCAAGATGACCAACACTGTTGGAACCCTTTGGTTTTGATGATTCTAATTTCTAACACTAACGATCCAACAAATACTCCATCGAAAATCCAAATTCCAAAACTAACAATGCAGAACACTATTCAAGCATATATGATTTGAACAATAGGCAGACTTCATCCCAACGTTGCAACTATTCCCATTTCACGTCCAATAACTGATTCACCCCAATTAAGACCCAATTTCCCTACCTAATTGAAACCAATTCTCATAAAAAGCAATAAAGAAACAAAACAGGCATAATCGGAAGAACTAACTGTCGGTACTTACAGATGCAACGCTTCCAAAAACTTCTCATGCTCCGTCTCCGTCCAGCTCTCCCTGGACTTCGAAATCACATACGGCTTCCTAATCTTCTTACTCATATCCTCCCCAGCCACCACCTGCCCCTCCGTCCCTCCTTCACCAGGTGGCGATAGCGGCTGCATCGAATTCTTCAGTCCAGGCAACGACGCGTCCATCAGATTGAAGTACAGTTTCCCACGATCCAACTCGGTTTGCGCTTTGCTGTTGTTGTTCGGATGCACTGCGACCATTAAACAGAGTTCAATTCAAGCTCCGATTTCGAAGTCGAACGAGCTCGGCTACTTGCGGAGTAATTAGGGTTTTCCCGATTGCGTTGAAAATCGAAAATGTGGCTGTGAATGAGATGAGATATTTATAGAGTGACACGTGACGGATCGTTTGGTGTGCGTTTTTGAGACTCTATCTAGAGTCATACACGTGGCGACGGCTTTATAGTTTATTGCGGAATATTTGACGTCCACACATTTCGAGCAGCTTCTTTAACACCTGTCTGCTGTTTAATTTCTTACATTATTATTTTATTATTATCGGGTAATACAAATTACAAAGTGAAAAATAAAGTTTAATAAATCAATTTTTATCAAAAAGTTGCAGTGAGGGATGTCGTGTTTGCGTATAGCATTGTTCGGGTTAGGGCTGGGCTCGGGTCGGTTCGAGCCGGTTTTTTGTGAAAATCGAATCGAAATCCGAAAATTCGGTTCGGTTTGGGTTCGGTCCTTCTAAAATTGAAAACCGACCAAAGCCCGAAAATTCGGGTTTCGGGCCGGTTCGGTCTTTTTCGGTCCTTTCGGTCTTTTCCGGTTCGGTCTTTTCGGTTTGGGTTTTCGAGCTTTTTCGGTTCGGTCATTTTCGGTTCGGGTCGGTTCGGTCCTTTTTTGCGATTTTTCAGTTTTTTCCGGGTTTTTTCGGTCTTCTTTCGGTCTTTTTCGGATTTTTTCAGTCTTTTTCGGTCTTTTTATGTAAATTCAATTTTCGGTTCGGTTCGGGCCGGGTTCGGTTTGGTTCGGGTCGGGTTCTGTAAATTGACAGAAAACACATATTTTCGGTTCGGTTCGGGCTTTCAGTCCGAGCAAAAGCAAACCCGAGACCGAACCGAACCGAACCATTCGGTTCGGATTTTTTTCGATTCGATTTTTGGTACGAGAAAAACCGACCCGTTCGGATTTTTTTTGGTTCGGTTCGGGCCGGGTTCGGTTTTTTCGGTCTTTTCGCCCACCCCTAGTTCGGGTGGCATTCTTGATAGGAACGGGCGAACGGCTTATATTAAAAAAAAGCATACAAAAAAATTCAAAATATCTCTATTTATATTTTGATTAATTAGTTCATTAAACCACCAAATTTCAATACATATGACATTAATCTATGGATAACATCGAAATAATCTTTATCAAAAAAAAAGCATCGAAATAATTGTTTTGATCCATTGATATTGATATTAATTTAATTTCTGTGTTTGGAAATGATAATTGTAATCCTTGTAATAACGTCAGTTTAATAATGCTCAAAAATACAGTTAACAAATTTACTTCCACAAAGGAATTCTAGAATAAATGAGTACAAATACAAAAATCAATTGTATTTTAAAATTACTATCCTGTGAATACCGAGATAATCAACCAATAAGTTGTTCGAGTTACTGATTGAACTTCTAAGGCAGAACAAGTAGCACGTTAATAAAAGCAGTTAGAACAGAAACTAGCACACAAGAAATGATATCCAGTTTGGCGTTAACAAGCCTACGTCTGGGGGGCTTAAGTCAAGTCCGGTGGAAAAGCAATTCACTATGATCGAGTTTAGAGTACAATGACTTATGTGTACAGACTCTCTCTGGAACAGCCTAATCTCTAACACTCCATTGTCTTGCGATCTAAGTTCCCCTCACATTATCTGAGATCTCTCTCTTTGTCCACCAAATCTTCTCTCGAAGATTGGCACAGTCCTCTCCCGAAGACTCAGCAACAGTTAGTTTGAACTTGTTCCGCTTTGATTCGTGCAACAGTCAATCTGGATCAGCAGCTTAATCAACAGATTGACTCATACATGTTAAGTTCGCGTATATACGGTAGTCACACTTTCTAAAGAATGAAGAGGTCAACAACGATCTCTCTCTCTAAGTGTGTGGTATAAGTGTTAACTTCTGAGATTGATCTCCCTCTCTCTCTAAGTGTGTGTGAGTGTTTTTCGTCAAGAGTTGGATCATGACTCCGAAACCCAGCATTGCATAATATAGATAGCATTTTACCCATTCTGGTTCGGAGGACTTCTTGAACAGCTTTATCGCCTAGAGCAATAGAGTTGTACTAGTACCTTGTACTGTCAGCATCGTAGCAGCAGACATAGTGATCATTTGACCGCCTCATCCGTTCTACAGCAGACTTGTTAAACGCCCTAGTTCCGCCAGGACTAAAGCAACTCCTTGTCAAAAAGTTAGAATATACAGTAACTTGAAGTCTCTCGCTTTGCCAAACTTCATGCCACAAGAACTAACATATTTATACTCCGTATAATATAATGATAGGAGAGATATAAATTAGATTTTTTTTAAAAAAATTAATAAGTTAGGGCCCTTGATACTGATATCAATTTGAAGTTTGTGTTTGGAAATGATAATTGTAATACTTGTAATAGCGTTAATAATTGCCTTTGGAGCATCTTTGCAGGTAAATACAGTTTGTCTGATGAACAGAAACTACCTTAATTTCAAAAGAAGACAGTTACACACAAAGAAACCTCAAAATTTTCAAGTGAGCATTCAACACTACAATAATATCACTGCTAGCTCCTAGTACATCAACTGAAGTCAAATTCTTACATCTATATATGGGAATATTCAACAAGAGCTGATCCAGAGCAACAGAACATCTTCAACTGCCTTTCTGGAGCCTGTGCCTTCAGCCAAGAATAAACCTGCAATGCATGAAACGGCAGGAAGAAAACAAACCATGGGTCAACTGGTCAAGTCAGAACTCAGTCCAAACCAGATAGACCAAAAGCTGAATAATGGACCACCTATAAGCTATAACAGCATACTAAGTAGGTAACAAAAGCTGAACACTCAAAATGGACCACCTATTAGCTTTTACCAGACGAATTCATTGAACAAAATCATGGACCACCTTTTACTTTTCAACACAAATTACTTTTCAGACAAAATCATGGACAAAATCATTGAACAAAATCATGACTTTCAGGTAAGAAGATAACTGAAAAAAGGCCAGAAGCTTCTTCAGCTCCTCGATCAATATTCTATATAACATCCTCAGCAGTAAACTTTTTTTTCTTCAACAAGGATTTCTTCAGAGTGAATGAGAGAACTTGCATTGGGAGAAGTAAGATGAAGTTTTCCATGAGCAATGATAACAACACCGAACAACAACTGGCTTGGGTTTTCTCTTGCTCCCAACACGAGCGCTTGGAAGAAGTCCCTCTAGAATCTCATCATCGACAACCTATGCCTTACTCTTCTACTGCTTCTTCCCCTTACTCCTCCTACACTACCCTCTAGCTACTTCCACTCATCCCTCCGAAGCCTGGATGCTTCTCGAAACTGTTATAGCCATCAAAATGGGGATTACAGCTCTGAGTTTCCTGCCATGCCACTCAACTCAGATGGGTCCCTCTGCATCATGGGAGCTAGTAGGTCCAGTGTATCACAAGGTTTGGTTTTTTACAATGTTGATCATTTCTAGTCTCTTGAAGTCTCTATTTTACTCTTCTATGCTTGTAAATCTGAAATGATATTTATTGATTTTGTGCATGTAGGGACTACTCCAGCTTTTTTGATACACGGTGGGCTGCGGTGGAGATTCATGCGATAATCTCATTCTGGCCACCTAGCGATCTCGCAAGACGCATCAAAGGGCCCGAACCCATTACTGCAGATGTTTCTAACCAAGATTTTAATATTACTGAAACTACCTTTGCCATGCCTCGTTAGCTGGCCAGAATGATTATCGCATGAATCTCCACCGCAGCCCACCGTGTATCAAAAACCACAACAGCAGCAATACACTGCAGTGATCTCTGAACCAGACAAGATGGCCAACTATGTATCAAATGCTTCATCCCAAGTAACAAGCTTGGGTAGCTCAAGAGAAGGGAGCCCCGACAGAATCAAACAGGCTGCCAAAGTTCTTGTGCGGTTGGTCCAAAACAAGCCATTCCACAAAATGCCAGCTTGAGCAACCTTCTTCTGCTGATTTTTAGGACCAAGCCATCTATGCCCAAAAAAAACAAATGAAGTCACAAAAAGAGAGTTAGTTTGGTATTAAGCTATTACTTATGTTTAAGGTTTTCAGCAGTTGTTTGTCTGCAAATGTTGGTCAAAAGTTGCAATATATGTTTATGAAGGTTTCTTCATGCAGATTGGTGAAACAAAAACTTACAATTACCATTGGTGGTGCTTTGACTTTGGCGTTAGTTATCATCATTGATTCATTTAGAATGGCAACTTTTAGAAAAATTTCCTATTTTGCTCAAAATTCGAAATTTGCTTCCTTTTCTACTCAACTTCCAAATTACATTCCCAATTTACTCACGTTTTATAAAGCGCCGTTAGCAACGGCGTCTTAATATTAAGCCGCTCTACAGGACAGCGGTTTAAGCCCTGTTGTCACATTTAAACCAAAATCAATGGCTGATTGGGCAGAACTTGTCGAGTATGCATAAACCGCTGTGGAGAAACGCGTCTAAACCTTAGCCGCTGTCCGCAACAGCGGCTTAATGTAATTCTACAGCTCAGAGCCTTCTCAGAGGCTTGACTTGTTGGCAGGGCTAAGCCGCTGTCAATAACGGCGGTTTATAGTGTAGCCGCTGTTTATAACAACGGCTTAATGTAAGTTTACAATTCAGAGGTTTATCAGAGGCTTGACATGTTGACAGGGATAAGCCGCTGTCAATAACGGCGGTTTATCGTTTTAACCGCTGTTATACACAGCGGCTTAATGTAATTTTACAACTCAAATGCTTCTCAGAGGCTTGACATGTTGACAGGGCTAAGCCGCTGTCAATAACGGCGGTTTACAGTTTAGCCGCTGTTTAATTTTACAACTCAGCGGCCTGATATGTCCAAAGATCTTAGCCGCTGTTCGTAACGGCGGTTTATATGTTTTAGGTTAAGCCGCTGTCGAGGACGGCGGCTTGTCCTTAAATGACTGAATATTCAACTTATTTTCACATTAACCTCAAAAAACCTGCAGAAAATCACCAGTAAAATAATAACCCTGTCCAACGACACAATACATACAATTCATCACCACAAAACATCAAACATAAACCATCACTTTTAAAAAGTTACATCATCATCGTTATATCTCAAAATACATGATAATCGAGACTTTATAACGGAGTGTAACGCTGTGTTGTTTTTCTAGCGCGTGTAGACCTCCGTGATGGACTTCTTTGTGAATCTGCTTGAGTCACTTGTGAAGGGCCAACTTCCTCCGCAATGTCTGGCAGGTGTACATCTTCATCAGAATCTACATTCACATAAAAAAATGGACTGTTAGACACAAGAGGCCTACAAATATTGATTAAGAAAAAAAATTACATACCACTGTCAATATGAATTGATGAGATATCAACATCCAAAGCACGACCCTCTCCAATTTTCAATAGGTCGGCATGAGTAGCATGAAACATATCATGCAGTCCTCTCTTGGTATCCATATCACTTGTCTTAAAGAACAAGCCAGAAATTGCCTTGCAATTGCGCACTAGTGACGCGACCTGTATAATTATTTAACTTCCAGTTAGAAGTATATTATATAAATTGAAGCACCTAAAAGTAATATAAATACTTACCATTACATAATGACCTGGTCCAGATGGGCGATAAGGCTCAGGAGTATCCACTGGTGCTTGTATGCGCTTGCGAGTCACAGATAAATACCATGAGTAGTACGCACCCAGATACGATACGTCTATGGGTGGATCACCGATAACAATCCTCTGAGCACGATCATTCCAAATGCTTATATATCCTTGCATTTCCTCATCTATAAGCTGATTAGTTCTTCTGATGTGCATATGCATCTGTTTATGACTTTTCGGTGGCGATGCGGGAATTGGTTGACTCAATCCAAATTGCCGGAGAACTCGCGACGGGTAATGCCACTCAGCTATATGAAAACAAATGAGAGGAACTTCAGCCCTCCAACTATCCCTGCCAGCAACGCACGAAGGATGAAGTGTGTCAAGTATCTCATCGTCGTATGGAGTCCATATGACATCGTTGGCTTCTTGTCGGTCCAACAAATCACGGAATAGCATCAACACATTATGAGATGTGTGCACGTATGACTTGGGCACTTTCCATCTACAAAATTGAAATAAACAATTAAAATTTTCTCTTTAAATCTTGGATAGTGATAAAATGAAACAAATATGAGACACTTACTTGTATCCTAAAGCTGTTCGCCGCGTAGGATCAATATCTGCACCATCTGGTTTAGCTGGAACAACAAGCTTCCTCGGTCTACCTAACGTCAAATGTTCCCAAGCCCATAGCTGAAGCAAAATGGCACAACCAGTGAGCTGTGTGCTTTTTGACTCACACGCGTTACACAAGCTGCGATATAGTTGTGCCAATACTGCAGCACCCCAACTGTAGCTTGATACGGAGTCTAAGTCTGCCAATAGAGGAAGAAAGTGGAGGGATATCTCACTGCCCGACGAATCTGGCATTAGCGATGACCCCAACATAAGGAGAATGTATGCCCTCGTATATCTCTGTATATCTAGCTCCGTAGCCTCTGCTGGAAGGGTCTGCATATGGTCTTTGAACCAAGTGCGTCGAACTGTGGTATCTCTCTTCCCGCGCTCCGGCACTACTCCCAATAACTGGTCGCAAAGAGGGGCATAATCATCGACCTCGTCGTCTATAGTCACCGCTCGGCCCTCAATAGGTAGTCCAGTCAACACGCCAACGTCCTCTAAAGTGATAGTCATCTCGCCATTGCGCAAGTGAAATGTATGCGTCTCCGAACGCCACCTCTCCACCAAAGTTGTCATGAAAGACCAATCGACCTCATAATTCTGCGTGTGGTACCAAGGTCCAAACCCGGCCCTAATAAGCAGTGCTAGGATGCGCTCATCTGCCTCCCAATTAACCCCTCTATGACGAACGGTTAATAAATCTGTGTCCTGTACAATTGAATAGGCACATAATTAGATAATTATTTAAAATAATAAACAACATGATGTGAAATAATGACCACCAAGATGTATAATTAACCGATTTCACTCACCGATGTTTCCCAAATGCGGTTTGATCGATGAGTGTCCTGTTTATAAAGCAATGTCCTGTCAATCGGACCCGGATCGAGAACATGTGACACATCCGGTAACAATGTGCCCTCTCCACCCAAGCTAGACGATGGAGATGGCATATCATGCATCGACTGATCACGGGTGCGACGTGGCATAACTGTAACATGAAATATCAATATGCATAAGATAACAAATATCTGTATACAATTCATAAATTAAATTATTTACAAGGAAACATGTTGTTTTTTTACAAGGCTGCATAACTGATCACGATTCATACATTATTTACAAGGCTACATATTTTTTTTTTACAAGATAACATATTCCAAAATGAAATTCTAATGAAATCCTAATTCACTATAGGCACCGAAGTACAAGAGCGCTTTGTGTGACCGGCAACGCCACATATTGAACACTTGAAGATTCTTTTCGGCTTTGTAGGGAGTTGCTCACTAGTAGATGGCAAGTCCACTGGTCTAGGGTCGCGCCTTTGATCCATTTCGTTGTGTCTACGCTTTGTTGGATTTCTTCCTCTCTTTACTCTTTTGAATTTCTTATTTGGAATATGCTTCGGTCCGACATAAGCGTTCCAATGTGTCATATCCGGAATCGGATTGAATGTTTGAGCCCAAGTATCCACATACGCTTGCGTAGTAAACTCATACGCAACACAATCACGAATTGATAGCCCTTCTTGTGCACAAACCGCTAAGGCGTGGACACACGGATAATGAAACAATTGCCATTTACCACAACCACACGTCTTACCTTCCAAAGAAACTTCATGTGCACGTGATTTTGATTTTGTGAGAACCGAAGCTATACCTTTACTCCGATCATACATTTGAACCTCATTATGTCCGGCTGTCACTAGGTTTGTATTGTTCAAGGTCTCAATCTTCGGAACAAAGTATTTGTTGTGACCCACCATTTGATCATGTCGCTCGATAAAATAAGAATTGGACTGTTTGAATGTAAAGTGGACAAGAGCGGTGATAGGCAAATCACGGCAAGGCATAAGCACATGGTTAAAAGATTCAGACTGGTTAGTCGTCATTGACCCCCATCTACGACCTCTAATATCATAAGATAGCGACCAGTGTTCAGGATTAAATTTCTCTAACCACTTTACCGCATCCGGTTTGTCCTTCAACAACTCTTTAAAATCTTTAAGTCGATTACGAAACTTTATTTGTTGATTCTTCTTAGCAATGTCCTTCAACAAATCTCTATGGGCAATACACTTCACTTTTTGATTAAAATTTGAAGCAAAATGCCTTATGCAATAACGGTGATAAGCGTTCGGTGGCTTCCACTCATCTTCTTTCATCACTCGCATTATTCCACTATGCCTATCAGAAATAATACATAATCCTTGGCGTTCTGTGATGCCATTTCGAATGCACGTCATAAACCACTTCCAACTATCGACGTTTTCACTCTCTACTAAAGCATATGCAATAGGAAGGATCCCATTTTCTGCGTCGAAAGTAACTGCAATCATTAACACCCCTTTCCATTTCCCGATCAAATGTGTTGCATCAATAGAAATGACCGGACGACAATGCTTGAATCCTTCAATAGCCGGATAAAAGGCCCAAAATACCCTATTCACACTTACATTGCCATTGTCAAGCGTCGATTTGTCCCAGTAAACAATGGTACCGGGATTACTCTCTTGAAGCATCTCCATGTATGCCGGTAATTTTTCAAACGATCCATCCCATTCGCCAAATAAATAGACAAAGGCTTTTTGGCGGGCCTTCCAAGCTTTGATGTAAGTTATCTTGTACCCATACTTCGAAACCATTAACTTCATCACTTGCTTAGGAGAGTATCTCAAATCCTCTTGGATTAAGTTTTTTATTTCCATTGCAATAAAATGTTTATTGAAATGGACATTGTCAATCCGGACAATATCAACCTCGCACGTGTGTTTCTCATGTTCGTATTTGATGATTCTCCACATACCCTCCTTTTTCTTCTTTGAAGCTCTTAGTTCCCATTCACATTTATCCTTACCCCCTCGACATTCGAGAATCATTCTTTTTGTATCCGAATTTATGGTGCGATACTCGCGACGGTGTGTGATATGATATTTCCGACAAGCATGTATAAGCAACTCCTTACTCATAAACATACCCCCTAAACGAAGCTCTTTTGTGTTGAATTTGCTAGTATGAGACCCGTGATCGTCAATAACCGGAAGGTTCATTAAAGGGGAGACGTCATTGAATGATGAGAAATTCCATAAAGAATTATCAACTCCTTGACCGGCGATGGGTACTTCAATGTAGCCTTCCTCACCATCATTAATCAAATTTTCCATATTATCTCTATCGTACTCATCGTATGATGGAATTTCAAATCTTTCTATAGGTGACGTAATCATTTCGTCGGTTTCTTCATTATCCATTGCTAAAAGATTTGAAAAACAACCAATTTTCTATATTAGTACCAATGCTAATTTCTTGAATCTATATAGCACTTCACCCTCCTATAGGAGATTCGAGAAACGCTGGCTATTGTACTCCAGATCCGTGAGGATCCGGTTACAATACTTAAGCCATTCAAATCTTCCTATAAAAGTTTATGGTAACTATACAGAAATCTTCCTAGTAACAAGCTAATATGAATATTATGCAGAGAAAGGGTCCCGATAAAAGTAATTCTTATTGGAGTATCCTATGGGGAAAGGGGGAGAATCGCCAGAGTACGGGTAAGAGCAAAATATCGGCAAGATGACACGCATGAGTGAAATTTCGGCAATAAAACATACTGAATATGAACAGAGGGTTATAGAACCTACAGCTCCAATCAAACTGAATTTCGGGGCTTCAAATTCTGAAGTTGATGTTCAATAAAACCCGAATGAAGGTTAGTAGTAGCCTATCCAATTTCAAAATTGTTTATACGAATTGGATTTTGAAGTTGATCTTCAGTTCTTTTATACAAACTGATTTTTGAAGTTGATGTTCAATAAAACCTACAGCTCTAATCAAAATTTCAGTTTGAGGGTTATAGAAGAATATGAACAGAGGAACTTATTGAATCAGCGCGAACGGAGTGGAGGGAACGAGCGGCGAGTGGCAGCGGACGAGCTGCGACAGGAAGCGAACGAGCGGCGACTGGCAGCGAACGAGCGCGACTGGCAGCGATGTGGAGGCGAGGCGACAATCGACGTGCGAGCAATCGGTTTGGAACGAAACGGTAAGAATGATTCTGTAGTTGCCTTATTAGACCTAAGCCGCTGTTCAATACAGCGTCTTAATTTATAATGACAGGTCAACTCTGAGTCAGCATTGATTTTGGTTTAAATGTGACAACAGGGCTTAAACCGCTGTCCTGTAGAGCGGCTTAATATTAAGACGCCGTTGCTAACGGCGCCTTATAAAACGTGAGTAAATTGGGAATGTAATTTGGAAGTTGAGTAGAAAAGGAAGTAAATTTCGAAATTTGAGCAAATTAGGAAATTTTTCCATCTTTTATGGTTTTTTGCACCACATTTTTCAGCTTTAAGAATCAATTCTTTAGAAACATCCAATCTTTTGTTGATTCTTCACAGGGTTTTTAGTATTATGCCAAAATGCAGATTAGGGCTCTCGGCCACTTTAGATCCATGGAATTGTCGGTGCTCTCCCAGTCTCCAACATCACACGTTGATGGACTCAAAACTGCATGATGAGAGCAATTTGCTTATTGCTCTCATTGGTGTGTATGCTATTATTTGAGTTTTTAATTTTACAGATTTATTTGGCTGATGTCATAGAGGCTCGGTCAAACTTTTGTTGCTAATAACGGTTTAACTAAGAATATTAATTTGGCTGCTTAATAATGCTCAAAATATCCAAAACACATTTACTATTTTATTATATGAACGGAATTCTAGAATAAATGAGTAAAAAATATAAAAATTATTTGTATTTATATATTGATTGGAGAGAAATGGATATATATGTTTTTAAAGCAATAAGTAGATCTCTTGATACTGATATCAATTTAATTTCTGTGTTTGGAAATGATAATTGTAATCCTTTTAATAACGTCAATTTAATAATGCTCAAAATATCCAAAATACAGGTAAAATGTTATTCTATGAACGGAATTCTAGAATAAATACTTAAAAATACAAAAATTAATTGTAGTTATATACGGAGTATTGATAAGAGCGAATTAAATAAGATATATTTTTAATAATAGGTTAGATCCATTTGATGACATTAATCAACTCATCAATTTTGGATTTTATCCAAAAAAAAAACTCATCAATTTTGGATAAAGATATCAAATTCGATGCAAGCCAAGCTGCAATAGAATTATACGTAGATCGTAGGATGTCTGACAATCAGTTTCCACAGAAGTCCAAGCCCTACTAAATGGGTCGCTGGCCCAACCCAAGTCTTCTCATACATAATTTTTTTTAAATCATTATTTTATAAGCAAAAAAAAGTTAAATTTTAATAAATTGATTCGTACATTTTTGATTTATTAAGCGTTGTTATCAAAGACGCCTAAGCGATTGGACACTGTTACCAGCACCGCTTTAAATCTAGTCATCAAAATCTGACTAAGTTGGATAACTAAATTTAAAGCTTCATTACAAGCGGAAAAAAAAAATACTTACAATGCTTAACAAAAACTGGGTAAATTAAAAATAAAATATCCGAGATCAAGTTAGAACAATGTTAAAATTCAATCCGAACTGTTATAAGTATAGTGTGTCCTAGAACTCTGAAGCTGACGTCATTCTGTAAATCCCCACAGCCAAACGTCTATAATTACAAAAGATCATAATAATTTGATGATGATATGATAATTAGTAGACTGACTTATCAAATTTGTTACCACATATGCCTGTTAATTCATAATTTCTTCACGTTTCTGTAAGTAATTATGGGCAGGGCAGTTGAACAGAAGTTGTTGAAATTTAGCTACAAGCACATAGCTTAAGTGCTTCCATACATGTTCCATTTGTTTGTACCTTAAGTTGGCTACTACAATAATAACTTTTACATACTCTTCCTGTCTTTTTCTTACTAGTAAATTGGTCAATTATCTCTTATAGTCACCAAACAACATATTGTGTCTATCTATCTATAAATACTTTTATGTGATCACATTCTCGATCATCACCACCAACATTATCAGCTTCTTCTTCTTCTTCTTCGGCTTCAAATTGTTCGTCATTTACGTCTCTCGATTTCCTCATGAACAACATGGTTGGGGCGTCACAGGAGCCGCAGAACATGCTGCCCCACGATATAGACTGGCTATCCGTTCTCAACTCTCTGTATAACATAGTTGGCTCAGTCGGATCAGCATCGTTCGATGGTTGTTTTATTAACAACAACAGCATAGACATAGTTGGTTGTAATAACCAACTGCAGAGTTCATATGAGTTACAAAAGGAAGTTGCGCAAAAGGATATTAAAACGAAGAATATGAGTCGACGTCCAAGGTTTGAATTTCGGACGAGGAGCGCTGATGATGTCTTGGACGATGGATTCCGTTGGCGAAAATATGGCCAGAAGGCTGTCAAGAACAATGCAAATCCAAGGTACTTACAAAAATATATATATCTTTTTTTTTTATAAATAAAAAGAGCGTATCATACACCTCAGACAATCAGACGACGTCGTCTCGTTTTAAATTTAAATTACTGATGATTAAGATTAACTACTATATAACAGGAGTTATTACAAATGCACGCATCATACATGCAATGTGAAGAAACAAGTCCAGAGGCTATCGATGGACTCGGGCGTGGTGGTGACGACTTACGAAGGAGTTCATAATCATCCGTCCGAGAAGCTGATGGAAACTCTAGCCCCTCTACTTAAGCAGATTCAGTTTCTCTCCAGATTCTAGTATTCTGACTTCATAGACAACTTAAAAAAAAAAATCAAAATGTATTTTTAAAAGTGAAATTAAAAATGATTTTCATACCATTTCACGAATTATTATGAATCGAAAGGTATTGAACGACATTGTAACTTATAGAAGTACGGGGGTCCATTAGTAATAATGTAAACTCCAGTCAACATTTGACTTGTAATTGGTAAGCAACGTGCAACCCTATCTATATATTCTCATCTACTGGTTCAACATCATCTCAAAATTAGGGTTTCCAAGCCTCTTTCGGCTCCATCGATTCGCCGTTTTCTCCATTTTTCATCTCCTCGATTTCCTCCGCTCTCATTTTCGCCTATCGGCATCCGATGCTATGACGATAAATCCATGGAAAACAACAGTCGATTGCGAGATCCAATCTCGCAAAATGACGCTTCCTTTTTGGTTCGTATTCACCGAGCATCGTTCTCTATCCACGTATCATCATCATCATCATCCGAGGGACCTATGGAGGAAGCGCCAAGTAAATCATGCGTTTTCGGCCAAGTTTGCCTTCGAAAATTGAAAATAGGGATTCAGATCGCCGGGCCGGAGTTTAGTGCTGGTCAGGTGAATCGAACAGTATGAATCTGGTTTACCTTACATGCTTGATTTTGATTTGTTGTTTTTTAGGGTTTATTTTGATTCGATTTTGTTAGTGCGGATGTCGAAGGTCCCAGCAGAGGGGAATGTCCTCTAAAACGAGGCCTCTCTAACACATATATTAACCTTCGCATATTGAAAATTGCAGGGTCGTACGGCGGTTCAGATGATCGATTTTTGGCCCGTCTGAAAACCCCTGCTAAATTTTAAAAGAAATATACTAAGAGATAAAACTGAGATTTGAAATATATCAGTAATTGTTAAAAAATGTAACTTGAAATTTCAAGAAAATGATGGTGAACACAATGGACAGTAGTCAGTACAATATATATGCAAGATAATTTTCAAAGAAACAAATATGAAAAAATTGTGAAACTTATTGTTATAATATGAGGAAGAATATATATGCCTCTATATAGTATTAAATGCGAGATGTAAAAGGCTGGCAAATATAAATGTGTGTATATATATATGGTAAGTTTAAAATATTGCTTAAAGCTGAATATAGAAATATCCAATATATTTCTATATTCATAACAGTTCTGACTTTTTTTATGAATTTTTGTTTTCGGACTTCCAAATTTGAAGCTGAGAAAACATGAAAAAAAACATTTTCATGAAACAAACCGAAGGGAGCAACTTGGACGAACTTTTTGATTTTGGACTATATTCTACTTTTATCCTAAGGATAATGTTTTGGACTATATTCTACTTTTTGATTTTGGACTATATTCTTCTTTTATACTAGGTTTCATCTAGCTATCAAATATCAATCATGATTTTTTTTCTTTAAATTTGTTCAAGCTAAACAAATTTATTCTCTAAAACGTTATTCAATTTGAGAAATTCATTTTCCCATCAAAAAAAAATTGAGAAATTCATTTTCAAGTTATTCATATTCGATAGGCGTCTTGTTGACACCAACACTTTACTAATTGAGCGTCATTAGCAAGAACACTTTCATACACGGTTGTCATTAATACATGTATGATTGATTTGTAAGGCATTATTGTCAACCGCAGCTCAAAGAAAGTGTGTATATTGGGAATGAATTTTTTAAATTGAGTAATTTGCGAATCAATATAATTTAGTTGCGCAAATTATAAAACTTTTACAAATCACATACATATAATTCACACACAGATAAACTAGAAGAGTTCAAACATATAAGCATATTCTCAGTGACACCTAAAACTAGGGGTGGGCAAAAACCAGTCCGAATGTAAAAATCGTCCGCACCGTAAAAGCGTGTTCGGTTAATCGCACCGCTTTTGGAAAAAATTGATTTGTCAAAAATCGCACCGCAACCAAATAAAGCGGTGCGGAAGCGGTTTTTTTATCTCAAACCACCCGGTTTAAACCCCACCGCACCACATATATAATTAATTATTAAATTATTAAATAATCAAAATTATTTTTGTTGACACAATAATAATCAAAATTATTACGTTTAAACAAACAAATCATAATTTCCAAACCAGATTTTGTTTAACAATCACAATCATATGTAATGCGGTTTTTAAACCAAACCGCACCGCACCACATAATGTGGTGCGGTGCATATTTGGTTTTTACTTATATGGTGCGATTTGCGGTTTCAAAAATTTCCAAACCAAATTATGCGGTGCGGTTACGAATTTACCCTTAAACCGCACCAACCCGCACCGCGCCCACCCCTACCTAAAATTATCGCAAAGATATAAATGTATAGACTACAACATGGGCGGATCTACTCACACCATTAAGGGGGCATCCACCCCCACTAATTTTTACAAATTTTGATTAGTACTTGTTCAGTAATTGATAATTTCTATGATTATAGTGGTTTGCCCCCAGTAAATTAATTTCTTCGCCCCCACTGTCCAAATATAATTTTGTCTAAATATATTAGATTATCTATTTTGGTAAGAAATCGTATTTGATCTTATAATGTACGCTTAAATATTTGGTTAGACATATAAAACTATTAACAGCCTGATAATTTTGTCATAAAATAAATATGTTTGCAGTTAGGAGGCCAGATCTGGTGCAAAGCCCAGATCTGGTGCAAAATACAAAGTCATCCTATCCATTCAATTAAACAATCCAAAGGCTAGCATAATTAGATTAAAATAAATGAAAACTGAATTTAACATGACACAAAGGGTAAAATCGACCATTAAAATTTTTAAACAACCCCAGTTTCTCTCCTCCGTAACGAATCCGACGATAGCGAAACCGATTTAGGGTTTGCCGAAATTGAAACGCGTTCCCTGACGACTCTCTCCGCACTTCGCAACGCTCTTTAGGGTTTGTCGGTCGATTCATTCGAAACCGATTTATGGTTACGGGAAATGACGAACAAAGGTAAGTTGTATTCGGTTCGTTTTTTGAAACACGTTATTTCCTGTAATTTGGTTTGGGAGGGGTCGACGATGATTGTACATTAGTGATTTAGAGCTATTGAAACACGTTTTTTGAAAGCCTTATGCCATATGGCACACTCACTTTCCATAAAAACTTGCATAATTCGTCAAAGGGAATACATAATTCGTCAAGGGATTCCAAATTTAACTAATTTCTATTTGTTGATTCGCCATGTATAATTCGTCATCTATATTATGATTCAGCAATTGATTATAGTTCTTTATATTTACTAACCCGTATATATGACTAGTTTTCATTTGTTTGACAGAGCGCAAAAGGAAATCACAAAATTCAAATGAAACTATAAATAATGCAGAGGCTGTAGTAGAAAAGTGCAGAAGAAAAAAAGGTGAAAATATGTAAAACTCCACTGAATGTCGTATCAAAAGGTAACACAACTGCCAATAACAGTGATAGCGATTTTGAAGATTGTAATAGTCGTCAACCAGTTGCTCAGCTATCTAAGAAACAAGGTACTACAATATTTTGGTGTTTCCTCATGTTATTGAACTAATCTAGTCAATTGTCATTTTAGTCACTTATCTGTTTATAGTTCGTTATGTATAATTATAGTTCGTCCATACTGTTTATAGTGCAGCAACTGTTATAATTCGTCATCTTCCTTTTATAGTTCGTCAATACTGTTTATAGTTCGTCAATTGTCATTTTAGTCACTTATCTGTTTATAGTTCGTTATGTATAATTATAGTTCGTCCATACTGTTTATAGTGCAGCAACTGTTATAATTCGTCATCTTCCTTTTATAGTTCGTCAATACTGTTTATAGTTCGTCAATTGTCAACTATAACTATTAATTTCTCGTCAATTCGTCAAAAATCTTAGCACCTGAATTAATTTTTCGTGTAGATGTAACAGTTCATAAACAGTCTACTACATCAAAGGGCTAAAAAAAAAGCATCGCCACTGCATCTGCAAAAGAACTAGATGCACAGGGAGTTGATAATCCAAGCCCGGCTTCTAAAGGAAAAATAGGGAGGAAAAAAGGGGTTGATGAGACAGTTATAGAAAAAACAATTAGGTTTCAGACAAGAACAACGCCAAATCCTTTGTCAAAAGCTATTAAATATCTGAACAATGATCAAAAAAAGGCAGTAAGATCAATGGGGTTAGGAGGCTTGTTGGAACTCAGACTGACAGAAATACCAGGGAATCTAGCATATTGGCTGCTAGATTCATTTGATGCCAAGACATATACTGTGAAACTATCAGAAGGAAGTTTCCACATTCTAAAAAGAGACGTACGCAATGTACTAGGTCTACCTTCAACCGGGCGTAAATTAGTTGTGATGAAGCGAAGTGTTCCAACAAAAATGATAATCAAATGGAGAAGAACTTACGGATCTGATTCCCCGGATATCAAATGCACTGAAATAGTTGAACAATTGAAGAAGATGAAAACAAGTGATGACATGTTCAAGCTGAATTTTATAGTGTTGTTTTTCTCAACCATGGTACAAAGTACGAAAAACCAATTCTGTGATCAGCGCATTCTGAATGCAATAGAAAAACCCAATGATGTTAAAGAATTCAATTGGTGTGAATATATTCTCCATAGCCTGCGTACTAGCAAAATGATCTGGGACTCAAACCGGAATGGACAGTTCACAGGGCCTATAACATTTTTGATGGTAAATTATATTATGTTATGTTATTTTGATTTCAACTGTTCATTTAATGCAACTAACAGTCCCTTTCAACATTGATAATTCACAGGCACTGTACATGGATAGAGTCGAAATTCAACACTGTAAAATGGGGAGACAAATACCAATTATAAAGAATTTAACAGATGCAATAGTGGCTAGAAGGATACAATCAGAGCTAGAACAAGGGGGTTTCGGAATTGGAACAGTTTTGCCACGAAACGAACCAACAAGTCTACAAACATTCAATGATGAACCTGAAGAAGAAACAGTAAGCTTCAACTGCTAAATTACATTACATCTATTAATATCAAATATACTAACATACACACGTTTGTACAGGCCCCAAACAAAATAGCAGAGAACAAACCACAAGAAGACAATGATAAAAATACTCCAAGAGTACGTTATCCATCATCAGTCACTTATAATTCGCCTTCACTTTTTTTTAGTTCGTTAAATAGTATCATATAATTCCTATTTGCTGCCATTATCAGTTATAATTCGTCATCTTCCTTTTATAGTTCGTCAATACTGTTTATAGTTCGTCAATACTGTTTATAGTTCGTCAAATGTCAATTTTGTGCGTGAACTGTTTATAGTTCGTCAATTATATATGCTCGTCAGGTATTATAGTTCGTCAATTCTGTTTATAGTTCGTCAATTGTCATTTTAGTCACTTATCTGTTTATAGTTCGTTATGTATAATTATAGTTCGTCAATACTGTTTATAGTGCAGCAACTGTTATAATTCGTCATCTTCCTTTTATAGTTCGTCAATACTGTTTATAGTTCGTCAATTGTCAACTATAACTATTATGTATTCATCAACTGTCATTTATAGTTCATCCATTACTATTTATAATTCGTCATCAAATTCTAAATATATAAATATTTTCATTCGTACAGGGAGTTCTAAATGCCCTACGATACGCCGCGAAGAGTATGATGAAATCAAAGAAAGAATATGACTCAATATTGAACAAGGCCTCACAACAACACAACTTCCAAATGGAAATAAGAGTGACACATAATACTCTCAGGGAGGCTATGGTTTTCAATGATGTGCACTTCACAAAGGTTACTTCAAGCTCAAAACAAAAGAAAAGCAAAACTGTAGATGTTTCAGATTCTCCATCATTCAATCTGGGTATACAAGGAGTAGATCCAGACCCAACTCATTCCCAATCTGATAAGGAAACACCAACAGCTGAGAAGATAATCCGCCCCTCACCAATACTGAAAAGTGTGACGACACTCAAAAATCAGCTACCGCTAGAGACACCACAAGGCTCAAGTAGAAATAAGCACGTAAACTTTGAAATACCAAATGTTCCAATATTAAATCCCGCTGCTCGTTTCGAAGATAGCTGGTGTGCTATGACTACAGGAAGGGAACTAGCAGTAGTCGAAGATATGGGTCAACCACTACAAAGAATAACAGTTGAGGAACAATTAGATGTTGTCCCGCAACAAATTACGGAACCCTTACGCAGAACTACAAGATCCCACAAACCAGGCCATCAAACAAAATCACCCTACAAGGAACAGATAGTGAACATAAAAGACGGTGTGTCAGAATGTTACAAATTTTTATGTGAGTGGGTGTTAAGTTCAAATGAACAAGATAGGTATGCTCTCTTATAATTCTCTGAATGTATAATATTTTATTGCTTATTTTACTGATTGCCATGTTTCATTATAGAGCAACTCTGTTCCAATGGGATACGGTGGTGGCATACAAAGAGGATTTTGTTACTATGAAGCCAGAAACCGACATTTCCTATGCCATGATAGACGTTTGGAGTGTGATATTAAACGACAAAGAGAAATACAAATCAATTGAGTCACCCCTTTGTTTTTTCAGTACAAACGATACAACAGTAAGTGCAAGTTCGTGCAAGTTCAATAATATTACTATCCCTAACAAACTTAAAGGTTTTTTTGTATAATTCTCAGATCTGGTCTTCATTTGAAAAAAAGACAATTGAGGAACGTGCTGAAAGTTTCATTCGTTGCTTCACCCGCGATCTAGCAAGATTCCCACTTGTCAACGTCCACGATGTACAATTGGTTAGTCTGCGATTAATATGTATTTATAATTCGTCAGGGTGTAAATATAATTCGTCAGTATAATGTTAACAATTCTTTATACATGTCCCTTGTAGTTCTTCTTCCCACTGTGCTACAGGAATCATTTTTTCCTCATATGCATCGACATGAAGAACGGATTCCTTGAGGTAATAGATAACATGGCAACTGACGTTGACTTTGCTGCAAAATATGGGGATTCAGTGAAAATACTGGTGAGTAACAAAGTAAATACATAATTCGTTATTACCAATATATAATTCGTCATAACAATTTAATTAAATAATGTTCTTTTGCAGCATGCCAATTTCAAACCATATCTGAAGCAAATCAATCACAAAAATGCCGAACTCATTGAAAATTACTTCCCAATCCGCCTAGAGATGAGATGGAGAACGTCGAAAAATTACAAAGATTGTGCCATATTCACTATGAGACACATGGAAAGTTATAAAGGAGGAGGCGTAACAAAGTGGAAGTGTGACTTTGTAAAAGAAAGCAAAAAGGTAAGTAAATATGAGCACATAATTCATTCAAAGATGCACAGTTAAATATTATTTCTAATAAGTTTTTTATATGTTACAGCAAAAAAATCAGCTATTAGCTCTACGACAGTGCTACTTGAACACTATGATCAGATCATATTTAAACACAATGAGATCAGATGTGTTACGCAAAACTGAGCAGTGGAGACTAATCAAAGCCGCATCTCATGCCTTAGTGGCAGCAGATGCCTTAGATGCAGCAGCAGCCATGGAAGCAGATGGAATCACAGGAACTTAGACTAGAAATTTGTTTCCTGCAAATTGTGTCAACTAGTTGTGCACATCTTTTTGCCTAGTACTTCATTTGTACAATTGGCTATTCTGTAAACAATACCAGGATGTACTTTCTAGCTACATTTAAAAAAGTACTGAACACAGGGAACTATGTAATATTTAGACGAACTATAATTGTTTAAACAAACTATAAATTAGTAACAACGAACTATAAAATAAACAACGAACTATATAATATATATGTCAAAACTGAAAATAGAAGCACACGCTGTTCTATTACTAACCTGACATACTTCTTTGCTACAATCAAAAAACAAATCAGAAACAGTAGACTATAAAATATTTGACGAACTATAATTGCTTAAACGAACTATACAACAGTAAAACGAACTATAATATAAACACAACGAACTATATAATATTGAAGTCGAAACTGATAATAGAAACAGTTTCATTTTTTAAAAGAGAAGTGCTATGTCGAAATCAGGCCCTGAATATGTCAAACCATATAATGAGAAATCACAATCAGGTAACATTTCATATGACGAACTATAAATTATTAAAACAAACTATAAAATAGACCAACTTATTATAAACACATCGAATTCTGGAAATTGAAGTGTAACCTGAATAAAAACATTGTTTTTTAAACTAGAAGTGTAAATCTCTGTTATGATGGAACAACTACCAAAGTATTAAGACAAAATAAACTACATCTTTAAGGGTTGAGAGGAACATCCACATTTGTAACATGCTCTTGTGCATTCACATCCAAATTTTCAACGCATGATTTTTTGGGGCAACTTCGCTTGTTGTGGTGCCCAAGTTCTTGGCAATTTCCACACAATCTTTTTGGTCTATTAGCTTTCTCAATCATGACTTCACGAGTGGTCCGATGTCTTTTCCCACATCCTTTGTTTCGAGCCACATTTGGTGGCTTAATATTCACCTGAGATGGTTGTTCCATGCCTATTGTTGTTTTAAAAAAATCTGCCCTAGATAAGACATTGGTCATACCTTCAGGAACTTGAACTATATTCCTCAATTGTTTAACATTCTCTAGAATATTTCTCAGATTAGTCAAGTCACTTCCTGCCAGTGATAAAGCTGATCGAACGAGAGTCCATATCTCAGTTGTAACTGATGCAACTTCCTGATTTGGGTGTGAACGTTCAGATTCTGATTCTTGAACACAGCTTGCACTTTTCAACCACCTATTCAAAATGTACACACTAGGAATCTGAGAAACATCCATGGAACAAAAAACATGGAACACATGCCTGCATAATATTCCAGTAGTTTCAAACTTTCTGCAGCTGCACCTTGCATCTTTTGTTGAGATAATACACAATACCTATATTTTAAAAATAAAAGAAGTTCACATATACAAAATTTCCAAAACGAACTATAATTATTAATAACGAACTATAAAATAAACTACCAAATCTTTAAAAAAAAGCAAATACCTGATACTTGGCTGTGTTGAAATCTTTATCAATGATAGTGTATGAAATGTGATCATCATCACAACTCATCATCTCATTGTAACATCTAAATACACCCGCATAGATTTCATTCTGAAATTCCTTAAAGATATTATGCGTGAAAATGTTAGCCGCATGTCTTTCAATACCAAGATCAGTCTTCAAACTAGGGAACGATTTGATGGATTCGTCGTCTAACGTCCATCTATTCTTTCTTTGCGTGTCAAGTGCCCTATCAAATTCCATATAAAACTCCACCAGTGTCATTTGATTGTGCAAAACCCTCCCGAAAAATGAGTTCTCACTTTCAGATCTAGATGTTGTCCTTAATAACTTCCCCATATGCACATTTTTCAAATACACAGGGATCCATGAGGTTCTAAGCTTGTATATGTTTGACAACCAGCTATGATCTTCAAGTCCATATTCTTTAATGACAGTATCCCATTGTTCCTCAAAATCACAAGCATCTATATGATCAAGCCAAATTACTGTACTGATCTTTTTCATAAAATCTGTTTGACTACATAAGGGTACACCAACCTACAAAATAAAATATAAAATCAAATACACTCATTGATTTAAAACATATTTATATAAATGACTAACAGTACCTTTGCTTTCATTTTCTCAGCAATGTGCCACATACAATAACGATGAGTACTTTCAGGAAATGTTTTAGCAATAGCAACCTTCATAGCTGCGTCTTGATCAGTGACTAAGACACTAGGTATATGAAATATTGACTTCCTAAAGCATTCAAGAAGCCAAGTATACGATTCCTCATCCTCAGCAGATATCAAACCAATTGCAAGGGTAACAGAACACTTGTGGTTATCAACTCCAGTAAATGGTACAAAAACCAGATTGTACCTGCATATGATCCAACTGTTAATACCAATGAATTATAAATTAAATATGAAGAACTATAAACACAAATGTAATGTAATGAAAGATAGCAAACTTAATATTACTAACGAACTATAAAATCACCAACGAACTATAAATAGCAAATAACGAATTATGACCATATTCACTTGTAAAAAGTTTAACGAACGTTATATTAAACATGACGAACTATAAATAAATACAGTAACCAACTTACTTGTTGGTACTGTAGGTTGCATCAAAGGACACAACATCAACAAACATTTTCCTGTCATTGGCCGACCTTGAATCAGCCCAAAAAAGACGAGTAAGAGTGCCTTCTTCATCAGCAACATATTCAAAAACAAAACCCTTGCAAGTATCCCTTTTGTTCTTTAAATGAGTGACAACCATTTCAGCATCACGTCCACCAATGAATGCCTTCATATCTCTTTTGAAATTTTTAAAATCTGTCAAAGTAGCACCAATATTTGAGTAACCACCAACCATTTCTTTCACCAGATGAAACGCTCGAGTTGCTCCAATCCTCATGTGTCCCAAATCCATAATAAAATTCTGTTTGTCAATACTCAAGTGCCTGTTATGCATCAAAAACTGTTTCCCAAATGTTGAAGCAAGCTGATGGTTATGATTCTCCTCAAAAACATATACAGAATACATGCCTCCATCAACTAGCTTGAAATACAATCTCGCCTCACATCCACATCTAGTCTCTTTCCTTATCCTCTGTTTCGAGTTAGGATTTTTCAGCGTGTCAACCTTTGCCTTCTGGCGCTTAAAACCTTGACGATGGCAAAACAGATGTTTTAGCTTTAATACCCCATCAATGCAACTTGTTGTATTGGCACGAACATCAAATCCAGCTATTTGAGCATAAGTCTCGTAGAATTTAACAACTTCATCCGCAGATAAAAACTTTTGACCAATAAAAGGCTTGTACTGTTCCGGACATTTGGGCAACCATAATGCAACACCGCTATCAGATATATAAGACGGTTCCATAGAACATGGATTAACAATCGAATTGATTGTTCCTTCACGCAAAAATACAACACTGTCAGAAATTCATCATTTATAATTCGTCATCAAATATTTATAATTCATCACCGCAACTTTCATCAATAATTATAAAAATTAATCACCACTACTTTCACCAACAATTGAACAACACTGTCTGAAATTCATCATTTATAATTCGTCATCAACTATTTATAATTCATCACCGCAACTTTCATCGATAATTATAAAAATTCATCACCACTAGTTTCACCAACAATTGTAACTGAACAATCAACGATTCAAAACGCCACAATTCAAAATCGGATCGCACAGTTCGTAGAGTTCAATTCGCCATAACATTGAAACTACAAAAACTAATATTAAAATTACAAACCTCCGATGTTGTTGTCAGTCATGATTTCCGATTTGATACTGAAACCTCCGATGAAAACCTCCGATGGTACTGTTACTTCTTCAGTCGTTACTGAAAACAAAATCTAATTACTGAAATCGCAATCGCAATCGACTGAAACAAGGCCACGGTTCAGGAACCCGTTCCAGTCAGTTACGTGAAACTGATTTCCAATGTTACCAAATTGCCCTTAATACATTAAATATTAAAATTAAACTTATTTAAATTCAATTAATCAGCACCATCCAATTGTATAGATGAACGGCTAGAAAAACTTTGTATTTTTTACCATATTTATCACTTTGCACCGGATCCTTTCTCTTGCAGTTAGATATAAATGTCTTAGCCCAATTAACATATATTTATTTATAGAGGAAAATGATCA
The DNA here is from genome assembly GCA_033675215.1 of Rhodiola kirilowii. Classification (NCBI taxonomy): domain Eukaryota; kingdom Viridiplantae; phylum Streptophyta; class Magnoliopsida; order Saxifragales; family Crassulaceae; genus Rhodiola; species Rhodiola kirilowii. The sequence goes on along the minus strand of CM066193.1, from coordinate 6,414,632 downwards.
GGTACAAAGTTAATTTTTTGTGATTTGAATGGAAGAGAGTAAATCTTGATTTTGGTGCATTTTCTTGGTGAGGAACTATATGCAAAACTGACGAACTATGTCGTCTTTTTCATTTTTCGGCTACAGAAAGTGACGAATTATAGGTTGATTATGACGAATTTTATCGTTTGTACAAAAAATCAACTTTGTACTTGATCTTGATCCTATTTACAGGTATGATTAGTTTGATATAGTACGTTACTTGTAAAAGAGAATTTTTCACCCCATTTAGAAAAATTCCTAGATCCGCTACTGGACTACGGATGTAATTGAGGAGGTAAACTTGCCACTCCAATATGCATTTATTGAAAATAGATTGATCATGGATAATATACTTCTAGGCTCTAGCTCAAGATATCAGCCATTATCGTAGCTTAACCAATGTAAGAATGTAAGAATCGATAAATGAGGATATGAATCTCTTAAGCTTGACATGTCTAAGGCTTATCATAGAGTGGAGTAGACTTTCCTAGAAAAATACAATGCTAAAACTAAGTTTTGATGTTACCTAGACAAACAAAATCATGAGTTATGTTTCAAAATATCTTATCTTATTATACTAGTTTGAATAGACTTGTAAGGAGATCGACTGTCTTCATATTTATTCATTTTGTGTAATGAGTGGTTAACGTTAGCACTATCTTTGAGCTTATGGAATAACAGTTTGAAGGTCTATACAAATTTGCAGAATAGCCCCTACAATTTCACGCTTATTTTTTTTTGCAGATGAGCATGATATTTTCTATCAATGATGTTGTTCATCTGAAGCATCTGCTTGAGAAATATAAAGTATTTCAGGACAAAAGACAATTATAGAAAATCAACATTAATCCTCGGTAAAAATATTGATTAACAGTTGAAAACTGACATTAAAATTATTCTACAAGCGACGGTCGAGGAGAATCGGAAAAGATATTTGGGAACTCCAATGATAAACAATAAAGTACTATCTTTTTTTTAAAATTATATTTCACTGTGACAAAGAATGGACAAGTGTCAAACTCATACCATTAGATGCATTCAGGGGAATTTGAACCGTTAACCTCCTAGTTATTCGACCAAGACTATGACTGCTAGATACAACCCTTTATGCCCCAATTAAAAGTAAATCAATTGTAATTAAGTTCATTCTTTAATCTATACCTCTGTGCATATTGTTCTGTTTTTGAGTATATCTGATAAGATCATTTGTAACATGATGAAAATTATCAAATATTTCTGGTGGGGTATACTAGTGGTAAGATTTATATGTTTATAAAGATACTAGTTCACCAACAGTTCAGAAATATATATAAGTGTCAGATTCAGGTTTAAATCCACAAAGTTTGCATACTGGGTTAACTTGTGTAGATCATTTCTGAGTAAATTAGATGCAGTAGGAATACCACTGTAGAATATGCGCCGTACGCAAATTTAAATTTTCCTTGGAAGTTCTACTCTCCGAACATAATTCTAAAAGTTTCGTAAAAGTTGAGGATTAGAAGATTCTTCCGTATTACCCGCTTTTAATTTCTTAACTGAGATGGCATTATACTGCTGATATGATAGAGATTTGTGATCATTTCGAATTCCATAACCCAAATTTTTTTAAGGTGCTATTTTCGTTGATAATATCTATGCTTTTAAAAGACCCTGCCAGATGGGTGACGATCTATACCCTTTGTTATTTGTAAATATAGAGGATGAAGAAAAAATATTTCGCTCTCAAAACCTTAGACAATAAAATGCATGTTTTGAGTAATCCGATCCGAGTCGTTATAAGTCTAGTCTGTCCTAGCTTTCATGTCACCGCCCTCCCCTAGGTCACCATAACCTAGGGTCTATCACAAAAACCATAATAGATTGGTGGCATGATAACTAGTAGGCTAACTTATCAAGCTTGCACACACAGACTTCTCAAGCGATGTGAGACAGAATTTGGAATGTTACAAGTTATCTAAAAACATGACATAGAGAATGGATTTAATTAGAACCTCGTTACCTCCGGTTGGCCTTTATTGTTCAAAGTGCTGAATGTAGTTCCAAACTTCATCTAGGAGGAAGTTAAAATTTTCGTTCTTGCTGCGACGTATGTACGTGTATCATAGGAGTTCCTACATATCTTTTATGGTTATCCTCAGAATATTTTTAATGTCTCACCTTTCATGCCCTTCATCAATGTTTTTATTGAGGACAAGTTCTGATTTGTCATAGTTGATCTTGTCCTGAAATACTTTCATATTTTATAAGCACATGCTTCAGATTGACATCAGAATTGATAGAAATTTATATTTTGAAAAATATTATGCAGTCATCTACACACAAAAAAAAGTGCGAGATTGGTGGGGCTCTTCTGCAAATTTTTATACCCTGAAATACTGTTGTTCCATACACTGAAAGATAGTGTTGGTGTTATCCAGTCAGTACACAAAATGAATAAATACGAAGACAGCTGATCAGATTGCCATTAGTCTTTTGACATATCAAGCTTAAGAGATCCATATCCCCATTTACGATTTTTATACAGTTTAATTTAATCTTTGATCTCTTATGCTAAAAAGGATATTATCAGAGATCAATCAAACTATTTATGTAAAGTGCCGTGTCAACACTATATTTGAATTTTTCAAATTGAGCAATTTGTAAATCAATACACTCAATTGAGCAAATTGTTCTCAATCACATACATATAAATCACTATCTAGTCTAATAATTAAGAGTTCATTTCAATGGGAGCACTCGGTTGAGGCAGTGTTGATAGAATGAGTCAGTGAGGTACGATTTCGATCGTTCATCGCAGCTCTAATGAGGCTTGTCTCATTTGAACGCTCTTCTCATTTCACTATATAACTTTTAATTTTGGTATTTGAGACAACGCAGTTAACATATTGTAATCATTTGTAACCATGTGATCATCCCAATCGAATTTCCATCCCAAAAGTAAACCTAAATAAGAAAAATTAAGTTTTATGGGCTGGTTTTGGATTTGCCCAAAGTTAACACATACCCAACCACGTATCACCACTAGTCTAAAAGTCTTCAGGACCAAATAATTATCACAACCCATAACAAGACAACCCTAACTAGTTCAGAAGTCAGACTTCAGAAACACAACTTCAGGGGGCAAAAACGTAATATCGTTAAATAAATAAAAGACGTCTACATGTCAAGCGCCCACTTTAACGATTCATTTTTTTTTTGAGATCTACACACATTTTTTAAAAAAATGAAAAAATAAAAACCCAAACTCTCATTTTCTCTCTCTCCATTCCCGACCTTCCCATCCTTTCTCCTTCCTCTAAACCCTCTCATGAGGATTCGCCGAAGTCTCACCACTCCAGTCTCCGCCACCACAGACTCAGAAAACGACGCCGCCTTAACCTCCTCCGATCCCGCCGACGCCTTCTTCGCCACTCCTCGCCGCTGCAGCACCACTACTGCTTCCGCCAGCAGCAGTAGCAGCCTCGTCTGCGTCCTCAACCAGTCGCCATGGGACGTCGCCGACCCGTCCTCTCAGGTAAACAATCTATTTCCTCTTTTGTAGCCTTTGTGTGCGAAGGATCTCGCGGATTCGTGGCGGCATGGCGCCCTTCGCGTCTGCATTTTTCCCGCTGTTAAAATTAGGGTTTTGAGATTATCGTCGATTTTGGATTCATGAGTTTATTTCTTTAATTCGGTTCCCTAAATCGTGTTTCGTTCGGTTTTTTCGTCGCTCATTTCTCGTTCGTGATTAGCGGCAGCTCGAGGGCGGATTATTCAGCTTAACCGGAACGTCTTTCGTCCCCGAGCTCGCGAAAATTTCCCAGAGGTATGTGTGTGTCGTTCTCTCAACTCTCGATTATGATTAGGGATTGAGTTTTGCGGATTGGGGAAAAGTTGTTGTTAGATTCAGTGAGATGGCTAATTAGGGCAAATGTATATTATCGCAGTCTGGCTTCATCGGTTAAATTATCGGTCGATAATGATAATAGGAAGCAGCAGCAGCTAGATGAAGGTGTTCATTTCGATAAGCTTAAATATGATAAGTATTCGGAAAGAGGAGGAAATAGCATGATTTTGAATTCGTCCGAAGGTAAAATTAGGGCTGAAAAAAATAATGGCAGCGCAGCATTATCATCTAAGTCTCAAATTAGGTCTTCAAGTGGTAAGAAGCCGCAGCCGAAACAATCTACTGATTCAACTCCTCAGCCGGGGATGAAGCGGAGAGGAAGGCCTACCAAGAAGCCGTCCAGCAATCCGGATGAATTTTACTATTATTCAGGTTTTGGTCCGCATTGGGGTAAAAAGAGGGATAACATCCACAAGCAGCCTACTCCCCCGCGTACGGCAAAGACTGAGGAATTGTGCAGCAGTGAGGCATCTTCGCCTCGGTCAATGGCGGAGGACGATAAAGGAAATGATATTGAATTTGTGGACTATGACGACGATGATGATGATGACGAAAATGAGGATGGGAGGAGGCCGAGTGTTCGGAAGAAGGTCAAAGCTCGATCGCTCAAATCTCTCATGTGATCAGCGAGCTTTGTTCGAATAGTTTGCTTTAACTGTTGTTGTTCGGACTTGTATTTCACATTGTGAAAATCGTTGAAAGTTTGTTTTCTATATCGGATGATAAAAACATGTCGGGTTCGTTTTTTTTTTTATCAATTTAGGGTTGTTAGATGGTGAGGCGAGATTTTAGTGCACTTGTTTTTGTGTTTTTATCCGCTGTCAGAACCCTCCTCATTCGGACACAGTTAACGTCACTGTTATTATTGGGTGGGTGACGTTATAGTCTGTGCGTGCGGTCCATCTTTGATTGATTTTGCATGAACTTGGCACATTCCTATTGGTTAAACCCATGGCTTTAACTTTCTATATTTACAGTTTTAGCCCCTGACATACTTTTATATTCTCAAAGCACCCTCAACTTTTCAGATAATAAAACTACAACCTGGTGTTTTATAGCTACAAGTTCTCTCCATCCCTTTCCGGATTTCCCCTGCCTGGTACCACTCTTCAGTCGAGGCGTAGATGCTCGACAGCAACGTTTGATTCGCCCGCTCGTTCGGATCAAGCCATCGAAGCTCTTCCGCTGCTCGTTTTGCTATGTCCATTCTCCCATGTATCTTGCACGCTCCTACGAATGCAGCTAAGCTATCTTGTTTAAACTCGACGAGCATGGATGAAAGAACTACGAGCGCTTCGTCGAGAGACCCGCAGCGACCGAGGAGGTCGACTAGGCACGTATAATGGTCTTTGTTAGGAGTAATGTGGTAACGAGAGCTCATCAGAGTGATATAACGAAGTCCTTGGGCAAGTAAACCGCCATGGCTACAGGCTGAGAGAACGCTGAGGAAGGCAATGTGATCAGGCGTTACGCCGTCGGATATCATTTTCTCGAACACATCGATCGCTTGCTCTGGCTCGCCATTCGTCCAGCACGCGTTGATCATCGAAGTCCACGTGATCAAATCCGGGTCAGAACTTGAGCTGAAACATCGACTTGCATCAGCCAAGTTACCACATTTCGAATACGCATTTACTAACGAGTTCGAAACTGATTGAAAAAACTCCAATCCGGCTTTAATGGTAAAATCATGCACCTGAGTTATTTCCTTTACTAACGAAGACTGCGCGCAGGAGCTGAACACGCTAGCTAAAGTCACGTCGTCCGCTGCGAACCCTTCTCTAAACATATCACGAAAGAGCTTCACAGCCTCGTTACCATCTCCATCACGCCCGTACCCGACAATCATAATATTCCACGTCACGACGTTCTTGAACTTCGTTTCATCGAAAGCCCGACGCCCATCGTCTAGCCCCCCATTTTTCACATACATGTCGACGAGCGCGCTGGCCACCAGCAAGTCAGACGAAAAGGATACCTTCAAAGCAGCGCAATGAACCTGCTTCGCCAAATCACATGTTCCGACGAATCCACAACTCAGCAAGCTACAAAATGTATAAGCATCGCCAACAACACCTTCCAAACTCATCGTGTTAAAGAGATCGCAAGCTTTGGAAGCCAATCCTTTCGACGCGTAACAAGATATCATCACGTTCCACAAAACAAGGTCTCTGCGAAGAACCTCGTCGAAAGCACGCCTCGCCTCCGTTAACAATCCAACCTTGTCGTAAAGATCAACAAGCGGGCTGGCGACGAAACAGTTGGATACAAATCCGAGCTTAGTGACAAAACTATGCGTCTGCTGACAATTTATTACCCCATGATGATCAGCGCAGCTCCTGAGCAGCGCGTTGAATGTGATTTCATCGGGGCGAATGTTTTCCAACATCATTGTTTTAAAATAAGCGAAACTGCGACTCATTATTCCACAGATAACAATGTTGTATGTGATGGTACTTCGTTGGGGCATTTCGTCGAACAGTTGGACGGCGCGGTTGAAGTGCTTGCTTTTGACACAAGCATTCAGCTGCTGGTTCATTGAACAAACACGTATAGAAGATACGATGACTCGTCGGGTTTGCTTCATGTGATTGCGAGTGCAGCGCCGCCAATGAGGAACCGGGTCGGGTTGGATAGTGAAGTGGGATGTGGATCCGAGTCAGGGACAATTACGTAAACGCCATCCGTCATGTGTATTAATTAAATATCAAGAATAATTAAATATAAAAATTAGAGTAGGTTTATAGTGGGAGGATAAGGCTCCAATTATAGAGCACGCGACCAAATCAATTAAATTCAAAATTGTCATATATATAGATATTATATAATGCACTTATTTTTTTTATCAAACGCCGATTCTTATCTAAAGATCTGACTTCATCGGAAAAAATTGATGCCATCAATGAAAATCAAACGCGAAATATTTGGAGCATTGCAACCAAGAATTTTTACCAAATATGATTCCATCGCAAATAACACTTTCACCAATTCGTTGATACTCGTTTAAATATAAGAAATAGTTGATACGATTTTTTTTTATTTTACAAAAATCATTCATGTCGGATAATTATATTTTTACACAATTATTTTTCAAAGTAAAACTACTTATTAGCATTAACATGCCTGCCTGCAATGAAAAAAAAAACAAAAGGAAAAGACGTCACGTCACGCATCTTCAATAATAATAATAAATAATAAACAATAAAAACGGATAATACAGCTGGCTGCTGTAATAAAATACATCAATAAAAATTTAAAAGGACAGCACGGGAGGGTGGGATGCGTGCTTGGTTGATTTCTTCCGCCAGCACAAAACTAAACTCCACTCCAGCCAAGATTCCAAATTCTCATTCTCCTCAAAAACCATTTCTGCTTCTCTCTCTCTCTCTCTCTGTAGAATCTTTAATTTGGCATCTGCTGTCGGTAGTTAGTTGAATAGCGAATTCGCGATGTCGTCGCCGAACAAGCGCCGTGAATTGGACTTGATGAAACTGTATGTGTAATGTTTGTCGTGGTTGACTTTGTTTTTTTTTTTTTTATATATTTGAAATAATGGAATTGATATGCTGTGTATGTGTGTGTGGAAATGGAGGCAGGATGATGAGCGATTATAAGGTGGAAACCATCAATGATAGCACGCAGGAATTCTATGTCCATTTTCATGGTCCCAAGGACAGTATGTATCTCCTTATCTCTACCATATATTTCTGTTTCTAATTTGTAACTCTTTTCATTTTTTTTTTTGGGGACTATTTTCTTCATTTATCTGCACCTTTAATTTGATCCGTGTCAAGCTAATTAGAAATTGAGGAATATCTCTTTTTTTTTGATGTGAAGGAATATCTGTTATGTTATAACTCGTCGTGAAATGGAACTCTTGTTTGATTTAAACTAGTACTCTCTTGAAACTTGTGTAATTATTATAAACTGTAATGTATATAGAGAGGAATGAGGGTAATACGATTCTCTAATGGAGAGCGGCGTAAGTAGTCAAATTGCCGAACCAGGTAAATCTTGTATTTTTTTGTTTCTTGCTTTTCTTTCCGTTTTCTCTCTCTTTTTTAGACGTAATTGTTTTCTCTTGTCTTTCTTCTGATTTGGTATTAAAAGTCACTCTTTTGCCGATATATAGTTTATACCCATCTACTGTTGTCTATTTTTATTGTTTAGAGGAAATTGTTCCAGTTGTTAATTGGAGATAGCTTTGAGTTGATGATCTTGATATGGAGATAGAAAAAAAAATAGGGATTTTTGTTTTATCTAATGTGATGCTGATCAAATTGCAGGTCCATACGATGGCGGTGTGTGGAAAATCAAGGTTGAACTCCCCGATGCATATCCGTACAGGTCTCCTTCTATAGGATTCATGAATAAAATATACCATCCCAACATCGATGAGAGGTGAGAAGTTTTGTTGGTGTTTAGTTAAGCTTTTGGAATATGACGTTGTGAAAGTGGAAATCATTAATTTCAGGTCAGGCTCAGTTTGTTTGGATGTCATTAATCAGACATGGAGCCCTATGTTCGGTTAGTGGAGAGTCATAAAATCATTTCTTGTATTTTTATTCTCGAAAACTTACGATAGAACTGAGTTTTGTTGGCATTGTGGATATGATTTTGAAGTGTATGTTGACAGATCTTGTGAACATCTTTGAGGTCTTCATGCCCCAACTGCTTCTGTATCCTAACCCATCTGATCCGTTGAATGGGGAAGCTGGTGCTCTAATGATGCGCAACCGCACAGCTTATGAACAGAAGGTTAAAGGTCAGGCTGCAAACTTTTGACCTTCTAAAGTTCTAATGATGCAACAACAACTCAATACCTTTGGGAAGCTTATAAATGTTTTCATTCTTTGGTGTTCATTAAACTGATGTTTCATATCATTACACAGAATACTGTGAGAAGTATGCCAAACCAGAAGACATAGGAGCAACTGGAAATGAGGAATCCAGCGATGATGATGAGATAAGTGAGGAGGAATATGATTCAGATGACGATACGAATTGAGGGCTAACCAGACCCCAAACGGTCCGATATCACATTATGTATCTAGATCAGACATTTATTTATCCAGAAAGCCCGCTTGATACATTATCAATTAACATTGTAAATATGTAATGTAACCCTCCATTGGTATTGGTACAGCCCTTCTGCAATCAACAAATTTCATTCTTCTTTCACACCTTTACATGTCAGTTGATAAAAATGCCTTGTTTTTCCTTCGGCACAAATTACTACTTTTTTTTTTTTGATTACATGGGTTAGTCAGTTAGTGGGTTAGATGTGGTTAATGAGGATCGATCTCGTGCTCTTTGGCAAACGAGGGAGCATGGCACAAATTACTATTGATAAAAGGTTAAAATGAGAGTAAAAAATTGTGATACCAACAACAAGTAAAGGTGCCACTGGAGAAATGCTTACACTATTATAATACCGGACGATCCTCATACAGGGGCCTATTACAACTAATACAGTTGTCGCTGAGCAGCCAAACATGAATTGAAACATCTTTTTTTTTTACAGCATACAACTAAAAACTTCAATATGATATGATTCATAAATGGCTTGGTCTCCTTTTACCTGTGTCTGTTCTCATTCTCTTAACAGGGTTAGCCCATCCAACATTTCCTCCACTCACACTACCATTTGACTGCTGAGCAGATTGATTAGACCAGCTCTGCTGTTGAGAGGATCTTACATCCCTAGCCGAACCCATAGTTGGACTTCTTATTGGAGGTGGCGACACTGGGCCACTTCTCGGTTTCATCAACGTCTTCTCCCTGTCTTTTCTTTTCTTCTTGCAAATCACAAGTTCCCCAGGATGCGTGAGTAGCTTCGTTTCATCTTGTTGAACCGCAAGCCTCGATTCTTTTAGTGTCATTTGGGATTTTGTCCTAGTTTCTTCAACAATGGGCACTGATATGCGAGACCCTAGCTTTGACAATCCATTGCGATCAGGCTCCACCTCATTAATCAGCTTATGTCGCTTACTTTGGCTCGACGGTAACATTCTTGCAGAAGCGGTTGAAGTAGAAGCAGCACCTTGGCCAGAAAAGGAGATAGCATTTTTGGCATCTCTGAAGTCCGTGTCTGGGAATGCAATCTTTAAAATGTCAAAGAATAAGTCATGCACTTTTCGTGCCTCCGTTCGCACCTGTTAATAATAAAGAACCATCATGAGGGCGTGTCAAATCAGATGGAACTCGATATAAAGGAGCACACACATTTAGGCTTGGAACTTGTCATCATAAAAATTGTAAACCTAAAACACCAAATGAACAACAAAAATGTTTTCATATGGTATATTCAGATTGTATTCAGACTTGTGCACAACTATCCAGCTCCGCAGTTGCGTAATACTATGCATCACAGCACTGAAGGAACTAATATGTCAATGTCTAAAGGAACTGGCACCTTCAGTTCGCAGATTATTCTTTCCAATTAACTAGATAAAAGTTATGATTGCTACTCAAAGACGCAACCCTATCTTTTGTAGATTTTTGACCTTTTTATTTTAAAGTTCATCATTACAAGCACAAGCAAAAGAAAATATTTCCGTCACAGCCTTGATTCCCAGTAGAGAGTTACAGATTGACACTCACCAGACTTAAATAATTCTAATTTGTCTTGTTATTTCCTTTTCAACTAAAGTCAATGGCTGCGTAACACAACCATTAGGCAAATACCAATCATCTGTCCTTCCATCACTCTGCATGTGTAGCCTTTTTATACACAAAAGGAGATCAACTACAAAGCAAATCTGAAAACGTATCATTATAAAACGCATTACTATGCCTCAATGCAAAACTACTGACGAAACTGATTGACACTTGACAGTAGAACCCTTTCAATTGAATCAATGTGATATCCATATAATCAATAATTAATCTGGGGGAATACCGCGAATATGTCCTTTAAAATGAGACCGAGGCACAAAACACGGCTGCAACCAAATATCAGAGCCTTGGACAAAAGCAACTAAAAACTGTCGACTTTTGTGATCCAACTAACCAAACTGAGGCTCTACTATATGCATACTCTTAAGATGAAATACTTCCATACAGCATTAAATTAATCAACTCCTCAAAACAGATTTTACACAACAAACAGTGGGCTGGTCAAATCCAACATAATTCAAAAGACAACTTACGGAAAAAAATAAATGTGTTTACGAATATGTGAATAGAGACTTCAAAATGTTAACCAATAAATTGAGAGTTACCTCAAGCGAACATCCATAAAACTGCATTGCCCCTTTCAACATATGTTGTACACTAGCAACAAGTTCCATCACACCACTGTACTCTAATCTGTCAATCCGTTGGTCGATTCTCCGCAAATCTGAAAGCTCATTCCCTGAAGCTGTTGTGTAACCATGCTTTTCAATCTTTTTCCACAAGTCAGTTAGCAACGGGACTATTTGCTGGCCTTCCTTATCAATTCTCCTTTGAAGCTTGCTGATAACATTTTTACACTGAAAGAACCAAAGCATGAACAAATAAGCTAGTGTTGCAACCAATATAAAATAAAAGCGCATGTACATACAGCTAAACAAGAGTTCACGATGCCTACTGGACTACATCACCTGCATTGTGTACAACATACATGAAAAGTTTCCTACTTTTTACCGAAATTAGATGCATGCTTCATATGCATCTACCAATTTAAGAAAGTTTCGATAGGAATCCGGATTAAAGTAAAATGATAAATATATCAAAAATAGTCGAGAATCTTGTTGCAGATTTGCTTCCGAATACAAGTAACGTTCAGTATTTACCAAGTAACACATTCAAGTCCTCGATGAAGAAAGCATCATAAAGACCAGATCTTCCCTCACAATGCATGTCTGGTCACATATAATCACTATCATGATAATTCTGTTGACTAACTCAATTTACTAGTGACATTATATAAAAGAAAGATACTTAGAACCGCACATTATTGAGGTTATTTTGCATGGTCAGCTCTGTTGTTAGACGTGATATAAAGTAACAGATAAATTCAGCCGATCTTTACGAGCATCAAAGTTATGGATGGAGGTGCAATACTAAGATAGTAAGATGTAAAACTAGGGAATCAATACCGTACCAGCTAATTTTTATCAATGAAAAAAATTACTAACAGAAATAGAGCTCATGAGAATCTATTTAGCGTGAAATTTGTCAATAAACCAGCATACCCTTCTCTGGATGACATCAGACATTCTAGGTCCTTGCTTAGCCCCACTCGTGTTTGCTTTACGCTCCCAGCTATCACGAGAATGTTCGTCATCTTCTGCAGATGACGATCTAACATTTGATCTCCCAGATTTTGGTGAGGCACGCAACTTAGATGTATTTCTCTTCGATGGTAATGAGCGCCTCTGTTTCAAAGAGGATTCTGCTGAATCAGGCCTGTAAACATTAGATTCGACTGCAGCTTTGGATTCAGGGTCAGGCCTTGGACGTCGATCGCACTTGCTTTCAACCTGAAACGGAATATGAGATGGATCTCCTTGCCTACGAGATGGCTTGTCAGGAGTAATTTTCTCATCCGGCCTCTCGATTTGACGAGGTCGCACTCTCAAGCTGCGTTTCCGCTTAATTTTAGGCTGCAAAACTTGCTCATCTTCACCATCATCTCGGTCATGAATCCAACTACCTGATTGTTGACGATCCATGTGTGACTCACCAGATGCAGCGATTTCACCTTCTTCAAGATCATCCGACTAAAGCATAGATACAGTGGGAAAAAAACAAGTTAGAAAAAGCAACATTTTTTAAGTTTCAAAATATGACCTTAAAGAGAAGGACACGTACTGTTTTCTTTGAAAGGGAGCCAGGTTTAGCATCCAACGCTGAAAGAAAACCAAATTTCCGAGAAGAAATAGAAGGAGACACCATTTGGGTTGGTCTTTGGCTATCTGAAGACGATCCAGAAGAACCAGCTTCTTTGACTAAATGATTGTTTATGGTCCTTTCGGAGCCCCGCAGATATTGATAGTTCACATTACTAGCTGGATCATCTTCTGACTGGTAAGTATTTGGTAATGTTGCACCAACAGCATGATCGGTATCTTCATCTTCAAGCTCTGCAACTTCCGCCTCCTCTTCTTGGGCAGAATCTTCGTTTCTCTCACCAGAACTAGCGTCAGAATATTCCCCATTTTCTTCATCATCCAGCTCAGAGTAATTGGGAATCTTTTTTCCCTTAGGTCGGCCCCTCTTTCTCCCAGTTTTTGGAGAAGAATCAGAAGCTATTTCATTGGAGTCCAAAATATTTCCAGCAAATACAGCATTCCTAGCAGGCTTTTTGGATAAATTAGCAACTGTGGCATTAACTTCTCTAGAACTGGCTCGGAGCCACTTGGGGACTTGTTCATATCTTGTCATTTCTTCAGCCCAATCCAATTCCTCATCCATTTGATCAAACAACTCAACTTCTTCTTCACTTCTAGCAATCATACGATTTACCTCCTGCAACGATGGAACATCGTGGACTGTTTCTTGGTACCTTTCCTCATCATGCAGCAATGCTTCTAAAGTTGTCCGCCTCTCTTCATGTGTGGTTCTTTGATCAAAACGACCCGCATTGATAACCTCATCAGCCATGTCAATCTTATATTGTTGAATGTTACTGCGGATCAAGCTTTCAATAGATCCAATGTACCGATCCTTACCAGCAAGATCATCATCAGAGTCAACTGTGCCCCCACTGCGGTATTCATCCTCTTTCTGATGACTGGATACTTTGTCAACAACAGCTTCCATATATATGACCTTAACTTCTCTTTTCTGTCCTATACGATGTGCCCTAGCAACAGCCTGTTCCTCGTTTTTAGGGTTTGGATCGGGATCATAAATGACAACGGTATCAGCAGTTTGGAGATTAAGTCCACGCCCAGCAGCGCGTATGCTGAGCAAGAAAATGAAGCAATCCGAACCAGGGCTATTAAAGTCCACAATAGCTGATTCACGATCTTCTAAGCTTGTAGTCCCGTCTATTCTTCGGTATAAAAGTCTTCTCCACTGCAAATACTCCTCTAATATATCAAGGAGTTTAGTCATAGTACTAAAGAGTAGCACCCGATGTCCCGTCCTTTGGAGCTTTATGAGAATTCGGTCCAAAATCCATAACTTGCCGCATGATTTCACAAGGAAATCCTTTGAGAAATCATTGAAATATGGATAATTGAGCAATGGATGATTACAAGTTTTCCGAAGCTCCATGCATCTGTTGTTTAATGTTTTATATGTCTTGGCCTGATAAACTGGATTTTTCTGAACCCTACGTTGCTCATCTTCGGGATCAACTCGAATGGTGCCAGTGGTCTTGATCCAATCATATATAGCACTTTGCATTGCAGACATTTTGCATCTTAAGACAATTGAAACCTGCAATACAATGTCAATATTATATGCCTGCAACACAAATGAAGTTGACCACCCTTGGATCATGACAGCTGCATCAGCATACCTTTGGTGGAAGTGAACCTTCCACATCTTCAACCCTACGCCTGAGCATAAAAGGCTCCAGGATTTGATGCAGCCTGTGAATTATGATGACCTTCTTTTCTGTCTCCAGCCAGTCATCTTCAGCATTGTGTGTTGGTCCTTCTTTTTGAAAAGGCTTTGAAAACCAGTCATGAAATGCTTTGCGGTTATCAAACACTTCTGGGAGGAGAAGATTTAAAAGTGACCACAATTCTTTCAGATCATTCTGCAAAGAAGAAGTATCGCAGGGATGCCATAATATCAGATATCCATCAGATAGCCAAAGATAACTAGAGACTAAATATTGCAGAAATAAGGAGGATCCATAAGCAGAAAGGGGTGCTCTGATTGAATCTATTTCTACCACCACAGTCACCCTTGTGTGTGTCTCCAATGGGTCATAGTTATTGCCTTATTGGGACTGTTATGTCATCAAACATCAACGACATGAACAAATCCCAAAGAAGTTTTCTTTTACACATCTCTCAAGTCAGATGGCTCGTGCACTGATATCAAAACAATACATGCTAGGCATGAGATTGGTCAGTTCAGCTGAAGAAGTTGCAATTATCCGTACCACATAGGCTCTAGATGGATGATGTATAATAAGAGGAGGTTACATCATACATCTAGAAACATCGGTAAACATAGGACTCACTATTTCCTACATGTTTTTAAGTGTTTCTAGCTAGATGAAAAATGCTAAGAGTAATTGATGTTGATTCAGCTAGCTCACAGAAGCAACATATGAGATTATTAAGGATAAATACTGCCCTGACAACAAATAATAAAAATGAGACACAACGGCATCAATCAAACCCCATAGGCCATAGCTCTCCGAACTTACGATGCCTACTTTCAAATTGGACTGCCACATATTATTCTACATAAATGTTCACATATTTTCAGTTATTTATAAATTAGTGACTACAACTTGTTTGATTCCCAGCTCCATTCTACTCAAGTAGTCAAGTATAATCAACTAGGTTACTGACAAGTCACATATTCAAAATACTGTCGAAGTGGACACATCGCTCTTACGAAGTAATTTCAACTGATTTGATAGGTTTCCATGTAAGATAAACTAGGCTACTGATAACCAAAATGTGTAAACAAGAAGTAAACACATATAACGGAACATGCATACTTGAAAGTTGAAAGATGCCACAAATAATGTAACTGAGTGAGATAAAGCAAACCTGCAATGGAGTCCCTGTAAGAAGTAAGCGCCTTTGACAGCGATACCTATCAAGGTCACGAGCCAAAACAGATTCCCTATCCTTCATTCTTTGGGCCTCATCAATTATTATATATTTCCAGTCAACTTTTGAGAGCTTGGAACGATCATACATGATGAACTCGTATGTTGTCACAAGGACGTTGAACTTCATAGCGCAAACCTCCTACAAAACAAACAATGAACATTGCATCACAGTGTGATAACTCGAACCATCTGTCGAGGAAGTGGAAGGAACCCATAATAATGGTTCACTGGAGATATATCAACATAGATGAGAGCAGGCAGTATATATCTTGTACTTTCTTTAAGTCTAGAAATTCCATAAATAGATGTATCTTACTTGAGAAAACAATTTTGACCGAGTGTCCTTGGTCCCAACATAATAGATGCATGATACAGAGGGCAGCCAATTGTGAAGCTCACTCTGGATAACATATCAAGTTAGTTGGCATCTAAACTAATAAGAAAAAGAAAATAATAAATGTCTGAAAGAACAGACCTTCCAGTTAACCAGAACTGCGTTGGGCACGATAATAAGATGGGGACCATAGTTTCCTTTGAATTCCATCAAGTGAGCAATCAATGCCATAACCTACAATTTTCAAACACATCAAGTTTGCATCAAATGGCTAAGTATTGCGACTCGTCGGAGTACATGCCAATAAAAAATATACGTGTGAGTCTGCAAGTCCTAATATATATGTATAAATAGCATATTAAACAGAAGCGTCATTGCTTCACCGGGAAGCATAAAACCATCCAGTTCAACAAGCAGATGGTCTTTCTCCACACACCACCCAATTACACATATTGGTGCTTAGTATACACAACACTGTGATCATAAGACAGAAATGTTGCAACCTTATTCAAGAAGAAAAGGAGCTTTAATTATTACGCAAAGTGTTGCAGAAATCATACAATGAGGATGATCTGCTTATACCTGTACGGTTTTCCCAAGACCCATCTCGTCAGCCAAAATTCCGTTTAATTTGTTGTTGTACAGCGATAGCATCCATTGCAACCCCACCTGCAATATAAACATCAGAACTAGATGCCATAGCATGCAGTGTAACTTCAAACCAGCTTTGAGTTGTTAAACCTACAAGCTGGTAGTCTCTTAAGGTTCCAGCGCGTAGCATGGATGGTTGCCTTGTCACCCTTTCATTGACAGCATGTGCAAGTGAATAGTACCTGTAGGAAGCACAAAAGTGCAACTCAATGATGATAGCATGCATGAAATCGCTACTTATATGATTTATTTGATAAGGTAAAGAATCACTGATTTGCTTGCAGAAACTTATTAGACATAAGGAAATTTAGCAACGGATTGAACTAAAATCACTTTAAAAATCTCTCACACTTTTGCAACATGAAGGACCAGCTGAAAAATAACATATATAGAAAGATTGATTGGTACTTGTTTACGGATGAATTCTCCCTTGGTGCATTCATTTCAGAAAACCGGTTCCTTATCATCACCTCCTCTCTAGCACAGGCTGCTGCAGCCCTCACTTCTTCCTCCGAAAGACCCTTTAATAGGAGTCCAAAGAATTAAAGAATATAAAATGAGAAACTACAAGAACAAGAAATCTTATGGAAAGTAAATAAAAGAAAAGGTAAGAGTTTAATAGTTAAAGCTCATACCTGTGCTTTAGCGGCAACCGAGGCAACATTGGCTGCTTCATCACCCTCTTGTTGATTCTTAGCTGCTGTAATTTTGCCCCCTAACTTTTGAAGGTATTCCTCTGTCTGGGACAAGAATGACGACAAAACAGCATATCTCTCAGCAGCTTCACCAGGGACGCTGCTTTGCTGCTCCATCAACATTTGTCTATACCTTTCCACATCATTGTTTTTCAGTGCTTCCATTCTTTTGCTTCTGTCATCATCCTTCCTCTTGGAAAACTCTCGCAACATTCTTTCATGATACTTTGCAACCCCTCTATTGCGAGCAGTTCGAGCATCTCGAATGGCCCAGTGAGCTTCAAGCAGTCTCTTGCGCCATTGAAATATAGATTTCAGTTGTTTCTCCCTTAAAGCTTTCTGAGATGATTGTACTTGCCTTGAGAGCTCCATTCTCTGACGCTCACAGAGCCTAACAAACTTCCTGTATGGCCTGTCTGGCATTGCCATAATTTCTTGTTGCTCCTGATCAACTTCATCCCTAAGTCGTGCTTGAAGATCTAGAAGGCGAATTTTCTTTTCCTCGATTTGTAGGCGTAAAACAAGGTCAGGTCTGATTTGTTTCATTTCCAAATTCATTGTCAGTAAGTCACTTATTTTCTTCAATCTTTCTGCCCTTCTCTTGCCAAGTACTTCCACACCTTCGACATGAAGGATATCTTTTAAATCATAGGCTAACATTAAGTTATTATTGTTGTTAGCTGTCACAGATGACCCGCCAGAGTCATGTTTCCGAGTGAAAAAGGGAAAATCAAACAAGGGCCCATGATACTTTCGAGTAGAATTAGCTTCTTTTGCTTGAGGTGTGGTGGTGCCTTGAACAGGCTTCTTAAGTTGGTCTGGAGTGACCACCAGCGGTGCAACAGCTTTCCCTCTGTCCGTGGATAAACTGTTTTGGACGGGAGTTTTGGCAGTGCGTTCAATTTCAGGTTCTGGCTTTATAGAGAACTGAACCTTTTGCTGCTCATCCTTTCCTCCATCTGCCAAAACAGCAGCATCGTTCAGCAAGGCTGGCTTACTAGGAGAATCTTTGGCAACAGACGATGTTGCTTTCTCATCCACGGTGAATACTTCTTGATAATTGCTTGGCCCATTCGGTGAAATTCCAGTCTGTGTATCCTTATCATTTGACTCATTTGTCTTTAGAAAATCACCTGTAATATTTCCCACCGATTTATCCTGATTACTAGTTCCAGAAAACGTCAGCTGCAGTTGTGCTTCCAATGGTGGTGGGGCTATAGCTCGTAGTAGTTCTGGAGGAAGTGTGACATCTCCTTTCTACAATAAGACAAGGATATCAAATGATATAGCAATGCGAGTACCTAAACCATTCCAACTTAGAGATCAACTGCAGAGAATACTGAAACTCAAGGCTCTTGTACAATTGATACAATCAGGGAACCATAGTGCCAGACAACACAACTTAGCAAATGAAGTACAGAATTAGTAAAATAATAAAAGAGATTATCACGAACCTTAAAACGCCTGAACGCTAAGATTTGAGCTTTAAGAACATGCAGTTGCTGTTTAGTGAACCCATAAAATTGTTGTGGCGCCTGATTTGCTACTCCGGCCGGTGGTGCTGACACACTTGCTATGCCACCCTCATTAGAAGAACCACCTGATTGAGAAGACGAACGATTCAATTGTCTGAGATATTGTGTCTGTTGAATATCAGGGCCTGATGGTGCACTTTTTCCTTGAAGGGATACGGAAACACCCTGACCAATATTCATAGAGGACAAAGGGGGTTGCATTGACGGTGTTCCCGTTCCACTGACAGCAGATTGATGATGAGGCATTTGAGAATCACGGCTGTGAATAGGGAAATGCTGCATCATCATGCTGTTGGTGATTCCAACACCTGCATTTGCACCAAAGGAGCTAGGAGAAACTGTATGTCTAGAAATTCCAGAACCAGCCAATCCCGGGGCATCATTAGACATATTTCCAAGAGAACGATCACTTGTCGCAGGTGGAGAAACAACTTGTTGTCTTGCTATTGCAGTTGGTAATGGCTGAGATCCTGAACTGATTTCATTGGCCTTTTGCTGAGCCACCATTCTGGATTGCATCAATGGAAGTAGCTGAGCCATCACATTTGCATTAGGATGTTGTCTAATGTCAACATTGTGCTCATGTGCCCAGGCTTGCATCTCTTGAAGTTGTGCAGCCACTGCTGCTGGATTATTAGCCATGCTCTGCATATTTAGTGACGATTGAAGGGATTGAGGAGGCCTTGCCATATTAGAATGCATTAACTGCCCAGCAGTTGCAGATTGTGTGGAGTGCTTTGACTCAGATCTTTGGTTTTTTTTCGGTTGATGTCCCTGGTCAACCTGTCTTTCATCTTTGATAAAATGTTCATTAAATTGTTTACCTGACGACTGATTAGCTCCTTGAATGGAAATCATCTCCTGCATCTTTGAATTGCTTAACCGTGTATCCTGATCCTTTCCGGATGGAGTGCCAGCCATTGCCATCTTAGCTTGCTGTAGTTGCAATCCCATGGCAGCCTTCTGCTGGTTGGCTTGAATAGCATATTGATAATAAGCCTGATGGACAGGATGAGTCATAGGTTGCTCAGCGCCTTGGTTTCTATTCTGAGCCTCATCTCGCATATTGGGTGAGCCATGCTGTTGATTTATTCTAGATTGTTGAGCTTGGGACATAGAACCTGAGGGTGATGCAAAATTTCCCATTCCCATGACCCCATGGGCACCTCCAGCCTGATATCCCAGAAATGCCTCATTTCCTTCAGGTTTTCTGAGCACCTGCTGCTGTAATGACTGAAAAAAGAAACATCCAGATGACAAAGTAACCAACTTGAACTGATCTATGCATTCATCAATTTTTATAAACATGATTTTCCAACATGGTTCCCCAAAATATGGCCACGGCAGCAAATAAAGGTAATCAACATGATCACAAAACAAATTCATATCCAAAATTCCACATTGGTAACCCCCTAACTGCTTCACATTCCAAAACCCGGAATATACCCCAGATTGACTTGATCAACAATTGAAATGTCCATCTCAGCTGAAGAATACAACTATGCATCAAATCTCAGCAAATAAAACAACAAACAGAAACACTTTCCAATAAATAGACCACATGCAGAGTCACAGCATATTAAATTACTCAAATAATTAATTCCCATACAACGCTCAAAGACAAACGAAGAGACCACACTCCTCACTTCCACTCACTTCAAAATGCAAAGTATATCAGCATACACAAAACTCAATCAGAAGCCCCAAATTTGAAAAGCCCTAACCTGCCTCGACTGCTGCTGAATCGAATCAAACCCTAGTCTCGGTGTTGAGGCCGCGGACGAGGGTGAGGATGGAGAAGGCGATGAAGTAGCTGAAGCACGACCTGGTGGCCCCACTCCGGGTCTCCCACCTGCCCCACCTCCCGTCTGCATAAGAAATTAACAAGTCCAGCAATTTCCCAAACCCCCCAAAAAAAAATCCAAATCCAAGTTCAATCAAACCCCTAACGCCCTTAAACCACTTCGCTCAACTCCGATCTCAACGTCTACAATTAGTTATGACGCAAATCCACACCCTACGACGCCAAATTCCCAGTCCACAGCGCCGAAATCGACCAGCTTGTGGCGCGAAAAAAAAGGTAGCAATTGTACGTAAAATGAGAGGAGATCGATTATAGGTTTGATGAATCCCGCCGGGGAGGGCCCGAAGTTGCCGGTATCGATGATTCCACTTTCTCTCTCCTCGCTTTTCACTCCCTCTCGCTCTGGGATTTCACGCGATTTTCATTTCTTAGCGGAGTCAAACTCAAACCCTAGCCCTTGTTTCTGTGGGTTAATTTTTCTTTTTATTTTTTTCTCTTTTAAAATTAAATTTATTTTCACTTTCGTTTTTATTTTTCATTGGCCGCTTCCCGCTTAGCTGTGTTTTTTAACCACACATAGTAATAATTAATTAAAACATGAATTAATTAATTGGATATATATACTATATAAATTAACCAGAGTTAGGATGTCACTAACCATGGTTGTTGCTCGAGAAGCGTAAGAATTCGCCTCCAACTTCGATGTTATTTCAACTATGCCATTTGTAATATTCTCTTTATCATTTATTTTAGGCATTGAAATTATCCTCGTTGGTGTATTCATTACTTTTTGATATAAAACGATATTTAAAGTAAATGATTTTCTTTTACCGAGAGCTTTAGAAGTTAAATTTTCTGAAAAGGAAAACGATATTTATAATTAGTAACGGCGGTGGCTAAGGGCCCGTTCTATAGGGATTGGATTTGGGGTGTTGGGAGATTAGATTAGATTAGATTGTGTTAGGTGAGATTGGGGTGTGTTGGATGAGATTGAGGTGTGTTGGGTGAGATTGGGGTGTGTTGGGTGAGATTGGATTAAATTGTATTAGATTAGGTGAGTGGAGAGTAGATTAAGTGAGTGGGTCCTACATTAAAAATAATATTACAAAAATGTTATATATTTAGATTATGTGAGTGGAGGGTAGTTTAGGTGAGTGGGTCCTAGTTTATAAATAATATTATAAAAATATTAGATATATGTGAGTGGAGAGTAGATTAGGTGAGTGGAGATTAGATTAGATTAGATTAGGTTGTATTGGGTGAGATTGGATGAGATTGGGTGAGATTGGGGTGTGTTGAGTGAGATTGGGAGAGATTGGATTGTGTTGGGTGAGATTGGGTTGGATTGACTCAATCTCTATAGAACAGGCCCTAAGTGTTGAAAATTGTAATTCATTGAAAGGTTATTAATGTACCACAAATTCTTACAAGGGCCATTGAAAAATAAATGATAAACGCTTTATTGTTTACTTATTTAAAAGATTAACTTCTTTTTTTGATGGGAGAAGATTAGCTTCTTTTTTTATGGGAAGACATAGAGATTAACTTACTTATAAAGGAAAAAGATCAAAGATAGAGATTAGCTTAACTTATAAAGGAAAAAGATCTGGTGCAAAAGATATATTTTTGTACAAAATACAAACTAATCACAGTCTTTGATTGGTCATTTGGACGGATGAAATCAAATCTCGTATTAAATCTCTTTTATGGTTAATCTTTCGGTGACGAATTATAAATTATTCGTGACGAACTATGTCGTACTTTTAATTTTTCGGCGACGAATTATAATCCATTTTTGACGAATTTTGCATCAAAATTATACTTTATATCTAACATTTACTCCTTATAAATAATAAACAACACTTGTAAAACATTATTATCTTTTTAAAATGCATAAAATACATTGAACTGAAAATAAGAAAATATTTTAATTTATTTTATATGATGTTTTTTCATTTTATTTTATGTAGATGTAATCTTTTTTCATGAAACTGGTAACTTTTTTTTGAAGGAAAACAATGTAAGGTTGTGATATAAAATAACCTCTATGTTTAGTTTCAATAAGGAATGACACAGTCTTGTAATTCCACGCCTACATTGTTTTAGACATTACTTTTTATTATTTATTTGTTGTAATTAAAGAACATATTATGGAGTCAACAAGGTGGTCTATTGGTTGAGGTGTTGACAATATATTATGTTTCGAATTTGATTTTTGGTAACTGCATCAATTTTTTTTGTTGGTTTTTGTTCATTTTGTTGTTACCC
This sequence comes from Rhodiola kirilowii, assembly GCA_033675215.1. Lineage (NCBI taxonomy): Eukaryota > Viridiplantae > Streptophyta > Magnoliopsida > Saxifragales > Crassulaceae > Rhodiola > Rhodiola kirilowii. The sequence goes on along the minus strand of CM066193.1, from coordinate 6,391,701 downwards.
CTTGATTCTGTTAGCAATTGATAGAAAGTATACTCGATAGCACTGATATAGTGATATGTAATAATTTTGTATCGCATATATCGTACCCATCAAAAAAAATATTTTACAAAATTTGATAAAGACGAATAAATTTATGAACATAATTATTAATACAAATAAATCAGATCAGCCATCGGTTTAATCATTTCTCATCTGTAGGCATTAAAAGTTTAAGAACCAAATCAAGATTATTTAAAATATAAATGGGCTGGCCCATTAGGGATATTTGGGTCAAAGCTACAAGCCCGGTTCATGAGTTAAACTCAACCCAAAGCACGAGCCCAATCTCAAGCCCACTAGTGAACTATATAAATAGAGCACTTCACTTCACAAAACTTCACTTCACAAAGAAGAAAACTCTGAAATTTGAGAAGAAAGCACAGAGAAGAGTGCTCTCAAAGGAAGCGTCAGCCGCCAGCAACCGACAAGTACGTGCTGCATGCCACAGCATCCCAACGTCATCTGCTAGAGCATCCAATCGCAACGCAGGCACGTAAGACCAAGTCCCCGCGACCCTTACTTCGCTCCGCACGTGAGATCAAGTCATCAAGACCCTCGCTACGCAAGACACGTTGCACTACGCCTTCATCCAACCGCAACGCAGGCACGTGAGACCAAGTTCCCGCGACCCTTACTTCGCTGCGCACGTGAGATCAAGTCATCAAGACACTCGCTACGCAAGACACGTTGCACTACGCCTTCATCCAACCGCAACGCAGGCACGTGAGACCAAGTCCCCGCGACCCTTACTTCGCTGCGCACGTGAGATCAAGTCATCAAGACCCTCACTACGCAAGACACGTTGCGCTTCGCCTTCATCCGCGCACATCAAGCTGAGTAGACTGAAGCAAGCAATACAGTAGAATCAGAGGAGCATTTGAGATTACGAACACAACTTCTGCTCTCAAGCATAAATCATTTGTAAAACATTATTTTATATTTGATACGAAATATTGTGACCTTACATCATCATCACATTTTTTTGTGTGGATGATTTATTTAATTAAATAAATAATATTGATATAAAATAATCATCATTATTCGCTCTCTGAAAATAAAATAAAAAATGTTTTTTAAATTTTATAAAGTACTCCGTATAAAATATATATCAAAATGGGTGAGGTTGAGGTATAGATTATTATAAATTAGAAAAATAAAACAACTCCGTGACGACAAAATTCGTATTCTTCATTACACGCAAGCATATTTAAATCTCACACACCACCATCCTTCATTACCGGCAATATCCGGTTACCATCCCACTTGAAATCTCACTGCACCCCATAACTTCCAACGCCACAGGCCAAGCCGGTACCTTGGCTCGTATCCAGTCCCCATCGCGACCGGTTAATTCCGGTATGTCTATCTTCTTGCCCAAATCCAAATTTCATGCTACTCTTGTATCTATCTATACATCTCTCTGCAGTACGATTTCCACGATACCGATCACGATTTTTCTTCTCCTCTCCGATCCCGGTCTGATTTCACGCCCCAGGACGACCATCTGTAAGTATTAATTGCTCGAGAAAGATGATCGATTGCTTGTGATTGGAGTTTTGTTGAATTGTTATTTTTTTGTTGCTTGTGGATGATGTATTGATCAGCTTTGAGATTTGATTTTTGGTTGTATTTGTATGTGTTTTTTATGATTTACTGGTTGGTGAGTGTTGTGCTTTGGTCGTCTACTCGTCTCTGGTTTGGTTAACATGTATGCTGAATTGTGAATCGTTTTGAGTTGCTGGTTATGATTGGAGGTTACTGATTGTAATTTGTGTTCATTTATTCAGGCGTATACAGTTCGGACGAGTTTATTTAGTTAAATTTTAAAGTTGATAGTGAATTGAATGGGAGATTGCACATGGTAAAATCTTATTGACCTTGTTGTTGAGGTTTAGGATCCTGGCGTGTCAGATTTTTTGGTAGTTGATGTCTTCCATGCAGGAGATTTTTCACTAATAGCACTTTATGGTGCTGTGAATCATTAATTGGATTGATTGGGATAAGGCTCAGGTTTTTGTCTGCAAGTATTTTATATGTTACATTTTTTTTTGGACGAAATATATTACATATTGATTTATGAAGATGAAAAGCTGAACTTTAGAAGAATCATGAGGTGAAGCTACTGATAATTCCATTCTTTTTGTGGGTATTTATAGACGTCAAAGGTTTTTCTCCCTTTTTTTTCCTTTTACATTCCTAGTATTGTATTGATTTATTTTGTAATCTTTGAATATGAGTGCTTACAATTTTGTAATTATGTAGATGGGAGACAATGAAGAAATAGATGCAAATACAGTGCGTGGCAATGAGTGGGAAGTTGTATCACTTACCGCATCAGCATATGCTGCTGCTCCTGGTCCAAAAGTTGTTCAACAAGGCATCGATGACGAACCAAATCCCTCTATGGAAAGAGAGGGAGAAACTTCTGACACTTTGTTTATGTCACGTCACTTTGCTTTTCCACTTAATGAAAAATTACCTTCTGAAGCTGATAAAAGTCTGTTGCAAGAGACGGAAAAGGATGAAGACCTGGTTCCTGAATTGGCGGAGAAAGGTTATAAGTCGTCCATGAAGGTTGACGGTGATCAGAATAACAAGGGACTAGACCTTTCAGATGACTCTTCAGAATTGTGGCTTTCTGAAGGAAAAGTTAATAAGCAATTCCTCATCGGTCCGGACTTGGAAGCAAGTGAAACTCTTATTGGGTTGAATGCAATCAAAAAAGAAGAAAATTTGTATAATGTGGCTGCAAATGTTTCTTTGCACGCAGATGCTCCATTTGATGAAAAAATAGACACTCCTGATTTGATTGAATCCTCCGAACGAGGGTCAGATGTTGATGCAGATGTCTCAGAGCTAGTTGCTAATGAAAAAGAGGGTTCGGATGAGACTAACCTCCATGGTGAAGCATGGTGGAAGAGACAAGCAGCATCTTTGTATGCTCATGCAAAAGAAACAAATACATTCTGGTCTATTTTTATTGCAGCAGCTGTTATGGGCTTAGCAGTTATTGGACATCGTTGGCAGAAGGGAAAACGCCAAGTTTTGCAATTAAAATTAGAAGTCGTTGTCAAAGATGAGGTACATTGATTATCGTGTCTCATTTGTGGCATTAAGAATATTTGGTTATTCGCCTAGTCAAATAGTCTGATTAACCCACAGTCTGTGCTTCTATGCTATTTAATTGGAAAGTTATTCTACTCTGGCAGAAATATTGTGATGCTTGTGGACACAATTCTAAGAACTGTTTGAGTCCTTTCATGTAAATGATTTAGATATATCCCAGCATTTATGGCATTGGTAGATCAAGGTTGCATGACACTTGCTTTTGTACCTTTCTTACTTATTTTTTGTCATATTAATTATTGTATGCGTAGACATGTTTTATTTTATGCATGTGTTAGTTTATGCGTGTCTACTGCCGTTGCTGAGGCGATAGAAGACATCTTAGCAATTTTTAAGTTTCATTTTGAATGTATATCAACAAGGTGACCAGCATCTTAGATTTCATTGATGACCTGCAACACAAATATACAAGCATTGCTAAATAGCTATGTTTTTGGCATCAGCATTAATGTGAACTGTAGGTGCAGTCTCATATACCAACTTCAAAGTTGTTAAACTCCGCTGTCTATAGGGCATCTTAAAATGATGCAATATTGATTCCACCACAAATAAAATGTTGTCATGTAGATGGAAAGTATTACCAGACATATGATGGTTAACCATTATATCCTATCTTACTTGCATCAACAGAAAGCAGGCAGGGTGCTTCAACCCATATCACGACTCAAGGATGTAATTGTGGGAGGCAGCAGAGCTAATTCATTTATCAGAGGTGCATCATATGAACTTTGAGAAGATAATCCTACAAGGATTGCTCTGGATGTTTGCTGGATCCTGGATCTCTTACTGCTGTGCCATCTCACCTTAGCCTATTTATGATGTACAAACTTCGATGCTATCATCAAAGCAGCGCCCAGTGTATATCTACAAAAAGGGGTTTGCTTGCTAGGCTCAGAACCATGGAGTGAAGCTCCTCATGGAAGTTCTTTTCAACATTGTACATTCCTCAGTTAAGCTCCCATTGATCTTGTAACTAGCAAGTTCTCTGCATGACTTAGCAATGTCTGTTTATAACCGAGGTTTGTGAAGTATTAAAGCCTCCAATATTATGCGTCTTTGTATCGAATTCTGTAATATGTACAGGATCTTGCAATGTCATTTGTTCCACTTAAATTAAATATGTTCACTATGCAGACTGCAGGGAACTTGTTAGCCATGAGGTAGGATTGCTTTTTGCAGTATCACACAAATATCCTACTATTACAAAAATATTACATATGAGAACTTTTTTTTTAAATGATGAGTACATTTGATTTAGGGTGCGTCCACTTTGACTGAAATTTGACTTAACTTAATTGATCTTAACTTATCTTAATTGATCTTAATTGATCTTAATTGATCTTAACTTATAGTGACTGATCTTAACTTATATTAACTTAACTGAAACTTATGTTAACTTATAAAGGTAAGTTAAGTGATATTTCTTTCGCAACCGGACCTCCTCCTACCGCCGGCCATTATTACGCCGGAACCGTCGTTGATCGGCCGACCAACGCCGTTGACCGCCGATGATCGTCGCCGTTGACCGGTGTTGACCGGCATTGACCGGCGTTAACCGGTGGCAGTGACGGCCTTAACCGGCGTTGACCGGCGGCAGTGGCGGCCTTGACCGGCGAAGGCTGGCAGCCGTGGACGTGGATAGTGGCGGTGGCAGGTTGCGCATGGTTGTGGTGGTGGTGAAACAATCGAATTTAACTTAACTGAAACTTAACTTAACTGATAGTAACTTAACTTAACTTATCTTAATTGATCTTAACTAATAGTAATTGATATTAACTTATCTTAACTTACAAGTCAAAAAATCAAGTCAAAGTGGACAGGGCCTTAATACATGATCATTTAATTCTAAGCTCATAGTTATCATCTAGTATAATTTTTCTAGAAATTGAAGCGCGGGTCTCGATGGATACCTCTACCCATCCAAGTCTTTCTGCATCATATATCTACCACTGAAGCGCAAATCTCATCAGACATCTATGCTTATATGCCCTCGAGGGATGAATAACAAATCTACGCATAAGCGGGATTATTCAATAATTGAAAGAATAATATGACACCAGTGATGTTTGAAGCCTTAACTTGTCATTACAAAACAAGGAGCTCAACTAACTCAACCACGTAATAATAAAAAAACTAACTCAACCATCACCACCTTATTGGCTCATATGAGAGCTATGTTGATTCTTGGCTCTTGGTAAGGCTTATATCATATAACTATGGTGATTGACTAGGACTGCTCTTTGAGTAGTTGATATGGTTCTCAAAAACTGCGTTCCAGACAAGAGACTAACGTAGGAAACTGAAATTCCAATATGGTAAACCTGAAATTTAAGAAAAAGAAGCAACACGATTGTTCCAAATAAAATAGGAAACTAAATGAAAAAAGGGAATAAAATATGGTGCATCCAAACTATTTACAGCAATTTGAGTAAACGAGTTGTTTAATATATTTTAAGATAAAACTACACAGTTTTAGGCCGAAACTGCATAGTTTTGAAAAAGGGTTCACATATCAATTTAGGGGTTATATAAATGAAACAACGTAATTTTAATGTTGTTTTATGAAAACTACGTCGTTTTCGTATGACTGTAAATAGATTGGTTGCATGGCATATGAATCCGAAAAAAGCGTAAATCAAGAATGGCTCAAAGTTCTTTGACTTTCATGTTTCAAATATGTAGCATCTGTCTTATAATGAAAATGAGATTCGCATCCCGTACGATCAGTCGTTTTATATGTATCACATATAAATAATATCTAAAAATAGATGTAGGAACTCTTTAACTATATTGTTTTGAGGGCGAAGAAAAGTACCGCAATGGAAGAGGACTCCCCCGATACCGAATCACCCGGGTTCAAGTCCCTACCCCAACATCTTATCAAAAAAAACTACATTGTTTTGAATCTATAGAGGAGCGTTCAAATGAGGATCATTACAGTAATGTGAGGCACGTGAGGCACGATCTCAACCACACATCTAACCCCCGTGTATTTGTGGCGCGACACGTGTCCAAATAGTAAAACCCACTAACTTTTGAAAAGTCAACAATTGCGGCTGTGCCACGTGCGTCCGATCAACTCCACAGACGGCCGAGATCGTGCCTCACTGCCTCATTCTTACAACCCTGCCTCAACCGAGCGCCCCCTAAATCTATAAACACAACAAACGGCAACGTTTTTGTTTTATTTTCGCAGCGAATTGGTGCGTTCATTCGATATCACTCCTAAAAAAACAGTCGAGACTCTGCCACGTGTCACATTTTCTTTCGATATAATCTGTCATATCAGTGTAACTAGATTCGGCTCTGAATGATTATCAAAAAAAGATTCGGCTCTGAATGGGTTTAGTTTATCTGATTCACACGGCCCAACAGGCCCAACAACAACGAGAGACAAAAAGCTGTAAAGTGGTCATGAGAGCCTGAGAGCGGCGAGCGAGCAAGCTCTGGCAATTTTGAAGTCGGGAAAGATTCGGAGCAGAAGACGACCACACAGAAAAAGCAGTCATGGCCGCCAATCCTCAAATTCTCTGAATTGCTTATTTTCTTCACAATTGATTTCATTTTCTTCTTATCCGTCAATTGTTTTGCGTCCAATTCGCTTCGTTTCCGGCACTGCCAAATCTTATCTCTCCGTCCGCGGCTCGGCTCTGGCTTCAGTCTCGGTGCGCATAACGTTCAATTCGCTTTTATGAACCTCCTCTTGGTCAATTTTGTTGGTGGTTTGTGTGTTGAGTATTTGCTGGTCACCAACTTGCATTTGCTCGGGAGTTGGTTTAGGATCGATTATTTTGATATTGAAATCCTCTTTAAGTTTTTATTTCAATCGGAATTGGATCAGATGTATGGATTTTGAATTTTCTGTGTTTATCAACAGTGATATCTGATAGAGTGTGGTGCTAATTCAAGCCTTCACTGTTTGCATTTCCTGCTCTTGTTAATAGTGTATGTCGCTGTCAAAAGACTGTTGTCAAGAAAGCTATGAATTTGATAATATGAGTAAAAGCTATAAATTTTTTTGTAAGTAAATGGAATAAAAAGTACATGTGTTATATTATCCTTGGTTTTCATGTGGCTGATATCTCATTTAAAAAATTTCATTATTGGTATGCAAATTAAGATTTTCCTAGGATTTATAGTTGGCATAGCTTGGTTCACTTTGAGTTGTCAATGTGGATTCAGGTTTCTTATTGACGACTGTTTCTATAGTGGCTGATTTATATGCATACAAGATGTCAGAACTTAACATGTCGGTGACGAAGCCCGAAGTAAGTCATATCATTTGTTTGTTCTCTAATTTAGTTCTGGTAATTTGTTCCGTAGAGTTCTCTGGTCAGATACGCGTAGACAAATAACCCCTGATTTCACAACATTTATTAAATTGAAAGCTTGGATAATGTACCTGAATGGAAATTTTGCTATAAACTATGATATTTTATTCGTCCACTAATCATAGGTAGTAACATTTTTGGGTTCCTAATAATTCCCATATGAATTAATGCTCAAACTGATATAATGCCTACGATGCAAACTAGTAGAAGGAATCACTGAAGTTACAAAAGCATATGGCACTTTTACTGAGTTAAATAATTTACCAGTCTGTAGTAGTGTACAACTGTACATATGTCATGAATTTCGTATCTTCTGTGATGACCTTATCATGCTGTTGTGCTGAGATGTTAATATCTGCTTTTTCTATATCTATTATCAGATCATGAAGTCCTATATTTGGCTCAAGACTTCTGACGGCTCAATACAGCAAGTAGAACAAGTGGTTGCTATGTTTTGTCCTGCTATCTGTCAGGACGTGATACAGAAAGGCCTAGGGTCTTCCAAGACATGCCCTGTATGCCTTCCTGAGAAAGTCAATCCTGCTATGTTGAGTTTGGTTCTTGATTATTGCCGATTTCATCAAGCTCCAGGCAGGTCAAATAAGGTACCATATGCTACTTGATTAATTCCTTTTTGTTCATTTTTCCGTTGTTCTAGGGTTCGAAACCAAAAAAGAGTGAGAGAATAAAAGGAAAAGCATATAAAAATTCGACGCACAGTTGATGAGTCTCTTTCTTAAAGTTTTCTTTGATGACGTACTTTTGGCAACGGAAGTTATAATTGTTTATATGTTGACTTTCACAGGAGCGCAAAACTCATGATGAAAAGTTCATTAAAATGGATACAAATGATCTGTGTGAGTTGGCATCTGCTGCTGATAGTCTTCAGCTGAAGCCTCTGGTTGATTTAACTACACGTGCAATTGCTCGTGTAATGGAAGGCAGATCACCAGAGGAGATAAGGGATATATTTCATATACCTGATGACCTTACCGAGGTCGGTACTTTTACTTTGAGCATCATTTTTATGACATTTGAGAATTACACAATTAAAAAGGAAGATATTTAATGTTTCATTCTCTTGTTTTTGTTTCCCAGGAAGAGAAGTTGGAACCTTTGAAAAACATTACTGATGATCCTCGGATAAGACTTTTGAATCGGCTTTATGCAAAGAAGAGGCAAGAATTAAAAGAGAGAGACAAACCAAAGGTGATATAGTAGTTATTAGGACTTTCTAGAATACTCATGAATTGTAGACACAACATAGTTTCCACTTCTTGTTGCGAACAGACAACATGTGGTTGGATCCCCTTGTAGATAATTTGTTTAGGCATGTATCACTTGTACTAATGAGCAGTAGTACATTGATGTTTTTCAGAAAACTGAAGAAGAAGATAAGCATGAGGACAGGCGCTCTGTTGACGACCTTTTATCATTTATCAATGGAGGAAATTGTGGTAATCTTTGAGCTACTTAGTCTAACTTTTGGCTAGTTTTTCATTGAAAATTGATGAATGTCTTTTTTAAGAAATAAACCAGTACAAAAAACACAAAGAATTACTGATAACATAGAATAGAAGCAAGTCAGAAGAGAATTTCTGTTATGGAAAAACTGGGAAAGTACTACATCTATTTGATCTATTATGTCGCTGTTGAAAATTTATTTTTATTATTTATCTTTAGATAGTGATACTTTGTAAATAAAGCTAACACGTGCCAGTTCAGATTAGAGCTCATGAGGTTGTCGTACTTCTACTGGAGGGCTGATTTCTGAGTATAATATGTCCTTGCCACTGTTTCTGCTGTGTAATGTGGTCATTTTTGAAATTGTATTAAAATTTTGATGAAATTACTTGTCTATGTTTTCTGCTTGACAATTGACAGTCTATCTATCAACTCCTGAAAATACATTTTATCATATATTTGGTACTCAATTCTGCAGATTCCAAGGGGGTCAAAGGTCCCAAAAATAAAAAGAAGAACAAAAAGAAAAAAGAGGTTCAGAAGAAGTCTTCTGCGCCGGATGTGATAATAAGTCATAAGGAGGTTAGCACCAGTATGTCACTTTTGCCACTAACCCCTGTTTTCCTGATCTTCGGGACTTGAGAGTCTCTGAGAGTGTTGAACTGAGTTTTTGTTTTACGCTCTGCAGGACCCTGACCATACAGCCTCAGGTGGTTCTGTTGAGGAGGGTGACAAATCTTATGTTCCTAACTCTAGTGAGATATTGAGTCCATTAAATCCTCAGGACTATGATGATGATGATGAGCTTGATCCTGAGTTGGAAAAAGAAATTGATAGGTGAGCTTGCATAGCTTAAAAATTGGAACTATTTTGAATTTAGAGATGATGTAGTTTGATCCTGTTTAAACTGAGAGTTGTTCAGATTTGAGAATGTTTAAACTGTAGAACATTATCATATATTTCATTTTATGTTTTGGGGAAATCAGGAAAACTAAATAAAAGATTTACAAGTTATTACTTAGTTATAATAGAACAATTACAAGCATACATGACTTGTTAGATTGATGTAGTTGTTTCCAAACAAGACTCATATAAAAAGATGTGGAGTGTCAATACTAGATTTCACTGCTCCAAGGCCTAAGCACTATTTCATTCGACAAACCAAATTTTTCTAAGTTGCATAGATTTTGATAAACACAAAATTTGTCTGTTGACTTCTCAGTTTGGGAGGTGTACGATGTCTTAGAAGTATGATTGCATATTTTTGGTGTACTGAAGGTGATTAGGGAGATTAGGCACGGGATTTGCAATTGGTTTGTAAATCTTTCTGTTTTGTTATTAAATGCACACAACCTATGACTTATGAGTCTGTCATACATATCCTCAATTTACTACTTAACTGGGTTATCGACTCAGTTCATGAGTTGAAGGATACTGCATAGTAGGCTGTAGGTATCATTACTCCCGTGATGGGGGCAAATGAAGTGTTGTTGATGTCAATCGAGAGGACACGTGTAACGACATTGGTTTCTTATATATGGTTGAACACATCCACTCATTGCTAACTGACGTGGTGTTGAGTGAATCAGAATTTAAAGAAGGTAACCTCAAGATCTTACACAGTAATAGAGCTAGATGCATCTCCTTATATGTCTGATTTTGCAAGTGAGGGATCATGTTGAAGTTTCACACACTTATTATAGTTGTGTCTTGCACGTCTCCACTCATTATCTCTTGGTTCGAGTAATACAACTTTTTATAGGCTGTAGTTTAACAGTTAATTTCTTGTGTAGGAAGTTCGTTTCTCGTTTGCGTTTATGCGCTTTCACACTGCTGTTTTCTGCCTTCACCTTTTTTCTCTCTATTTTTAGTTTCTCCACTGGGTGTTTCATTTTTATTTAGAATTTAGAAAATAGTTGACTCCTATTCATAGTTTGCTGCCCACCATCTTCACCGTTATACATAGGTTTTTATTTGACGAAAAGAGTTTTTATGCATACTACGGTTAGTTTAGAAAGTTAGTATTTTCTCTCTTACAAAACATGCTTTTGTAATTCTAAATTTCACATCTATTTATCTCAGGGAGGTGGAGTACTTCGAGCGGATACTGAATTCTGGGTGGCCTGAAAGAATGCAAGAAATGCTGACTTTAGGTCAAGATAGACAGCCAACTCCTATTTCCATTAGTAGCAATGGTAGCCTAAGGAGATACACAGGTACCGGCATTACTGCCACCCTTGCATTGGACTTAGGACTCTTTAGTTATTTTCCCTTTTTATGTTTTTAGCAGTTGGTGTATCATTTGATGCTTTGCTAACTCCATACATTTTCTAAAATCGACAGGTGTGTCAGGGTCTTAAACTGCAAATTATCTGCTACAGTGTAGTGGATTTCAACTGTCTTTTCATGGAAACACAGTGCTGAATCAAAAGCCACATATACACAGAGTTGGCTCAACAGTTTTAACCATCGGCACTGCATGCAGCTTATCTGTTGTCATCCCTGAAAGTCAGCTTTGACATCTAAACAATCTCTGCTTCATCCATTTAAATGTTTTAGCCTCCTGTCATGTTTCGGCTTCACAATATTCAAAACTACCTTGGTGAGAAAGTGGTGGTAAGGTGGATTATTTCATATATTCTGCCCTCGCTGTTGTAACATTGTCTCAGTTCATCACAAACGATGTATACTACCATTTTTGTTTTTGCTGATTTAACAATAAAAAGAGAGAATTTATGAATCATACTTGGGAGCTGTTTATGCCTTATGGATCATACTTTTTAGTTTGAATCACAGGTGCTATCAAACTAGAACATCATATTCTATTGAAACTTGAATCTGGAGCTGGTGCAAGGCAATAAAATACTGCGAGCTCTAAAATGTTGGTGTTTCATTCAAAACGGTGTCATTTTTATCAAAACGATGTTGTTTTAAAACTCGTAACATTCGACTGACTGCCTGCATCGAATCTTAAAACTCTGTAGTTAAGTTAAGACATCATATTCTATTTAAGCTGTGTAGCTAATCTTTTCAACTTTTTCTTTCAAGCGCACTCAACCAGTTGTGAATTTATAACTAATCTTGTCAGCTTTTATGTGTAGCTGAGTAACGCCAGCCAGCTTCCAGGTCAAAATCCAAAGCATCAACAAACGAACACATGATGCAAAGCACAGTCCAACAAAAATATTAGGTAAAATTACTGTTCATAAGTTGTCAAGAACGTTGAGCTACTAGAAGAAAGTCGTTAAACAAAATTCAATTGATAATCAGCTCGTACTCAATTAATAATATTTCATATCAGGCTTATTCTTATTCAATTGGTGACTCGCCTTATGAGATGAGCATCATCTGTTGTGCAGATTTTGAAAAAAAGTAATCAGTTATATTATGTGATTAAAGAACTTGATTGAAATTTACTCCCTATTAAATAGGTGGCTGCAAAGTGCAAAGCACCAAAAAGACTCCACCCCAGCTAAACATAATTTTACCTTTAAGTTGGATGATGATGAAGTGAGAATCAGTTTTGAAATGAGAACGATCTAGTAATGAATAATAAATATATTTTGAATAAATGGTCAAGATTAGTTACAAAGTTAAATTTTGGTATAAATATAAAATTCGTCAAAATTATTTTATAATTCGTCAGTTTATTTTATAGTTCGTCAAAATTATTTTATAGTTTGTCATTTTTCGAACCGAAAAATGAAAAGACGACATAGTTCGTTAGTTTCATTTTATAATTCGTCACCAAGAAAAATACCAAAAAATCAAGATTTTAATCTCATCCATTCAAATCACAAGATTAAGGACTGTGGTTAGTTTGTATTTTGTTTCCAAAATATTAACTTTGCACCGGATCCTTTTTCTTTGAATAAATATTAAAATAAATCATGATAAACAATAAAATTATTCTGATGAAGAATGAATTGATCCGAAAAGCTTACTTTTTTGAATCAAAGTTAAATAGTCAATGTTGTTTATCAAAATACTTTTATTGTTCATAATAATTTTTTATTGTTCATATGAACGTTCACCAATTTTACAATTCTATTTTCAGAATCCGAATCCGAATCTCACTTGATCTCATTACATTGGGATATATTTTTATACCCCATTTATTTGACTCATTTCGAGTTCCAATAGTAATGAATATTTTTCCTCATTCCAATTCATTACAATGGTAAACGTAAATCGTTTTGTTCTAATCCAATTAAGTATGTGTACTTTTAGTTTTACTCAACAAATATCAAGATTTCATCAAATAAACTGAATTAAATAATAATAATATAATTTATCATCATACCTTCAAATTCAGACCACTTTTTTTATCAAGATCAGGTACAAAGTCAAATTTTATTACAAAACACAAAATTAGTCAAAATCATTTTATAATTCGTCAGTTTATTTTATAGTTCGTCAAAATTATTTTATAATTCTTCACTTTTCGAGCCGAAAAATGAAAAGACGACATAGTTCGTAAAAAAAACACCAAAAAATCAAGATTTAATCTCATCCATTCAAATCACAAGATCAGGGTGATTTTGTACCAAAAAACTAACTTTGCACCGGATACTTTTTCAAATTATAATTACAAAAATAGATAATTCAATCCGTAGTTCGTCAATAATAAATAGTATCAACTCCCCAATATAATATGAATATGAGATACAACATATCTTCCAAATTTGGAAAAAATAATTATTTTGCATACATAACAACTGATTTGTTCAACCGAATAAATAGAAGGAAAATATATATAATTGTGAAAAAAAGTTGAACTGATTTGTTCAACCGAATAAATAGATGGAAAATATATATAATTGTGAAAAAAGTTGCACAAATAATCGTTTATTTAAAAAAATATGCTTGTTTTAATTTATATTTTGAGCTGTCGTTATCTGACTTAATTCTGCATTTAAGACGGTGAATTTAACAGCAAGTTCATGAACTGAAAAACACACCTGAAAAACATAACTAGATTCTTGTTATTGTTAAATTCAGAGATTGATATTGATGTCCCAAAAAAATTCCAAATTTATGCGTTTCGTCAATCCCGACCAAAACCTCAATTTTTCAGGGCCTACAATCTGCAGCAAAAACCCCACTAATTTTATATTCCTTTTCAAATTCAATTCTAACATCGTTCAGAGCACAACGTTGTTGTAAAGCCTCTCGCTTTTTCACTTTCCTCTCATTCTCTTCAACCTCACGCTCCCCCTCTCCTTCTCTTTCCGCTCCTGCGCTTTATTTCATAATCCAACAATCGGATGAAATTGGGAACTGATTAAACCCTCGTTTGTTGATCAGGTATCTCTTGCGTTTCACGGAATTATTGTTTTTAGGGTTTTGTAGGATTGGGGATTTTTTTGAGTCTGTTCATTGTTGATTCTACAGTGAAAGGTGACTTTTTTTTTATTTTTGATCGGACATGCATTTTGAAGTTTATTTTCAGGTGATTGGAATTATCTGTCTTATTAGATTTTGTGCATTATTTTTTTTCGTAAGTTTGAAGCTTTTGGTGTATTGAGGAATTGAAAGGCGTCTTTCCATTTTGGAAAACTTTGTTTTTCATATGAAACATTTTTCTGTACAATCTGTCCGATAAGAGGACTTTGGCGATTTTCGACATCTCATGTGTCATGAAGCTTCTTAAGCTCGAAGAGGGTTAAAAGCAGGATTTCCATATTTCCTGGGAATATGAAGTTTTGCGACCAATTTTTTTTATTTTACGTGTTTGTGTTAAACGTTTGATGCTATTTTATGTTCGACGAAATTTATCGTATCTCCTATATTACAGATCAAATGGAGCTGAACTAGTTAAAAAAAAATCCTAGAACATTTACGCTGACATCAGCTATTCAGCTGGTATGGGTAAATCGCCGCAAAGACAAATTAAACATAATCACATCAGCTGGAGGTGGGGTCTCGTTAGTATTTTTCATTTTCGGCGTGGTGGATCAAACCACAAATTACGTCAAGATAAGGGGTTCGGAAACAAAGTTCTTTGCGGTAAGTCAAACTGATACCTCAGAGCACATTTAGAACAAAATCATAGTTAATGTCTTTTTAAATTTAGAGTAGTTCACATTTTTGGTAAAATTGTTGAAGTATGTAGATATCGGAATCTAACATGTGATTTGGCTTTCTTTTGTCATTTCTTTAGGTGATGGATTTTCACCGGATAGGAGTGTGAAAAAGCTTGAATATCAACTCGTTAAAGTAAGTTGTTTCTTCAAGCAATAACTCAACTTGGAATTAATCGACTTAATTCCAGGTTGTGGCCTTAAATTCTTGTTTTCTACACATCTAGTGCATCGTAGATCTCTAGCATTCACATTTTTGCACTTGTTTCAGGACGCTTGCGAAAGCACTCAGCCAATGCTTCGTGCTGGTAAACAAAGTGGTGAGAAACTTATGCATGAAGACTTGGTTATCGAGGACAATAGAAAACAGAATAGCAATGACGCAGAGAACCAAGACTGTAATTTAGAACGGCGAAGCCACAAAAGATCTAGCACAAGTTACGAACAAAAACGCAAACATTTGTCTGTTTCTTCAGCTATGGAATTTGAAGACGTCGTGAATGATGCGGATATAAACAATTTAGTGCGAGAAATATTTATTCGAATTCAGCAAAAGCGTGCTGGAGGGGTAGAGCATGGGCAGAATTACTATTTATGTCCTTTGCCAGGAAAGAGTCATGGAAAGTTTGTAAAACAGTTGATTGATGCGACGAAGGTGGTTTTACGCGAGAAGCTAATTAACGGGGTGCAGATTGGGCGAGACGGAAAGATCCTCTACTCTAGAGAATTTATGGATGCCACGGAGACACTGATCTCGCATAAGGACTTATTCTTCAAGCTCTTGGAAGATCCGAACTCTGAGTTGACGAGTCGTATCAATAAACTGTTGAGTGCAGAGCTAGGAAAAAGCAATTGTAAAGACATTATATTCTCAAGGCGCAGGGTTAGATCTCAAGGCTTGGTTCTGCAGAGTGACGATGAAAGCTCAGAATCTCCGCGCAGCAATGCCATTTTGGACTCTGGATCGATAGTTTTGTCTACTTATAACGCTGCTAATAGTTCTGAGTCAAAGTTGAAGACCAAATCCGCTTTCTCATTCATTGAAATTAAAAGAAGGTTGAAACGTGCCATGGGCAAGAATAGAGAAGATGCTTCTACGAAGAATGAGATGGCTAAAAAAGTATCTCACGGAATTCAAGTTGCGAGATCTCCAAGTAGAAGCCCAAACCCGCATTTAGAAGATGAAATACATCCAAAGCGCATGAGCAACGCCATAAGTGACAATGGCGTTATGGAAAGATCTGTTATGACTTTGGAGCTTGAGATGTTTAGTCCTTCTGAGAATGACATGTCAGGTAGCTATGTTGAGACCACTAAGCATAGTTCTCAGATGCTGACCGATGGAGAAGATCATGAGAATTTTTCTAAAAGGCCTTTCTCCAAGCCAGACGGTGCCTGTTCTCCTAATTTTAGTTCAACTACGCAGTCAAGCTGTATCTCGTTAACAACTCATATAAGACCGTCTTCCCCAAGAAAGCCGCATAGTTCAAATGAAAATCTGTCTGCCGCTGTAGGCCTGTCTGCTCAGCTCTCGGTGGGTTCATCTGTCGAGTTAGATGATACATTCAGCACAAACTGTGAATCTCAGTATCCTAGCCCGATAATTTCGGAACATGAAGTTTTTGATGATAGTGAGGGTGAAGCACAATGTTATGTTGAGATGAGTTCAGCAGGTATAATGTCTGTCTTTTATTTAAATGTTATGCATAGTTGTGTAAATTGCTTTCATAGAGTTTCCTCGACATGTGTATGCTCATAATCTGCTCTTATTCTCTTTAGCTGATGTAAAAGATCTGCTTCTGCAAATAGAGGAAATCACGAGCCAAACAAATGAATCAGCTGAAAAAGTTCGATCATCCACTACAATGGAAGATGAAGGTGAGATCGGAGAAGTATGCAAAGCAGTTAGCAACGATTGCGATGAACAGGTAATGACAGTCGAAGTCGTCACTTCTTTGTTTAGATGCATCAGTCACTTCATTGATATTTGAATATTCGTGTTGTTTTTGTAGGACGGAAATGAAGAAGATGGTGAAGCACCTAAACAGATCATTTCGGCAGACAGTTATTTAGATAGTGACACAACTGAGGAATCAGACAATGTCACCAGTAGAATGGACCGATCAAGTCCCGTATCAGTTCTCGAGCCTGTGTGCCTGGAAGATGAAATCAGCCCTCTCAGCACAAAAACAATACGAGGCAAGTTTTTCCAGTCATATAGCCATTCTTCTTGAAGTTTTAATTTGTATACTTCGATCTTAGTGTCTTATGCTTTGATCAACTTAGCAGGTGAAGGTGAACTACCGGTCACTCCGTTACAGATCCATTTTGAGGAAGTTGGCTTATCTGAATCTGATTTAGAAAAAAGTACATTCGATAAAAAGTCTTGCAACGATAATGAGTCCAGTCAGAAGTTTATTAAAGAAATCCTGACAGCAGCTGACTTCTCGTGGGACACAATGTACATAAGATCACTTTCTTCGGATCAGCTTCTTGACGTATCACTCTATGACACAGAAGTAGATATTCACTCAGATCAGCCATCTAACGAATACAAGCTGCTATTAGACTGCTTAAATGAAGTTCTCATGGACTCCTGTGCTCGGTATTTTGGTTCCTCCCCGTGTATGCCCCTTTCAAAACCTAACATTAGGCCAATCCCAGACACTGAAAATGCCATTACAGAGATCTGGGAACGAGTGGAATGGCATCTGCGCCCGTCATCCTCTCCTCGAGGTTTCGAGCAGATTGTAAATAAGGATTTAGCCAAAGACGGGAGATGGATGGATCTTCGATTTGATGTTGACACTATTGGCACAGAGATAGAAAACCTCATTCTTCAAGAACTCATAGAAGATACCATTTTGAGCTGCCTCAGCGATGTAGATGATGTCATTGCCATCTCAGCTGAGTCAAATGCAGATTCAACAAGCCTCAACTAGTCTATTCCTGACAGGCCAGGCTGGTGTTTTTCAAATACTCGTTCGAGCATGACGTATTCTTTTACGATTAAATTAGATAAAACTTGAGGCTCAAGGAACTCATTTTCCAGAGAAGCCGTCAAGTTGAGACTTCCATTGTGCAGCTAGCTACAAGCTGCAAATAAGAGCTTGCAAATGCCGGCATATATGTAGTTTTTAGCTTTTCATTGACTATGCTTAGCAACTAGGACGGATAGTTGCTAGCCAGTCTGATGATCGGGAAGCATCAACATCAACATCGGGAAAGGTTCTGATGGTTTTCAGTATGTACAGTTGCCAGTAGCTTTAGCCATTGTGACTTATGACTTGGTGATAGTTTGGCTATATATACTTAGAGATCTTCTTTTGCACTTAAAAGTTCAGTTCAACATTTCATTTAAGACCTTTAATTAAATGTCTAGTTTTTTTAAACTTAAAAGTCAAGTTAAGTTCTTTTATTCAATTCTCCTATCTAAGTTAAATGTAGCAGCAGCTCTGTTCAGTTCAAAACAAACCCTTACGGTTGAATTCTGCAATCAATCTTATGTATCAAAATCTAATTTTATACTCAAATCTCACATTAACTTTTTTTTTTTGCAAAAGTCAAATCAATGAACGAAATGATTGATGTACACTAACCGGCTCCGTTTTCAGCAAGTGATTTAAGATTTCTTGATCACTATGTGGCCAGATTCATCTGTTTGAAAGATTCGCCCTACGAAGTTGTCCCAACTCATTCTCCTCGCGTTGGATGCCAATGCAAGGGATTCCTCAACAGGTAAGGATCTGCTGGAATTCTCTCCTTCACTTTCTTGAAACGTTCCGTACACAGACGGGGAATATGCTTGCGGCACATCCAGTGCAACTGCTCGCTGTAGAGCCGCCCTATATTCCTCAACATGTTCTTTGATCTTAGATTTTTGACGCTCCATTTTTTGTGTTACTGGGATCTCCATGATTCTGTCCCTATTTTGCAGTATCTGACCCATACAATTTTGTATGTTAGATAAAAGAACACAATGGCTGTTGTTCTATAAAAAGTGACTCACTCGACAATGATTTCTATATTCCTTTTTTCTTGCCTGTGAAACGATGCAAGATAGCTTAATTTTTGGGAACTTACCTCAAGTGCTCGCTGCGACTCTCTTTCAATCCATATGATTGCGTGGTCAGATGTTGCATTGCAAGACAGGACCAAGTGCTCAAATCGACCATCAACTGGTACTGCTGTCCTCACAACTGGTGGGAATCTACCCCATCTGAATTAACATATTCTCTGGTTAGCCTTTCGGTTAAAACAACTCATTCATATATTTCCACTCCCTATGCAATTCGATAAAATAAAAATAACTCGAGCATATGATACGATATCTAAAGATATTTTTCGATCCACTAAAAACCTAATGAATATCAATATTCGTTGAAGGAAATATATCTTCGTAGTTCATATATCATCCCTTCATAGTAAAAGACATAAAGACGATATTTTAAAATGACATACGCCTAATATGATATTATTAGTAATATCTGCGCGGGATAAAGTGTTGCATCAAAAGGGGTTGTAACTATTGTCCATGGTGAGGTGTAATGGCTTAATATTCATGATCCGCTACAACATACCTGAATGGCTTTCGCTCAACAATATGATAAAGGCGACCCGGTGCATAAAGTCGTCGAGGATCTTTCAGTCTTTTCTCCTCCATTGTGCAGGTATCTTTTATGCACATCCCACATAGTAAGCACGGCAAGCTGTTCAAATAAATATGTTAAGATTCCTGACTTGCATGGATGCCTAATTGGCATACGTTTGACTCATGTGTGGAAGCCTAATACATCAACTAAATTAATTTTCAACATGTTAGGCTTGAAATTATCGATAATCCACAAGTTGGTATCTCTTACCAGAGAAGAGACTTGAAAACATCTTCCAAAGCAGTAGTTGTCCGAGGTAAGAAATCATCCTGGTACAACATATTAAAAGTCAGAAACTGTGAGACAAACCTATCAGTTTTCAAGCCGCAGTTAAAATCAAAATTGCATACCTGAAGCACGACAGAATTAATAAAATCTGCATATCTAACAGCCAAGTTGAGTGAAACGCATCTTGCAGGAGCAATGGCATAACATCTGATATTTTTCCTGTCAATGTTTCCCAACTTTCCTCGATTTTGGACTGCCAAAATCGCCAACAGCGTAACCACGCCAGCCCCAAGCGAATGTCCAGCAAAGGTCAATGTGTAGTTTTCATTCTTTTCGACCAGTTCTTTCAACGTATCACATTCAGCCTCAAGTAGCCACCACGCAGATTTCAGCAGCCCATTGTGCACATACCCGCCGTCAAACTCAGTTTGCCCCAATTTATTATCCAGTAAAACAGCATAGTCTTCCTCTTTTGCCAAATTAAGACCCCTGACCGCCAATACTATATCACGATTCGTATGGTCAAGATATATCATATAAGGCGGTGCTCTACATTGGGTTTGCTCGTAGTCTTTGCGTAACACAACCCAGTCCGGATTGATCCCGTATCCACCCGGAGGCGCCCAAACTGGATTCCTAATATCTTCTTCATACACAGCAAGTATAATGCGACAAAGATGAGGGACACACTCGAATTCTTCCGGCGTGGCAAGCCCCCAATTCTCACTCTCGTGTCCAGCAGTGTACAGGCACTTCTTCCACGCCCAGCGAGCACAGCCCAAGCAGTACACACATTCTATCAGCGGAAGACCACACACTATTGACATCAAATCCTAACAAGCCACCACTCACCAGTCACCACATCAACTATAGCAAATTCCAAATCGCTTCGACCGAGTATCATCACACAGTCCCTGGACCGAAATCATAACAACACAAACAATGCAATCAGATACAAACAAAGCTAAGATCAAATTGAGCAATCAATCAACACATGGTTTTACCGAAATTCACTTACGAAATGCCAATGCTGAATCAAACAAGGGAACTAAACAATGAATGCACAAATCCATCAAGCAAAACACTAGCCTTCAAAAACTGATCAATTTATAAAAAAAAAAATAGGACAGCAGGGGACACAATGAATCTTCCTCAAGCAGATTCTACAAAGGTGAAAAATGGTCACAAGCAAAGGTCTACTCTAAGCCCTTGCTTGAAGGAAAGATCAAAACTTTATCAAACGGTTGACACTTTAGCGGCAGATTACGGAGAGAAACGGGGAAGAAAGGTTGGATAGAGTAGGTGAGGAGTTGAAGAAAGCATCAGAAATTAGGGTTAATTTTGAATGGGAATTGGGTGAGAGACCTCACCTGCAAGTCAAACCCATATCTTCCCAGATGACGTTGTTTCGAGAATCTACTCCTTAAAATGCCATTATACCCAAATACAATAGTACAGTTACAGTCCACACACTCGAGAGCCAGCGTCGAGCGACGACGTGTGTGTACATGTGAGGATAGTTTGAAAGTCAACGGTCAGCTCAGCTACTGTTTGGTTAACCAAAGATCCGCTTGGTTCAATCGGGTTGGCAAAACCGGTCGGGTGAAGGGTATTTTTTTGAGTTCCGGTGAAGGGTATGTTTTAAACGTTATTATTATTATTATTTTGTATTTTCTCAGTTAAAATCGATCTTCTTCGTTTTCTTCCGCAGTCATTTTCTTCGTTTTCTTAGTTGATCACTTACATACGCTCTCGCTCCCGCGTTCTCTCTCTCACTCACATCTCGCATTCGCTCATTAGTCTGTCAATTGTAGCTATTTTCTCGAAGAGTTTGGCTACTATATAGCACAACATACGCTTTGGTGATTTATTGTATGTTTTCTTCTCACTTTTTCTTGAGATTTGTGTTCAAAGATGTAATAGCCCAATTATTTTACATATATTTAGTATAAATAAAGTTGGAAAATAAAACGGGATGAGGATGATTGAAAATAATAATAATAATAATAATTTGATTGAATTAACTAAGGAAATTTATAAAGAAACGTATCTTAATGATCTGTATTTAGCCCAAATTAAAGAATGATTGAATTAAACGTATCTTAAATGTATCCCTTCACCTTCACCACAATTTCTTACGTTTTCTCATTGTATTCTCTCAAGCTGCACCCTTCATTCGAAGAAAAAAAAATCAGATCTTATTATTTTAGGGATGTGTATGCGATATGTGTAATATCTGTGGAGTATTTGGGAAATTTCGATCAACTTAGGTATGTGCTTGTCTTGTATTCTGTAGATGCTTATCTTATGAACTATTTGGTTGAGGATTCTATTCCTTTGACAAGCTTTCTGATGGTATAAAAAGTGTATTTTGATTTAACCTTGTAATTCTCAAACGACTAAGTTGAGTATTAGAACTGCATTTTTGTTTTGGACAGATCTGACGACTGATTTTGAAGTAGCTGTAACTTCTGTTTATGTTGTTCAAATAGATTATTTCTTGATTCTGTGTTGTTCTACTCGAAATAAGTTTTCCGACCATATAAGATTCGTACTATGATGCAAGTGCAACCTGAGCTATTCTGATTCTGACATTAAAGTTGATAAAGAGAATCTGTTTGTATAATTCTGGACAGTTCTGCTGACGGATTTTGAAAGGGGTGTAACTATGTTTTAGGTATTCAAATGGGGTGGTTTTTGAATCTGAAATGTTCTAAATGAAAAATCTTTCTAACAATATATGATTCATAATTTATTGAGTGATTTTCAACCGCAAATATCTTCTGTTTTCTTAACTGGAATTGAGTGTTTTATGGTTCTATCATTATCTACATAAAAAGAGCTTTCTAACAGTATATAACACCTGAATTTATTCTTTCTGAGTTGTTCTAAAATCAGATTTGAAGTTGATGTTCTGCGTTGTGTGGTAATTTTGGCAGATCTGACAACATATTTTCAAATGGGAATAACTCATGGTTTAAGTGGGAAAATTGGGTGTTTTAAAAACTCTATGGAGTAGTAATCGAATTGATCTTTCTAACAGTATGAAGAACATATTTTAATGTCTGATGAGTAATTCAGAAAATAAGTTTGAAGTTGGTACATTGAATCTGAAATTCACAAGCTAATAATTTATAGTTTGAAGTTCATGTGTGAGTTTATGAATCTAAGGGTCCAAGTGTGACTTTTGTATGATTTCTAGGTGGTTATTACTTGATTCAGCATGATGTAAGTTATTGAAGTTATTTGGTGGGCGTGCGAGGTAAGTAATATGGACCCATTCTGCTTATTTTATAAACTCTTTTTGTAAATCTTATATTTCTTCCAAAATCTCAGATCATGAGTTTATGTTTTCTTATGAAACTAGTTCATCGTCGGTAAACAAATCCTTTATATTTCGGTATTTGAAAAATCATCACTGCTTGTCTCATCGTCTCCCTCCTGCCTACTGTTTCAATGTCGGTAAACGGATTCTTTATATCTCGATATTTGAAAAATTATCACTGTTCGTCTCATTGTCTCCGTCATGTCAGATTTTCTATTTCCGATTCTGAAGGCTCGCAATCCGATATATTTCTGTTGCCCGTTCTAAAGCAAAGTATGGTATTCTGTTGCCTAACCGTAGGGCAAAATACGGTGATTTATGTTACCCGACCATAGGGCAAAGTATGTCGTTCTGTTGCCCAGTCGTAGGGCCATGTACGACGATAATGTCCCGGGACTTCTGATTGGATTGCGACGCCGTTCGGTCTGTTCTGATTTCTAAAATCTTGAAATGATTCTGTCCCGCTAAATTCTGTCTAAGATTTTGAAATTATCTTTTGATCGTCTTTGTCTCTGTTTATTGTATATGGTATATATCGATAATTGTTATTTTCGCAACACTCACGATTTACTCAGTTTGGGTCTATGTTACTTACACGAGTCGTGGACTCATGTTTTCCATGTTTATGTTTTTCAGATATCGCTGACTGGAGTATGGGGAATGAGTGAGAGACGCACTAGCGAAGAATATTAGTAATAAGTGTTCTGTAGAGACTTAAGTTATTTAGTTATTTCAATATCAAATCAATACTCTGTTTTTTTAGCGACGTGAAACTTCAATTATAGTTTATATTTGATTTAATAGTGAAAAATGATTGAGGCTTCGTACGTTCCACTTGTGGTTTAGGAGACGTGCGGCCGATGTGACGCCGTTTTGGAGTCTATAATTTTTGGGACGTTACATAAGATTTGAGACTTCTCTTCAAAGTGAGTCTGTCCGTCTGTTTGGATGATTATTGATGTACTAAGTTCTTTAAGATGGTATTAAACCATTGATCTTGAAAAAAAAGTATGAATCATTAGTCTTGATATTGACTAATTTGATATATGTCCGTATCAATGTGCCAATCTGAATTGCATTTCTTTGGTTTTGTTTAATCTGAATTGAATCTTTTGGGTTTGTTTAATCAATGTGACAATCTTTGCTTGTTTAATCAGTTAGCTTCATCATTTGAATTGAATCTGCTGGTGTGTTTATCAGGTTAGTTCAAAGGTTTATCAATGGAATGGAACCATCAGAGTCCTCGTCGGAGACAGGGACCGTCTCCTGGTCGACAGTAACAGTAAGGTCTGGATCCAGTTTCGGGCCGGAGGGGCAACACAGGTTGGTAGACCAAGACAGCAACCTGGAATACAGAATTGTGGTAGAGGTCCTGGCCTTGAGAGGATGCAACGAGCTGCTGATCAATGTTTCCCGGGAAGCACGGGGACGGGGTTCACAACACATCGTCTATTTGTTGAACTTGGACAGGACATCACAGCAAAGATAACATCAGCATCACCAGAAGGCCCGAAATTTATATTCATTCTCAAGGCCAGTGGAACTATTGCCACTGCGGTCCTTGCACAGCCAAAGGTATGAGGTTGGGCACCTTATGTTAAATAAATTATGTATTACTTGTATGATTCTTACGGCTATTTCTAAATGACTGATTTTGAGATAACTAGTCTATCAGGATCAGGAAGGTGTGGGGCTCAGGGCATTAGCTTTACTGTTTATATTGCTACTACTAATGGAAGTATCATAGTCGGTAGTGTCGGGGGTAGTCTTATCGCTGCATCTATCGATGCTAAGTCAGCATCTTAAAGTCGCAACTCCTTGGCTAAACGAAAAGGAAGTACAAGACTCTTGGAGAAGAGAACTTGTATTGATCACAACAAGAGAATGCTACAAGTGTGTTTACAATGCTTGAGAATTCTTGGATGGTTTGGAGGATCGAGTCTTCCTCCTTTATATACACTTCCACCTCTTCAATGGATAGTGGATATTAATCCTAATCTACGGTTAGGATTTAGCCTCTAAAAATCTCTATACAAATCTAGGGCTTCCAAAAGGTTCTCTACTCTTCCAAGAGTGTTCTTCACTCTTCCGAAGTTCTCTAGAACCTTGATAAACCTCCTCTCCTTTTGGGCTATTTTGGTTGGGCTGGGCTTCAACACTTAGTCCTTTGGGCATGTCTTGGTCCAACCCAACTCCTTCATTGGGTTAAGTCTACTTCAAAAGATTGGGCCGTGACAATACGCCTCGGTGAGTTACTGTATGCTTTCTTCTCACTTTTTCTTGAGATTTGTGTTCAAAGATTTGAGACTTTTCTTCAAAGTGAGTCCGTCTGTTTGGATGATTATTGATGTACTCAGTTATTTAAAATGGTATTAGACCATTGATCTTGAAAAAAACAATATGAATCATTAGTCTTGATATTGACTAGTTTGATACATGTTTGTATCAATGTGCCAATATGAATTGCATTTCTTTGGTTTTGTTTAATCTGAATTGAATTTTTTGGGTTTGTTTAATCAATGTGCCAATCTTGATTTGTTTAATCAGTTAACTTCATCATCTGAATTGAATCTGTTGGTGTGTTTATCAAATTAGTTTTTGACAATCATGGATCGAAGGGAGGAAATTGAACAATCAGGGTCACGGAGGAAGGTCGAGGGCTCCTGACCAAGGTGTGTCGCCAGGGCTGAATGGATCACCACCATCATCATCAGGTAGAATAAAATGGCAATACGCTGAATGGATACATGAAGGTAATTCGTCTTCAAGAGGTAGTTTTCAAGTTATGCTTACTTAATTGTTTCTCACATTTATTTTTCATTATTGACTTTGATGTTTTAACAATATTTATTAACTTTTTTCAGGGGACTGTTTGCTAGCAACAATACATAGATTTACACCACATATTATCAATGTTAGACCTGGGGAGGTACTTGTCTTTCTCAGTATTGTTGTAGGGTGTTTAAATTTTGCTAAAATCAAGTTCTTAATGAAGGATATATTGGCAGGATATAAAAGTAAAGCCAAGAGTCATTTTCCCGTGAAGGCCCACGATGTCTATGCATTCTGTCGGCAGGGATGTACCGATCGTGTAACGCGGGTGACCCACAAATTTTTAAAAAAAATTCATTTATATAATATACAAAATATAAAGTAGGAATAATAAAATAAATATAATAATTTATCCAAATTTAGTAACATATATTTTATAATTTTATATGATATACAAAAATTGCGTACAATAAAATAAACAAATATCTCATTCAAATTTAGTAAGATATTCAATTATGAATGTAATATACAGAATTTAATAAGATATATTTTATAAGACATATTTTGATTCGATAATAAATGATTTTTGTGATGTGGAAATATTTGTTTTAGTTTTCTTTTAGATTCTAATTTTTAGTTTAGTTTATATTTTTTTAGTTTTTGTATATTTTTTAGTTTTTGTATATTTTTTAGTTTTTTATATTTTTTAAATTAATGTAACAATTCTTTTTAAACAATAGTAATTTGTTCGTAATGCAAATTATTTGTAGTTTGTCACCCTTTTTCAAAATTTCTGTGTCTGTCCCTATCTGTCGGGCATTGGATACGTCCCTACAGTTACATTTAATGAAACTCCTGGCACCACCCCTCTCATATGCAAGGTTTGCCATTTAAAAAATAAATTAGACTTAGCCATCCAATCATTGTAGTTTTTAATAAATTTTTGATTTTTTCCACAGGAACAGTTACTAAAACTAATAGTCCGTTTATCGGGCTCGTTCATAAAATTTGATTATTATGCAGGAAAGTTACTTGAGAGCGGACGCATTGCTATCACTATTAGAGGTACTGATTCTCATCTAATAGGTGGAAAAAAATCACTGGTTGCTATATCGCTGCATCCCTAGTCAGGTATTTGTTTCAATTAACTAGTTGAATGATTAACAAGTGGCTTAATGTGTTATTGTATTTAATCCCAGGTTATTGTCGGGTCTTATTTTTTTTGGAGGACCAAGCCAACCTCAAATAAACACACAAGACAAAGCTTTTAAGGAACAAGCACACCTAGCCCAGGGTGCAGACAAGAAGCTAGTGCACCCGGTAATTCTTCTTCAATAGCTTTCTCCTCTTTTTTCTTTTTTAAAGTTTAATTGGTTAGTGAGTTTGTATTAAGTGTTCAAGGTACGACTATTTGAATACCAAAATAATAGTTTATCATACTTATTTTACATCCAGGAAGAGGATTCACTCTACATACCATCAAAGTTGAAGCATGAGAGGTACTACTTTTCTAGTCTATATACTTTCTTTCTATTTTTTGATAAGAGGTCTATATACTTTTTTTTGAATATTTGTATAGTCTCTGTAACTTTGTTAAATCAAGTTGTGATGTCCAATACAATTGTGACAGGACATCACAAGAAAGATGATGTCATTAACAGAAGAGGGCTGAAGATCCGTGTCCATTTTGTCCGTCAGTGGATTTGTTTCCAATGCGGTTGTCGCACTTTCTTGCGCCTCAGAGTTGCGTCGGAGTGAGTCTTCCTCCTTTATCAAATCGATTGTTTATCAACCCTAAATCATTCCCTGTACATTACGTTTGTTTTATCCCAGTACATGTTTTTTGGAAACCCAATAGGGTAGGAAATATTGTATTTGGAAAACGTAATTGATACGTGACTCAAGCAGTATCCAAGTCAAGTTTTGTGTTGATTCGACGCCCTGAGGAAAGCCATCACCTACAATATACAATTCGAAACCTCCTCCGTAGAGGAGTCGTCCGGTTCAAAAGGGTCGACTGCGCCTACAGTGCCGACCGCATATCTGGGGGTGGATGGCCGTGTGAAGATGGCTAAGCGCAGACGTCCACCATCCGTGTCCGTGTCGTCCCCGGAGTCAACTGGACGTGCGCGTGCTTCGCGAGAAGCTAAGAAAGAAACTGGCATTCGTCCCAAGAAACAAAAAGTGGCACAAGCTAGTGATGAGGGCGACAATCAAGATCATAAAGAAGGTTCGTTTAATATCCTTTTGGCTGTGAATGTATTAAACTGCATTTTTGTAACATGTTTAACATGATACATAGTTGCATATGGACGATCTTCAGAACTCAAAAGGTGCAGCGGCGGGACAATCTGTAAGTAATGAAGACACGGCTGCGGCAAAGAAAGCGGGCCAAGGCACAAGCCATAAGAAAAGATCCACATAAATCATGGTCAGGTTACATCATTTGTGGGAAGAAGAGTTCTTGTTGAGAAACTCAAGGAGAATTTTATTGAACAAAAATTCTTACAAAGGAAAATCTCACTAAGACTTAGGTGTGTACAAAACCTGGTCCGGTCCGACAACCCGGCGGCCTGACAACCCGGCCCGGCCCGATCAATGTCGGGTTTAACCCAATTCGTTATGAGTTTCGGGTCAGGTTAGGGTTGAGGATCGGGTTATCCGATTTTATAAGTAATATAAAAAATATTAGATTTTTAACAACATTCGAACCTTACAGCTCATCTGAATGAATGTGACTACCATAACAATTAATATATTTGTTTTATCGTACAATACCACATCACATATGAATAAGTAACTAGTTTTCAATGACAATAAAACCGTAATACTAAACTTTACATCATAAATTAGTGATTTTTTATTAACATAAATTAGTGATTTAAGCTTATATTTTTAAAGTATTTATATCATGATAGATGACGTTGAATGCTTTATGCCTTTTAGTTTTAGGGTCGGGTTTGGGTTCACATAATTGACTCGATCTTTTAGACCAGGTTAGGGTTCAAATAAATGACCCGATCATTATTTCGGGCCGGATTAGGAACGAGCACAACCCGTCCCACGCCCACCCCTAAGACTCGCTAACTTGGGGTGGAGTGGAGATCACTCTTTGAACTTGAGTGATTTACCACTTACATGACACACCTATTTATACTAATCCATAGTCCATACACCAAATGAATTGGTAGGATCATTTTGTCTAATGGCAAAAAATAGTACATCTAGAAAACTGTACATCTATGTCTCTTCTTCTTCCTCCACTACACTTCTTCATAATTCTCTAGAAAAATCTTCTCTTTGGATTAGGCTCTTTCTTCTTGGGTCATCTTCTTTGAACTTCTATTTGGACTAGACTAGGAAGTAATCTTTTATTTGGGTCAACCTCAATTATTGTTGAGTTGAGACAATTAGAGAAATATCCCACATTGTTTAGAAGAAAGAGATTATGCTAGCTTATATGATTCTATGGAACCATGACTCACAAACTTGAGCTTTTGAATCACAACAGTACCATAAATTTATATGAGCTAGCTAAATTCAATGATTCTCACTTTCGTTTCAACAGAATTTCACCAAACAATTCAAATTGTTTTTTTCATCTGTGGAAAGAATTTACTTAGATCGGGTATATGACACAAAATGTATTGCAACTCTGATCCTGAGGATATTTCTTCTGTCCAGATTGCATATACTTTTTTTTGATAGTGCCACACGGCTACAAGGCAAAGGAAAAGCTAAAAGAGCTGGACAAGAGCAGGTACTAATGGAACAGCATCCAGTCGGCTCCAACACCATCTCTCCATGTTCGCTTTCTTAGAGATGAAGTCAGCAGCGCAATTTGCTTCTCGCCTTGTGAAAGAGACTGACCAATTCAGATGGGCAGATAACATTGTATATAAATCCAAATACCAGGAGGACTCTGAAGCTGCATTCTTTGAGTTGAAATTGATGGCTTGGACGAGATACTTGCTGTCTGTCTCAAAAATAGCTTGCTGAATATGGCGAGTCCATGCTATCATCATCCCTTCCCGCAAAGTTAGACCTTCACAGTCAATAGCACTATCACAGCGATGCAAATATTTCGATACAATGGCAAGCACACATCCTGTTGAGTCTCGCACTATAACTCCTAACCCGCCCTCCTTTGTTCGTTCATTCCATGACCCATCGCAATTTATCTTGACGAAGTTGCCAAATGGTCTTTGCCAGGTTAGACTATAGAGATTCAAGCACTGCAGAATTGACTTATTGTTGCTGGTGTAATCCTTATACAATCTGTTGATGCGTCTATATGCTGTTAACGGAGAAAGGCTTTCACTACCACGTACCACCTTGTTTCTATTATACCACATAAACCAAAGAGCAATTATAATCTTGCAGAACTCATCCGGCATTGAGGTTGAGTAGCAATAATATATCAAATCGGCCATTGAAGTAAAGTTTCTACTAGCAGCATGAATATCCATTCCCATATATTCCAAGACTGCTTTACTCCACCAGCATTTTATATATGGATGTAAATCATCTTCATACTGAAATTGACAAAGAGGACATGAAAAGGTACTTCCTAACTTCCGCTTGAACAATTGTGCGCTAGTGGGAAGCCCATTGTGATATCCCCTCCAGATAAAAATCTTTACTTTGCGAGGAAGTGGTAGCTTC
This sequence comes from Rhodiola kirilowii, assembly GCA_033675215.1. Lineage (NCBI taxonomy): Eukaryota > Viridiplantae > Streptophyta > Magnoliopsida > Saxifragales > Crassulaceae > Rhodiola > Rhodiola kirilowii. Next base: position 6,361,016 of record CM066193.1, on the reverse strand, counting down.
CATATGAACTTCCAAAACCTGAGGAGATGACTGTCATCAGATTGTTCTCCTTTATAACTACTCTGAGGTTGAAACATAAATTGTGCGGTTTTATAAGCTGATTTAATATCAAGCTTTCCTGAAGAATTAAGCTTCCATTTCAAGGCCCCTGACTGTTCATCTATATCACAGCCATACTTTAAAATTGTAATTAATTTATGCAGTGCTCTCCACACATGGCAAGGTCTACTCGTGAGAGATGCCTCAATAATAGTATTGTGAGGGAAATACTTATACTTAGCTTTTAGAACTTTACTAACCAAAAGGTGTGGGGCTTGTGCAATTCTCCAACATTGCTTGACCAGAAAAGCCATGTTTAAATACTTGAAGTTATAGAAACCAAGTCCTCCTTCTTTCCTTTTTCTCAAAGTATCAGAATTGATCCAATGAACCCCCTTGGTCCTTCCTAAGTGCTGCCACCAGAAGTGATTAATCATGCTATGTAAGTTCTTGATGACTTTCTCTGGCAGTAAAAAACAAGATAACCAATATTGAGGGATTGCATTTAATATCGAGGTAACCAGGACTTCCCTACCTCCTTGTGAGAGGGAGATAGATTTCCAGCTGTTGGTCTTACTCCAAATTTTATCCACCAAGACCTGAAAAGTTTGTATACAATTCCGGTTCATGAGTTGAGGACTGGCAACCCCAAGTATTTAGAATGATTTTCAACTATGTTAACAGCCAATGTTTGCCAAATGTGCTCAATCAGATCTTGCTGAGCATTTTTGGTCACCATGATTTCAGACTTTCCAAAATTAACTCTCAATCCTGAAGTTTTTTCATAGATGCTCAGAAGATTCCGCACGCAATTAATGCTATCATGGGTGAGCCTTAAGAATAGTAAGCTATCATCAGCAAATAAGAGGTGAGTAATAGCTGGAGCTCTTAGGCAGATTTTAATACCATCTATAAGGCCACAGGTCTTGTATTGATTCAACAAAGCTGTAAAGTATTCAGTGCAAAGGATGAATAGATATGGGGACAACGGGTCACCTTGACGAATTCCCCTTTTTGGCCTTATGACGTCAGTGTAATTATCATTAACTTTGATGTGATATTGAACCGTGGTAACTAGATTCATAACTTTTTGGACCCACTCATCCGCAAAGCCAAGCTTTAACAAAACATTACGAAGAAAGAACCAGTCCACTGTGTCATATGCCTTGGCATCGTCTAACTTCAGCGACCCAAAGACCTTCTTTTGACTCTTAACATTTTAAATATAATGACAGAGTTCATGTGATATAAGAATATTGTCAGCAATAAGCCTATTCTTCACAAAGGCACATTGCTCCATCGAAATTATCTCATCCAAAAACGTTTGCAGACAATTGACTATCATCTTCGAGTTAACTTTCACTTTTGTGCCAATCAAGCTGATGGGTCGGTAATCTGTCGGTTTGACAGCACCCTTCATCTTGGGAATAAGTGTTATCAAAGTAGTGTTAGCCGCAGCATTAAAGTAACCATCATTTAAAAAGGATAGGCATTCATTAATAAACTCATCTTTAACAATGGACCAATAGCTCTGGTAAAAAGCAGCTGAGAAGCCATCCTTGCCTGGGGCCTTCATAGGGTGTAACTGAAATACAGCATTGGTTACCTCCGCAGCAGTGTACGAGGTTGTGAGAATCAAATTATGTTGATCTGTGACTTTGCGGTGTAAACAACTTAGATTATTTTGCATCTCTTGCCAGGAAATTGATCTCGACGTCGCAAAAATCTGCCTGTAATGATCCGTAATAATTGTCTTAATTTCATCAGGGTCTATCACCTCTTCTCCATTAGGCTTTAGAAGTTTTAATATTGTGTTTGCTTTCTTCCTTGAGCTAGCAAAGGCATGAAAGAATCTCGTATTGTTATCTCCCTCCACTAACCACATAACTCGGGAATGTTGTCTCCATAAAATTTCCTCCTTTTGAAGCCATTCATCAATTTCTGAGATCAATTCTTCCTGCCTCATTTGATTGGTATCATTTCTTTCTTTTCTGTCAAGTTCAGATAACTCTGATTTAAGGTCTTTGAGCTTGACTTGCACATTGCCAAATTTATGCCGGTTCCATTGAGTGAGTTTGTTTCGCAATGCTGCCAATTTTCCCTCATATTGTAGATTTCTGTGAGAGCTTTCGATCCATTCTGTTTCTACCACTTTTTTGAATGAATTGTCTCTTAGCCACATTGTTCTCGAACCGAAACACCTTTGAAATGCTCCATGCTCTACCATATAATTTTAAAAGGAGAGCCATAGGATGTGACTATGTCCATGATGGTCTTCTGCTCAGTTCGTTTAACACCTTGCCCATCCAAAAGCGCCTGAATCCAATTATTCTTCCTCCTGTGACTGGCTCTTGCATGGAAAAATTTCGTGTTCTTGTCCCCTTGATTAAGCCATAAAATTATCGACCTCTGAAGCCATAGTGTCTCCTCTCTAGCCAGCCAACCATCTAACTCCTCTACAATCCTTGCCTCCTCCTCCTCCTTGTTGGCTGCAATACAAGGTGCGCTCTCTTCTTCAGAACTTTAATCTTTTTCTGGAAATTACCAAAATTGCTTTTATTCCAGTCTTTTAAGCATCCTCTTGCAGTCTTCGAGTTCTAATGACCATTTACAACCCACAGCTCCTCTGTCCTTCCAGAACTTAAACAGGCTTTTCGCAAATTCCGGGCAATCCATCCACATCGCTTCGAATCTAAAAAAAATATTTTCTTCTTCTTCACCGAGTTGCCTTCCATATCTAACAAGACTGCTTGGTGATCCGAAGCATGGAGGTGCAGATGAGTGACCGAGACCCAAGGAAATAGCATTCTCCAATCCATATTAGCAACCGCTCTATCCAGTCTCGTCCTAACCTCTCTATCCCCCTTAAAAGGAAAGCCTGAATAAACTAGGTCAGACAGACCACACTCCACCAATGCCTGTATTCATCATCTGCCATAATTGCCTGTTTCTAACACCACTCACCTGACAACTTGGTTAAAATCTCCGATAACCACCACTCATCATCCCATTCAAACGACGGAGCAGATCCCAACTGGTTTTCCTCCTTGCTAGATTTGGATCGCCATAAAATAAGGTCCCTTCACTAACCACTGCATCTACGTGATTATCCGAATAGCTACGAACGATGAGCCAGGACCCCTGATTTACCTCTACTTTAGAAAACCCTAACTTACTTTTCAGCGCATCCCAGCCAGAATCCCCTTTCTTGGTTTCCAACAGGCATACGATCTGAGGATTATGATCCCTGACGGCCTCAGGGCACGAACTGTCCGAGGCATCCGCAACTCCGGCAGTTCCAGCAAAAGACCTTCATTGTTGGTGGCGGGGCTGCAGTGCAACCTCCGCCGATAAACTTTCTGAGAATATTCCATAACTTCCTCCTATCAGCTCCTGAGCCATTACACCTCTATGCGCTAATGGCTCCCTCCAGCATACGGATGAAACCTTCTGTCATGTTTCCCGACCTTCGACTTACCACGCCGACTGAACATCCTCCAAAGCAGGCCCAAGGCGTAACTCTCCGAGGCTTGGATTCCCTTTCCAGTCACCCCACTGGACACGTTGAACAAGCCCATGTTAGAGTAAGCCCCATTATAACATTTCTCCTGCCTCCTACCAAGTACCAACCACGAACTTCTCTTACAATCAAAAAAAAACCCACGAACTTCTCTTCTATTGGGCCCATGCCTAGCCAACTATCATGATTATTTTGCCCCTCTCTTTTCAGTTACGGTTAGGGGTGGGCGCGGTGCGTGTTGGTGCGGTTTAAGGGTAAATTTGTAATCGCACCGCATAATTTGGTTTGAAAATTTTTCAGACCGCAAACCGCATTACAAAAGTAAAAACCAAATATGCACCGCACCACATTATGTGGTGTGGTGCGGTGCAGTATGGTTTAAAAACCGCATTACAAAAGTTTAAAACTTATATGCTTCTGCTACAATTATTTGACTTGTTTACCTACAACAATAAAGCTTCAAACATTAAAATCGGATGTTATAAACAATGCTGAAACATTCAAATGACAAAAGATGTACAAATCAAACCCTAAACATAAGAGCCAACCAAAATTTAATTACATTTTGTGTTTTGGGCATGGGGTTGGGCCTGAAATTATATGATTTATTTTTTAAACGTATGGAGCGGTTTTTGCCCACCCATGGTTACGGCGCCATTTTTGACTTCTCGAACCCCGACTTGACTTTTCGCCTTCCTATGCTCATGCCGTTCCACCCGACCACCGGATTCTGACAACCATCCTCCCTTCGTGTACAGTGGCGAATCAGGATTTATTCTTTTTTTTATGGGTACAAGTTGTACAGAAGTTGGACACGATTCAGGATTTATTCTGACTGAGGGCAACATGTAAAAGTAAAAAAAATTATTATAATTGTTCTCTTCGAATTTTCATTTTCATAAAGCGTCCCATCACATCTTTGTTACTAACGGAATGAAATAAATGCTTTTTAATATAACAAATGAGACCATCACACAAAAAAGAATCTGCCATGCGGTTGCGTAAGCTTGTTTTCACAATTTTCATTGCTAAAAAGCATCTCTCAATTGCATGCTACGGGCAGTGTCAAAACTAGCTTCAAGAGTCGAAAGACCAAAGGATATGCTCGATGCTTTCCCGTATCCACCATCTTTACTCTAGCAAGAGCACAAAGGTCCTTCAAATTTGAAAATCTTTCATCTTCTCGGACATTATCAATATAAAGGCGAAGTTGATGCTCCATACGATTTTAATCTCCAAAATCGAAGTCGTCGGGATAAAATTTCATCAATCTCATCAACTTCAGATGATTAAAGTGTTGAAATAAATCAATTGGACTAAAAGAAGCCATACAAACTAGCATTTCAGAATTAACCTCATTAAAACGATCGTTCAACTCTTGAAGGATTAAATCCAACACTGTATAAAAATAGTCCACTTGAAGATATTGCATATTAGTTATCCCAGATTTTCGTCTGGGTCTTCGTGCAAGCCTTATATTCAATAAGGCTGTCTACGTAAGAGTCATCGTTCGGTTCACTGATCTTCTGTTTTCTTTTGTCCTCAACAGCCATTTCTTCTTCCATGCGCATAGGCCAGGGAGCCTGCAGAGATCCATAACGGCGACCTGTTCGGCCTAAAACCCATAACAACAGATTTATCAATGTCAAATTTCTAACTCGAATTCTAACGTATTTTTCCAGCTCCGACTGGCTAGTTTTGATGAATCTCCCGATGTTGGATGCCAACTTCTCACCGATTTCCTTGTCGTGCAGCCGGTAGATTGTGTAGTTGAGCCCAAACTCCCAAACGTCCGGAGTTAGGTCAGGACACCATTCATGCATAAGGACCACCGTCCCCAAGCACAACCACGGGCCACCATCTCTGATACGTAGGAAATCGATCTCCTGGTCAAACTTGACCAGAGCCATGTTGTTCGCTAACTCCGTGAAACTAGCCTTATCTTCCACACCCCAAATCTTCGCCTAGCAACTTCGCCAAGCCGGTGAGACATGTTGTTCGCCAAGTGCCCACTTGAAATCCTCAACCATCCTTCGACAGCCACTTTGTCTCGCAAGTCATCAGAAATACTTTCCATATGCCTCTCCCAATTTTCCTTCTCTGCGATCAGCAACAGTCTTGTGTGAAAGATCGATTGTTTAATCCACGTTACAGGTTAACTCCAGAATGTTGAGACGCTTCTAAGAGAAACTTAGAAGAAAGCATTGTTCCAGTCATGCATCAGTTATAACACATTTTTAATACAAAAATAAACACTTAAGCTGTGTTCACATGAAGAACCATTAACGACATAGGCATGAATATGTAATAGAGTGGATATCAAGCATACAGCAAAATGTATGGAGAAGACTAGGGGTGGGCGCGGTGCGGGTTGGTGTGGTTTAAGGGTAAACCCGCAACCGCACGGCATAACCTGGTTTGGAAATTTTTCAAACCACAAACCGCATTTCAAAAGTAAAAACGAAATATGCACCGCACCACATTATGTGGTGCGGTGCGGTGCGGTTTGGTTTAAAAACCGCATTACACAAGTTTAAAACGTTTTATTTTCTCCTTCTCACATAAAAATAAATCTCAAATGTCCATTGTTATTTTTCTGCGGCTAGGAATACTAAACTAAGGTTGTAAAGCATATACGTATACCCTTGAAATCCTTCACCATCAATGAATGAAAATGGTAGCTCATCTTTAACTATTATCTTGATCAATGTAAGCTTAGCAGCAACAAAATTATACGCTTTAACTTCAAGAGTACCTCCATAATCAAAACTTATATGCTTCTGCTACAATTATTTGACTTATTTACCTGCAACAACAAAGCTTCAAACATTAAATCGGATGTTATAAACAATGCTGAAACATTCAAATGACAAAAGATGTACAAATCAAACCCTAAACATAAGAGCCAACCAAAATTTAATTAATTTTTGTGTTTTGGGCATGGGGTTGGGCCTGCAATTATGATTTGTTTTTAAACGTATTAATTTTGATTATTTAATTATTAGATTATTTAATAATTAATTATATATGCGGTGCGGTACGATTTAAACCGGATGGTTTAAGATAAAGAACCGTTTTCGCACCGCTTTATTTGGATGCGGTGCGGTTTTTGACAAATCGGTTTTTTCCAAAAGCGGTGCGGTTAATCGAACACGCTTTTGCGGTGCGGAGCGAGCGGTTTTTACATTCGGTGCGGTTTTTGCCCACCCCTAGAGAAGACCAACCAAATGAAGAATAATTAAAATTCATATCATGACGAGAGCTAGTGTGTATGGGTGTGTTAGACCAATGAGTAGTCGACAGCTGGCTTTGACAGCTGTACTGTGACGTATTGCCCAGTTGGCTGTATATAGCTGGCGGTGAGATGAATAACAACACAACTTACATGCCTAATCTGACTTCTCTCTCAAATCTATATCTTGCTTCTTACCCAACCTCTCCTCTCGTTCTCTCTCGGTACGCTGTAGCGTATCATTTGGTGCCGACTTCTCAGGCAAAGTTACTGCGAAATGTCGACTACTCATCGCAGCCCGATACTTTTCATTTTGATTCAATACGGTATGAAGACACGTCCTCGGTGTCAGGTTCCGATGGAAATATCGGCGTACCAGCGGCAGACGGAAATGGCGGCGTACCAGCGGCGGACGGAAATGGCGGCTTACCAGCGGCGGACGTACCTGGGGAGGTACTTGTCTTTCTCAGTATTGTTGTAGGGTGTAATTTTGCTAAATCAAGTTCTTAATGAAGGATATATTGGCAGGATATAAAAGTAAAGCTACGAATCATTTTCCCGTGAAGGCCCACGATGTCTATGCATTCTGTCGGCAGGGACGTACCGATCGTGTAACACGGGTGACATATCATGTCACCCACAAATTTTAAAAAAAATTCATTTATATAATATACAAAATATAAAGTAGGAATAATAAATAAATATAATAATTTATCCAAATTTAGTAACATATATTTTATAATTTTATATGATATACAAAACATAAATTGCGTACAAAAAATAAACAAATATCTCATTCGAATTTAGTAAGATACTCAGTTATGAATGTAATATACAGATATATTTTATAAGACATCTTTTGATTCAATAATAATTGATTTTTGTGATGTGGAAATATTTTTTAGTTTTCTTTTAGATTCTAGTTTTTGTAGTTTAGTCTATATTTTTTAGCTTTTTATTTTTTAGTTTTTTTATACTTTTTAATTAATATAATAATTCTTTTTCAACAATAGTAATTTGTCCGTAATGCAAATTATTTTTAGTTTGTCACCCTTTTTCAAAATTTCTGTGTCCGTCCCTGTCTGTTGGGCATTGTATACGTCTCTACGGTTATATTTAATGGAACTCCTGCCCCCACCCCTCTCATTTGCAAGGTTTGCCATTTAAAAAAATAAATTAGACCTAGCCATCCAATCTTTGTAGTTTTTAATAAATTTTTGCTTTCTTTTCACAGGAACGGTCACTAAAACTAATAGTCCGTTTATCGGGCTCGTTTAAGAAATTTGATTATTATGGAGGAAAATTACTTGAGAGCAGAAGCATTGCTAACACTATTAGAGGTACCGATTCTCATCCAATAGGTGGAAAAAAATCAATGGTTGCTGTATTTCTGCATCCCTGTTCATGTATTTGTTTCAATTAACTAGTTGAATGATTAACAAATGGCTTAATGTGTTATTGTATTTAATCCCAGGTTATTGTCGGGTCTTATTTTTTAGAAGACTAAGGCAAACTCAAATAAACACACAAGACGAAGCTCCCAGAAGAACAAGCACACCTAGCCCAGGGTGCAGACAAGAAGCTACTAAGCTAGTGCACCCGGTAATTCTTCTTCAATAGCTTTCTCCTCTTTTTTCCTTTTTAAAGTTTAATTGGTTAATGAATTTGTATTAAGTGTTCAAGATACGACTATTTGAATACCAAAATAATAGTTTATCATACTTATTTTACATCCAGGAAGAGGATTCACTCTACATACCATCAAAGTTGAAGCAGGAGAGGTACTACTTTTCTAGTCTATGTACTTTTTTTTTGAATCTTTGTATAGTCTCTGTATTGTTGTACATTATACGTGACTTTGTTAAATCAAGTTGTGATGTCCAATATAATTGTGACAGGACATCACAAGAAAGATGATGTCAGAGGGCCGAAGATCCGTGTCCATTTTGTCTGCCAGTGGATTTGTTTCCAATGCGGTTGTCGCACTTTCTTGCGCCTCAGAGTTGCGTTGGAGTGAGTCTTCCTCCTTTATCAAATCGATTGTTTATCAACCCTAAATCATTTCATGTACATTACGTTTGTTTTATCCCAGTACATGTTTTCTGGAAACCCAGTAGGGTATGAAATATGGTATTTGGAAAACGTAATTGATACGTGACTCAAGCAGTATCCAAGTTAAGTTTTGTGTTGATTCGACGCCCTGAAGAAGGCCCAACACCTACAATGTACAATTCGAAACCTCCTCCATAGAGGAGTCGTCCGGTTCAGAAGGGTCGACTGCGCCTATAGTGTCGACCGCATATGTGGGGGTGGATGGCCGTGTGAAGATGGCTAAGCGCAGACGTCCACCATCCGTGTCTGTGTCATCCACGGAGTCAACTGGACGTGCGCGTGCTTCGCGAGAAGCTAAGAAAGAAACTGGTATTCGCCCCAAGAAATAAAAAGTGGCACGAGCTAGTGATGAGGGCGACTATCAAGATCGTATAGAAGGTTTGGCTGTGACTGTACTATAACTGCATTTTTGTAACTTGTTTAAGATGCTACAGAGCTGCATATGGACGATCTCCCGAATTCAAAAGGTGCAACAGCGACAGGACCATCTGCTAGTAATGAAGACACGGCTGCGGAAAAGAAAGCGGGCCAAGGCACAAGCCATAAGAAAAGATCCACATAAATCATGGTCAGGTTACATCATTTGTGGGAAGAAGAGTTCTTTTTTGAGAAACTCACTTATAAAAGGAGAATTTTATTGAACGAAAACTCTTACATAGGAAAATCTCAGTAAGACTCTCTAACTTGGGGTGGAGATCACTCTTTGAACTTGAGTGATTTACCACTTACATAACACACCTATTTATACTAATCCATACTCCAAATGAATTGCTAGGATCATTTTGATCCAATGGCAAAAAATAGTACATCTAGAAAATTGTACATCTATGTCTCTTCTTCTTCCTCCACTTCACTTCTCAATAATTCTCTAGAAAAATTTTCTCTTTGGATTGGACTCTTTCTTCTTGGGTCATCTTCTTTGAACTTCTATTTGGATTAGGATATGCATTAATCTTTTATTTGGCTCAACCTTAATTATTGTTGAGTTGAGACAATTAGAGAAATGTCCCACATTGTTTAGAAGAATGAGATTATGCTAGCTTATATGATTCTATGGAACCATGACTCACAAACTTGAGCTTTTGAGTCACAACGAGACCATAAAACTGTATGTGCTAACTAAATTCAACGGTTCTCAACTGCAGCAGGTGACAACAGAAATCAACATGTCCAGAAGGCTGATCTCTTCGTGACAGGTTTCAACTAGGGGTGGGCGAAAAGACCGAAAAACCGAACCCGGCCCGAACCGAACCGAAAAAAACCCGAACGGGCCGGTTTTTCTCGTATCAAAAACCGAACCAAAAAAAACCCGAACCGAATGGTTCGGTTCGGTTCGGTCTCGGGTTTGCTTTTTTCTCGGACCGAAAGCCCGAACCGAACCGAAAATATGTGTTTTCTGTCAATTTACAGAACCCGGCCCGAACGGAACCAAAAATTGAATTTACATAAAAAGACCGAAAAAATACCGAAAAAGACCGAAAAAATCTGAAAAGACCGAAAAACCCGAAAAAAAGACCAAAAAACCCGAAAAAGACCGGAAAAAAAAAACTGGAAAATCGCAAAAAAGGACCGAACCGACCCGAACCGAAAAGGACCGAACCGAAAAAGCTCGAAAACCCGAACCGAAAAGACTGAACCGAAAAAGACCGAAAGGACCGAAAAAGACCGAACCGGCCCGAAACCCGAATTTTCTGGCTTTGGTCGGTTTTCAATTTTAGAAGGACCGAACCCGAACCGAACCGAATTTTCGGGTTTCGGTTCGGTTTTCACAAAAAACCGGCCCGAACCGACCCGAGCCCAGCCCTAATTTCAACTGCTTGTCTTCCTCAAGAGCAACCATGCCTAAGTGGGATGGATTCACTGTAAGAAGATTTACCAACTGCTGACTTGCATTTATCAATATCAATAGGTCATTTTTTTAAAGAAAGGTGATTTCATTCAAAGGATGTAATACTGTACAAACAAAACAACACATACGCCAAAACCACGCAAACAAAGGCTCATTGCCCCTACCGTAACAACAAAACAAAGACACAAAACTAAAGCTCACTGCCCTGCTGCAACAACAAAGCAAAGACACCAAAAACCGAGCAAACCAAAAAGACAAGCTACTCTATGAACCCCATGCTACTCAACCAATCTCTATCATCTAGTCTAAAGTATGTGCTGTCTATACTAGCTAGTTTCACCTTCAATTCCCAAATAATGGTTCTAGTAATATTTTCCTCTGTTAGAGATTCACTTCTAAAGATGATAGAGTTCCTAGCCTTCAATAACGCCACCATCGTCGATGTCACTGCAGCTGATATCATTATAGTCTTCAGGCGACACTGGTTGATGCTCTTAAACCACGGGATGAGAAGGTGCCATCTTGTAGGCACCCTCCCCACCTTTAGAAAGTCCAAAACTTTTCCACTGATAGCACGGGAAATTCTGCAGCAGAAAAAAAGGTGGTCTCTAGTCTCATCCGCTTCATTGCACAACACGCAACAAGGAGGAACAATGATCCCCATGCTCCTCAATCTTGCTTTAGTGAGCAGCCTATTATGCGCTATTAAGACAGTAGTTAAGGCAGCCCGAGGAGTGTTGAACCTATTCCAGGCCAGCTTGTACCAATCTACTTCATCAACTCGAGCTTTAAGGGTAATGTATGTATCTCTAATGGTGAAGCCTTTGCCCTCACTAATCCATCTCAATCTGCCATCTTCAGGCACAACGCACTTCAAACTGAGATCAGGGATGGAGGTACAGTGACGCAGTATGGGCTCAAGCCCTATTAAGTTTTTGAAGAAAAATTCTGACTGAGATGGGCATCGAACCCTTGCCTCTGTACCATACTTTGTTAACTAAACCACTAAGCCAAGTTGAATTTCTTGTTTATTATTATTATCTAAAGGAAGAATATATTATGAATTAAGAATGAATTGTAGTGTATATATGTTTTTTATTTTTATCAAAGCCACACTTAACAAACAAATGTTTTTTTAGCCCGAGTAAGTTTCGGTTCCTGGCTCCGTCACTGACTGAGATGTTTGCAGGCCATCAATCGCCGTATCACCCAGGAACTATTAGATAGGGCCCCATTCTCCCACCAATGATTCCCTTTAGTCCAATAAGGGTGAATCCATTTAGTCGAAAGATTTTGTTCTCCTCTACTCAACAGGTAGAGTTGCACGAGAGGGTCCAAGTACATTGTAAAGGGCAAGTTCATTAATCTTAGACTTTTTTTTATCAACATTAAGCTTAGACTTAATATACGAAGAAAAAAATATACAATTAAAGGATTTGGTTATGAAACAACCACTATTTACAATCAGTCATAGTCATGAATCAATTTTTTTTTGATGTAAAATACAAGGCTCTCAAGAACAAGAGAGAAACTACACAAGGCCAGAGATACAAGTTACAACGGGGAATAGAATCAAGGCTGTCCCAAGTCTAACTATCCCTTCTATTTTTTGATGCCAAAAGATCCGCCCGGGAATTATCCTTCCTCCTAATGAGAGTATGAGACACACTGGCCAGGACGGGTTCGCGTTCAACAGCTCCAAGACTTCCTCCAACCATGAACATCACCACTCTCCAATCCCCAAACCCGAAGTTATAGCATTGTAAACTTCAGTCGAGTCCGTTTGAATCCATGCCTTCTTAATATTCGATCTGGCCATGATCCGCACTGCATGGAGAAGAGCCAGTCCCTCCACTTCACCCGAACAACGTAACAGCCCGAGTTACTCCACAAGGCCGAGGTCCACATCACTGTTCCCGCACGATCCTTCGCAACAGCTCCCATTCCTGCCAACCTAGAGTCAGCATTCCACGACACATCCGCACTGATTAACAACGTGTCCGCTTCCAGAGGGCACCACCCTTCACCATAAGGAGCCGGGCTTTCGCTTAAGACCGGCCACATAAGTTCATCCATCAACTTGAGCAGACTCTTCCCTACTCCAGCTCTCCTGATCATGCCAAACTCTATTCCTGTTCTTCCAAGTAAGCCAGATTGCCCCCAGAAACTTTCTTAAATCTCCAGCGGTCAACAAAGACGAACACGTCCACACCCAGTCTGCTGGATCCACTTCTTGGCACTCAAAAACGACGGGCAATTGTAGACCTAATCTGACACTGAGTTCTGATGCCCACCAACAGTTTCTGAGAACATGTACTGCTGATTCCATACCAAATCCACATAATCTGCACCGAGGATCAATAGACACACTTCTCCTTGTAAGATTTTTAGCTTCAGGCAGACTATTGTAACATACTCTCCAGCAGAGGATTTTGATCTTATTAGGGACCTTACAAGTCCAAATCCTCCTCCAAAAATTAATCAAGCCTCGCTTATCGGATTGTTCACCCCTGTAAGCATCCTAAGATTTCTCCACCTGCTTAATTAACTCATAAGCAGATTTCACAGAAAACAAACCGTTACTAGCATGATTCCATCTGACTGTTTCCATATCAGCATCCCACCAGATAGCAGTATTGAACAAAGGAAGGACTTTCATCACTCTTATTGGACTAAAGGGAATAGAAAAACCCCATTCGGAATAGAAAAACAGTGAAATTGCTCCCTGAGGGCAAGGTGGTGGCATCCATACTATACTAGTAACACTACTTTTAACCCAATTATTAAGTAGCGTTCATATTCATACTTGTAACCCTGAAGGGACGAGGATTATGCTCCCATATATTTAGGCCAAATTGAATTAAAAATATGATTGAAATAGCATGTAGAACCTCCTGAACATCATGAGGTAGATATTTAATAGTTTGATAGAGCATGGGGCAATGGTGATGTGGAGCACATTCCAAATACTTTTGAAGATTACTTTGGGAATGGAAAAAAATATCAGCACTTATATATATTTCGTTTTCTTTTTTGTCAACAGGGTGAGCATGCATTGCCGCAGCAATACATCCACGTCTACCAGGATGGCCAGTTTGTAACTACTCCCGTTTCACACTCAGGAGCCTAAACTATCTCAAGCCTTAATACAACTATATATTCCTGGTTTTACATATTTTACCCTATAGATAGTTAAGCTCAGCTTCTATCGAATCGGTTTCCCCTTTTCTCCTTCGCAGATGGCGTTTAATCTGTTTGGTACTCTGATTTTTGTTTCTTTCATTTTTTTATTCTATCGAGTCTCCAAGGTTGTTTTGTTGTATTCATGTGGCTTTATAGCCCTTGCTTTGGCAACATGATTGGATGAGAAGTTATTGTTATTCATTTTCTTATCGGTTTCCTTAGCTTCTAGGTCTCCCAGGACTAGCTAGGCCAAGTTCTGGATCAACCATGGCCACAATATGATACCCATCAACAGAATCTGTGGACCAGATAAGTATCTGGCTGCAGAAAGATCCCAAACAAACTTCAATTTTCCAATTCTCAGACTCAATAGTCTTGGACCCTTTTGATTTCCTGAACAATCGAGAATTAACGTTGAACTTGAACTATGAGAGCTTGATGGTGTCCCTGAAGTCGATGCATGAATTATGATGTTTTTGATAGAAACTTAGCCCTTAATATACTGAAGTAAAAAAACATTGTTAATAGGTAAAGATTGTAGTTTAAGGATATGTTGGGGTGGTTGTATGATGTGTCTTTGTTAAGTCAGGTTAAAAACTCAAGCCTTACTTGAATCACTCATTCAGAGTTTCTCACACTTTACTAAATATTGCATCACAAGCTTAACCAATTCTATAAATAAGGGATTCGAATAAAACAATTGAGTACGGAGTTGTCCTGTCCTTTTTCTTACTTACTAGCAAATTGCAAGGCACCTCTGTTGGGCCGACAAGGGAGGCGATGGACGACTCTCAGGGCGGCTGAGGCTGTTGAAACTCAGACTTTGGTGGTGGACAAGAATGTCATGGCAAAAATGAGGACCAGGGGAATATAGGAGTAGCTAAAAGCTGAACATGTTCTGCTCCAACTGAGCCTTGTAACAGGTGTAATGAGAGAATGAGAACAAGAAAAGGACTATGCCGAAAATGGTGACTAGTTGGAGCGGTGGGGCTGAGCCACCGCGATCGGTGTAAAGCCAGTCCATGTCGTTCTGATTTATGTTGAAGTTCAGTCGCAGGCTGCGTTTACAGAAAATGAGATTCTATGAAGAGGTCAGTTTTAAGGCACTGATGCACTTTAGAATAAAGTTCTTTGTGTGTCCACGTCCCTGGCAGATGACTTGGCTTGCAAGTAAAGTAACTGAAAGTCCCAAGAATCAAATTCGGCTCAAATGCAACCTACAATTCTTTTTCAGCAACTTTTTTTTGGATGGAAAATTACAACTTTCAACTACTAATGCTAAGACAACAAGCAAATACAACACAAGCAAGACTTGTGACAACAGAACAAAAATAACTGGCAGAAAGTGACAGACTTCACAAATCAAAAGGAACGAAACTTTTGTCTTACAGAAAACCGACGAGAACTTTGCGATAACCAAGAATCTCAAAGACAAGGTTCTTATACCTTTGCCATCGTTTGATTTCATCGAGTGTCAACTTTCTTGCCAGTTAAAGAATTGACAATTGTTGCAAACTCACGGCACTGCATCACGAATGATAGTTTTCAGAACATATTTTTAAAAGACATGTCAAACCAAGTCAATAACACAAGTAACAATTTATGTGAATGTTGTAAATTTTACCTTCAGGGAAGCGCCTCTGACGAGACAATCATCAAGGTCTTCTTTATTAGCGAGAAAATCACTTTTCAGTTCAATTGCTTCGCTCTCCATACCCTTCAGGAGCATGGCCTCTGACAAAGTATTAACAGTTCTGATGTTAGGTTTGACTCCCTTTTGAATCATTCGCCGATACTTTTCATTAGCTTCATGTATCATACCATGCTTGCAATATCCTTTAATCAATATATTGTAGCTGACAACATCAGGCGCTATACCCTTTTTGTCCATGGAAACGAAAATTTCTTTCAATTCCTCAATATTTCCTTCGTTATAGATGCACAGTCCATCAACGTGTTGTATGTAACCACATTGGGCATTTGACCAGTTTGTATCATTAGTAAAAACAGCCCCTTTGCTTCTTTAATTTTTCTCATCTTTGCTAGCGCATTAATCAACACGCTGAATGTAACTATGTCAGGTGAAAGACCTTGGTCCAACATCTCATGAAACATAGCTTGGGCCTCCTCCCACTTACCAGCTCTGCACAAACCGTCAATTACCATAGTGTAAGTAATGACGTCAGGTCTGATGTCCTTTTTCTTCATTTCAAGGAACAATTCTTTTGCCTTGTCTATAAGTCCATCCTTACAAAGACCATCAATAAGTGTACTGTAGCATATGAAATTCATTTGCAAAACACCACTAAGATCATGAGTCCCATCAGCAATCTGCTCGTGCAAGTTTAAGGCGATTCTGGAATGACCAGTCGAGCACAATCCCTTAAGCAAAACTCCATATGTAACTATGTCAGGTTGGCAACCCAAGTGAGTTTTCATTTTCTGAAACAGCGAAGCAGCATCATTGATCCTGAGCTGCTTACACAAAGCATTCATGAGAGAAGAGATAACATTGACATGTGGTGTATAACCCAATTTCAAAACCAGCCCTAGAACACCAAAACCATATCCAGTACCTCCAATCTTGCTATAGCTATCCATCAACATACTCAACGTACCCCGCAACAGGCGTCTACGACTCTTCCTTTTATGAGATTTGATGTTCTCAATATAGTTTGATTTCGGCTTATCGGACACAGTAGACCTAGCTACGCTAAAATTCGATAACAAGTATAAGGAAAAGGACATTTCGTTTATGGTTACCGCTGCTGATGCTTCCGCCGCCAAGAATCGGAGGATGCTGAAGCATCTTCAGATTCTTCCACCTGCGAATCGAAGAAAGCGACAACCACCGCATTTTGGTCGTTCGATTCAGACTTGTCAAAGTGAAAAGAAAGCCCTAATTTTGAGGTCGTCACTGAGCCAGAACTTATTGCCTGTGCCTGACTGCAAAAACGACACCGTCCGAATGAAAAAAACGTTTTTTTATTATTATTATTATAGAAATTTTAGAAATCCCACTCAATACGATCGTCAAGCTTCAAAGATCTATCCACAGAACGACCTTTGTTACAATTTTTAATGAATTCGTGGGCCAGTATGAAATTATCAGTAATGGGTTATTTTTATTATTGATCGCATTTGGAGTAAAACGACTAGTTGGAGTGGAGTTCAGCTTGTTTGTCGAGTGGAGGGAAAGGAGGTCTTAACTCTTAATCAAATCAGTATTATAAGCAATTTCACTGTTTCCATACATGTGAAGGATAGGAGCCCAAACGAGCAATATTTTGCAATTAGCAGCTGGGACATCAGCAACGCATCCAGCATATCTTCATAAGAAACGCCTCATTGAAACTTTTCATATCTCTAAAACCTAGTCCCCCATCCAATTTTTTCAGCTGCAAAATTCCCTGATTTACCCAACTGATACCTTTGTTTCCTTTCTTGTCCCACCAGAATCTTGAAATAAGTTTTGCCATCTCTTTCAGAATCTTCTCCGGCAACCTATAAACTGACATCGTGTAAACCGGCAGCGCATGAATTACGGATTTGATAAGAACTTCTCTCCCTGCTGCAGAAAGCAACTTGCACTTCCAATCATTCATTCTTTTCCAGACTTTGTCAAGAATGCATCTAAAAGTATCAGTTTTCTTTTGACCCATCACCAGCGGCAGACCAAGGTACTTAGAATGCGAGGGCGCTTGATGCATGTTCATAATCTCAGTGATCTCATCTCTAACCTCTGCAGGAGTGTTGCAACTAAAGGAAATCTCAGACTTCTCAGTATTGATCTTTTGCCCTGAAATATCCTGATAATGTTGAAGAATTCTCTTCATATTTGACACCTCCTCCCTATTAGCCTTAACAAAAAATATCGAATCATCCGCAAAGAAGAGATGGGTGATGACTGGGGCTGATCCTGATCCCACTAAGATTTTCAGCTTCAACATTACCTAATATTTCAGCACTTAACATCTCAGAGCAAAGCAAGAAAAGATACGGCGAAAGTGGATCGCCTTGTCTCAGTCCTCTTTTTGGCTTGATCACCCTTGAAATATAGTCATTAACTTTAACAACACAGGACACTGAGTTCACGCACCTCATAATCCTGTCCACCCACTTATCTGCAAAGCCTGGCCTCTAAGAAACACCACTCGACGCGGTCATAAGCTTGCTCATATTGCCTTTATGGATGCATAGCAGCTGCTTCCTTTACAGTTTCTGAGATAGTTTGAGACTTCACGTGCCACTATAAAATTATCAGAAATAATCCTACCTTTAACAAAGGCACTCTGATAGATCGATATAACCCCCCGTTCAGGATGGGTTGAAGTCTGGATGGTAGAATTTTAGTGATAATCGTGTTCGTTAAGTTACACAAACTGATAGGGCTCCAATCTTCGATTCGGGTTGCATCACTCTTTTTTGGAATCAGCACTAAAAGGGTTTTGTTAATTTCCTCTTCCATTATTCCATCCTCCCAGAACTGCTTGACCATATTGATCACCTGCCTCTTGAAAAAGTTCCAATACTTTTTGTAAAACCTAGTCTAACTCAACCAGATAATCAAGAACAAATCTAGGTTAAGTTTACAATTTTATTGATCACAAAATAGGGCTTGGAGGACCCAAAAGTTCCCAATACAAACAATATAAATCCAGTCAATCAAATACAGGGCTATTGTCTAAATGAGAGTATCGAATAGAACAAAAACTTCCCTGACGCAGCGGAGTTGAATCGTGGACGGCGTTCTCCGGCACAGCTGGCGGAGCTTCAAAGCTAGACAACAAAGCCGGACTGGAACCGGCAACTGGACAAGCTATCGACGGCAATTGAACCGCCACTCAATGTCGACCACGAACAATGACGAACGAATGCCTCGAATCGCTTCTGGAATCTTGGAGAGCGCGATTTGTGAATTTCAGAACTGGGAATTCAAAAATTAGGGTTCCAGCTCGATTTGGGGAAGATGATATATGCAGTGGAGTATACGACGTCGCTTGGCCCAAAAACAAAACTCCAATTCGCGCTTGTGTTAAACGGCATCACTCCATTTAATCCAAACGGCAGCGTTGGCTTTGGCTTTCAAATAAGAAACTCGCGCCTGTGCAAAACGACAGCGTTTTGCACCAGGCTCAGCATAACTCAGAGCTGGTTTTAAACCAGTATTCCCCTACACAACACTCAGACCAAAACCAACATTTCCAAGCACCAAGAATTCATGATCAATATGTAAACATAACTGGGCAGCTAGCTAGAATTATTGCTCAACACTTTTGATTAAAAAAAACCAGGAAATCCGTCTATCCCTGGAGCTTTCAGTGGACCTTGAGCGAAGACTGCCCTCCGAGTTTCTTCTTCACTGATGTCAGACAGTAGATAGTCATTCATCTCTTCATCAATTACTGGAGCCATATACTGTAAATGATTCTCCCAATTAAGATCACTAGCCGAAGTACAAGACTGGAATAAGTTGTGGAAATAGGATGTGACTATGTCCATGATGGCCTTCTGCTCAGTTCGTTTAACACCTTGCCCATCCAAAAGCGCCTGAATCCAATTATTCTTCCTCCTGTGACTGGCTCTTGCATGGAAAAATTTCGTGTTCTTGTCCCCTTGATTAAGTCATAAAATTATCGACCTCTGAAGTCATAGTGTCTCCTCTCTAGCTAGCCAACCATCTAACTCCTCTACAATCCTTGCCTTTGCCTCCTCCTCCTAGTTGGCTGCATTACAAGGTGACCGCCTCCAATCTCTTCTTCAGAACTTTAATCTTTTTTTTTTCTAGGCATGAATATGTAATAGAGTGGATATCCAAGCATACAGCAAAATGTATGGAGAAGATCTACCAAATGAAGAATAATTAAAATTAATTAATTTATTCTGGTAGTTTGATTTTTATTCTGTCTGAAAATTAATTTATTCGTGTCAATCAATTATAGTTTCCCCCATCTTCAGTTCACATTTCTGCTTCAGTTGATCCATTCAATTTGATATTAGTTAAAAAATAAATGCTTATTTTGTCTCTACTAGTCATATACTCATATATATGTTGCGGCTGCATCATCTGACTTTAAACTACTGGACAACTATTGCATGGCTGTGTTCTGGAGTGAAATTCTTCTGTATGGAATCATTCAGCTCAAACATGATTTCCAACTGACTTCAGGTGCACGGGGCGCTGCGTATGACTGTCAAAATACACCTCATGTGGAATTCTAAAATGCAAATATATGGTGGTGATGATCCTATTGTTGCAAACTCATTGCTAGAGGCCAGCAATTTGATGGTTCTTAAGGTCCTATGTCCACTCTGTTCATTCTTAATCTCCGGCAGCTACAACTCCTGCCTGTCTTTGACTGTAACATGCTTCAACTCTTTACAGGAATCTTCTGTAATACATTCTAATGCAAATTTAGGAGTGCATGGGCAAGTTTTCTAAATCTGTCTGGACCTGGAGATATTTTTGAGGCACATCGTTTAATCCTTTCATTATTTTCATGTATCAGTGTAAGGATCTCAGTTTCTTTTAGGATTTGATTTTGAACTTTTAAGGTCCCACTCAAAATTCATGTATTGTATCTTTGTGCTCCCATAGTTCTTTTGTGCAAAAGAGACACATGAGATGTCAAAATACTTCTTCAAGATAATGCATTCATGCAGTTTTTAAAATTAAGTATAAATCGAACATTTGATATCCGTTGTATTATTACTTAGTGTCCTCTCGTATGGTATTTTGTACCCCCTCGATACCTTTTTCTCCAATAAATGTTTATGATGGGGTGCTTTTTTCCTACTTCTTGCAGGTTGGTCCTGGGTCAGTCTTGCGGGGCTCTCTTGAGAATGCTAGTGAGAATGACATGTAAGCAACAAAATGCAATAATGTTAGTTTCAGGAGTTTGCCACAAGTTAATTATGTAAAAAAACTAAAAATATCTAATTGTTGCAGTACACCTCGCCTCTACTGTGATCTCCAAGGCTGCCCACTTGAACGACTGCATCCTCCCGAGGATTGTAATATACTAATAATATGACTTCATCACTGGCTTTTACTCTTCAGGTACTCCATCTG
The DNA here is from genome assembly GCA_033675215.1 of Rhodiola kirilowii. Lineage (NCBI taxonomy): Eukaryota > Viridiplantae > Streptophyta > Magnoliopsida > Saxifragales > Crassulaceae > Rhodiola > Rhodiola kirilowii. The sequence goes on along the minus strand of CM066193.1, from coordinate 6,340,009 downwards.
GCACTGACCTCCAAAGACCTGTGTCGCTTCCTAGTTAATATGTTATAGAGAGGTTATATGATTGTGGTGGTGAACATTTTGCCACAACATGGCTTGCCTTGTGCAGATCTGCCGCGTTGAAGACATTATTGTTGAAGGGTTGTTAACAGGATCTGTTGTGCATATGCATTGGGTTAGAGATGTTACTGTACACTCTTCTGGAACAATAACGACTAAGCTTGGTATGCTTTTCTGCTTAGCTCATAACAGTATATTTCTATTTTCTGATGCAATGTTTTTATTTTTGGGAGTTTGATGTTGGTTCTACTTACCTGATTTCGCAGGTTGCATGGGTGGCTTGGGTAGAGGGAAAGTTCTCAGCAATGTTCTTGGTAGCGGGGGCTGGTCATGGGGGCAAAGGTGGAGATGGGTACTATAATGGAAGTTTCTTTGAAGGTGGTGCTTTGTATGGAGATGCTGACTTGCATTGTGAACTGGGCAGTGGAAGCGGAAGTGCTGATTTGGTGGGTACAACTGCTGGCGGTGGTATCATTGGTATGCTCAATATAACACAGTGAAAATTAGTTTTTATTCTATTCCCAGGGGTGAGTTGTTTAAATTCGTGGCCAGCGTAACAGAGTTTAACGTAAATTCTTTTTAACTTATCACAAATCCACGGTTAAACGAAAAAAGCGGAAGATTCATTTCTTTTTTCTGCAAAATGTATGGAGAAGACCTACCAAATGAAGAATATTTAAAAATTCATATAATGAGGAGAGCTAGTGTGTATGGGTGTGTTAGACCAATGAGTAATCGACAGTTGCCTTTGACAGTTGTCCTGTGACGTATTGCCAGTTGGCTTTATATAGCTGGCGGTGAGATGAATAACAACACAACTTACAAGCCTAATCTGACTTCTCTCTCAAATCTCTATCTTGCTTCTTACTCAACCTCTCCTCTCGTTCTCTCTCGGTACGCCGTAGCGTATCATTTGGTGCCGACTTCTTAGGCAAAGTTACTGTGAAATGTCGAACTCCTCATCGCAGCCCGGTACTAGTCATTTTGATTCAGTACGGTATGAAGACACGTCCTCGGGGTCAGGTTCCGACGGAAATGGTTTGCATGATTGAGTTTGCAATTTAATCACGGTGAAGTTACGGTGCTTAGTGTTCGAAAATTGGTCAATTAATATTTTACTATGCCTTGATTGGAAAAATTGATAGTTTGACCTTCAATTAGAAAATGACGATAGTTCAGGACATCAATGTGTACTTTTCCCTAATTGAAAATGGAGCCGATAGCAACACAGTTCGTGTTGCTCTTCTCCGCCAAAATATCAGTTGAATCGAATCTTCCATCAATCACGTTCTTCTTGCTCGGTTATCACCGGCGACTTCTCAGGTAAAGTTCTGATCAACCTCATTGGGATTCACAACATTTTCTTGCGAAATGTCAGAGTCCAACTCGAACTCCTCATCGCAGTGTTTAGGGGACAAAAAATGATTTTTTTCATATGGAAATATTTGTTTTAGTTTTTTAAGATTATAATTTTTTTTAGTTTTTTTTAGTTTTTTAGTTTTGTTTATATTTTAGTTTTATGAAAACTAACTTTCTTTTTATTAGTGTAATAATTATTTTTAAATAATAGTAATTTTTTCGTAATGCAAATTATTTTAGTTTGTAACTCTTTATCAAAATTTATGTGTCCGTCTCTGTATTCAGGAGTGTAAAATGAGAACAAATCAAGCTGACAGGCACGACCCTGGTTCCTACGGAAATGGCGGCTTACCAGCAGTATATTATCCCCGATTTTTGCAATTTTACTTTTTGGTAAAGCGGCGTCGTAACCCGATATCGCGTATGCAACAGCATTCGCGTTCATCGTTCTCGCGCTCTCAGTTCCGAATAGTCATTCTTTCAGTTCATCGTTCTTCAGTGATTTCAGTTCTTCAGTGGTTCTTTAGTTCTTCAGTGGTTCTTCAGTTCTTCAGTGATGTCAATGGAGTCTAGCAGTGGTTCGTTTGGCGATGTGGAATCGGAGACTTCCTCCTTGGAGGAGTTGTCCGCATTGGGATCAAGAGGGTCCGCATCGGGATTAGGAGGGTTGCCGACGGAATCGATTTCCTACGACGAAATCAAGTTCAAGATAAAGAAGCTTCAGGTGCACAATCTGCAAGAAATGAAGACACGGCTGCGGAAAAGAAAACGGGCACAAGCCATAAGAAAAGATGAAGAGTTCTCGGTTTCTTTTTTTAAAATCAAATGTTATTTAATTTCTTCTATCTTTAGTGCATAGCGTATCATTCTGCTGGGGATAATAGCTCTTGCCGCCTGAGGAGGTGGAGCTATAGTAGATGCCGTTTCTAGTAGTAGTTGTAGTAGCTGTAGTAGATGTAGCAGTGTTTTAGAGAGGTTTTCAGTGGTCCGGGGTTGTTTTGGAGCGAGCTGGTCTGGAGGGTGAGTTCCTTGGTGGCGCCGGCCAGAGGAGTTAGCTCTGTGTTCTTTGTCGGGGTGTTTGTTCTTCCAGTGTCTGGTGCTTCGTAGAGGCGGCAGCTTTCTAACTTTGGAGGAGCTGTCTTAGTTGGCCGTGCATTTAGAATCGTAGTGTTTTTCAGAGTCTAGTGAGCTTCTTTTGTGGTGTTTGGGTCTCTGGGACTATGTATTTTTGCTGAAGCCCTTTGGGGTTTTAATGATAATCAAAAAAAATTCTTCTCGGGTATAAGAATGACCATCGTGGTAAGGAATATAATATAAGATGCAGAACTCTAAAAAAACACTTCAGAGAAATACTTGATAAGGAGCTAGATACTTTAGTTTACTGCTACCGCTAACAATGATCACACAGTTACATCTGCACATTAAGAAAGCTAAGGTCTGCCCATGATGTTACACAGCGGAGGCTGCGCGATTCGCGAATCAAACAGTTATAGCCGAAATGTCACAAGATGAGCCGAGGAAAAAGGCATGAAGATGTGTAGAGTAATTAACTATGATAGTGTACATATATATATACCTGGGATGCACTAGCATAAAGGACGTGAAAAATGCCCTCTTCAACAACTGCTCCTATGTCCAAGATATTAAGGTAGCTCGAGTCCCAAGGACAGTCGAGTATTCAAAATTCTTCTCCAAATAAATCAAGAGTAATCAGCCAACATAATGGTCCTTGAAAATCCAGACTTTGACATTTCATCAAAATCAGGGGACATAGTACAATCGGCTGTCATGTGCAGAATTTTCTTGTCAAGAAGAGGGTCCACAAGTTTCTGCCATAATATTACCAGCCTGAACAAACCAAGAGTACAAACTGGTTAAAGATTCAATAACTTAAGCATGACTGGGAGTTTGAGGCAGGAAAGCAGCTTGGCAAGTATATATTACCAAACTGCTGCTGCATGCATACAGTTCTCAGATTGGAATCTTTGTATGCCTTTCTAAGTAACAAAATAACAGCATCTGCACGAAATGCAGTTGTGCTAGATGAGTGCATGCCATAAGGGGACGTGATCCGTGACTTCCTTGGCTGATCAATAACATGAAAACAGGACATATGTTAAACTTCAAAATATAATGTCACGTAGTAAAGAATATTACAGAAGGAACTCCATTTGGCATTTTGTGTGATGAATCAACCAGCCACACTTTAGAAAATCGTATAGCTCTTGACCTCTTGTCGCATAACATATGAAGGTAACTGTATGTCGTGCCAGAACCTAATTGGCCAAATATTTGCCTCTTTAGTCATGAATAATGAAGTTTCATGCATATATAAACAAGGATACCATAGAAATATCTGCATGTCCGAATTGGAAACCTACTGTTCACATGACTCAGACGATTTTGAGATTCAAAATGAAACATGGAGGGATATTTAAACGGATGTTAGACTCTGCATCATCCACGAAGTTGGTAAGATCTGCCTGTAAAGAAAAGACGAAATACCACATGTACCAGAAATTAGACCCAAATCAAACCAATTCCCAGGATATTACATATAAGTACACTTAAAGATTAATACCTCAAGCTGGGGAAGGAATGGTTGGAGCCGGCCGGCTGGTTATATCTTCAAGCAACTAAAAGTCAGAACATAAACTGAATGATCACATGAGAAATAGGATTTCCCCACCTATTTTTTCTCTTTTAGTTTTAGATGCCACCACCTTTTGTGCAATCTGAATTCGGAACAAGTAATAACTGACCTACTGACGAGCTTCCGAGCTGAAGAAAATTGAAAAGGATGATGGAGAAGACGACAGAGTTTACCGATGTTATGAATTTGGGCTGTGCAGTGTAAGCGATTAAACAAGGAGGGCCTTAACATAATTTTATATAAATGGTTTCTTGCTGATATAGGAAATCATTACAATTTACAACTTTTTAAAAACCTCAAAAATTTCACGTGATATGAATATGATCATCATCTCTGATTTCTCTCTATTTTCCATGATATGATTTCTGATTGAGCTTGAAACCCAGCAAGAGAAGTTATATACACTGTAAAAGTTGAAAAACATCTGCAAATCAAAAGTTACAATCAAAAAAAAAAAGTTAGACATACTTATTTTGATTAAAGAAGTTGACATACTTTTTTTCATTGACTATACAATTGATTTGATGTCATAAAAACATTCAAACAAATCATATTTTTTAGACTTATGTCATGAACACTTATGTCAATAAATTTAATATCCTTGATTATACAATTGATGTCAGAGAAACATCCGAGAAACATTCCTAAACTCATATGTTTTCCTCACATGTTGAGTGGGTTATCGTCGTCTTCCTCACATGTTTTCCATTTGAATCCACAATCTAATATATTAAAATTGAAATGAACTGAACATAACAGAACAATGTAGTATTTATCTAGTTCAATAAAACTTGAAAAGAAAAATAGATACTTTTTTTAGTGGAATTCAATTGATATTGAAATTTGAATTGAATTATACATGAAATTCGATTCACGAAAAGGAGTAGAATTAACACTATTCATTAGTTCCAACGGAAAAAGATCCGGTATAGCGCAGTTATTTACTTCGAGTATTAAAACGACGATGTTCCATTAAAAACGACGTCATTTTGTTCGGCAATAAATTTTATTTAAATCAAAACGATGTCGTTTTTATTGCAACGTCGTCGTTTTAGCACTCACAGCAAATACCTTCGCTGCACTGAATTTGATTCCGATTCCAACCAAGTCATCTTCTAATTCAAATTTAGTTCATAACCTATCGAAAAAAGAAAAAAAAAATTTAGTTCATAAAGAATTGACAAACAAAAAAATTTAATTGAACCAACATTCTAATTACGACTGAACCGCTTTTAACCGGTTCCGTTGACGATTGAACCGGATGTGATTTTCTCTGTTGGGCTTTGCTCCACTTAGTTTAATCAACACCAAATCGGACCGTCCCGAAGCCCAATTGAGTGAGTTAAAGTTATTAACAATTAATTTAAAAATAAAAGTTACCACGTCAGCAATTTAGTAACGGGTGGCTGGAGGCGGTGGCGTGGCGGATGAATCTTCGGATGAGGCGCGCCAAAACAGCTTCCACATCCTTCTTCTCCGTCGTCGTCCTCCGCTTATGGCGTTTTCTCTCTCCTCAGCTCACTGCTTTAAGCCCCTCGGCACCGATTTCGCATCGCGTGAGAGAAAGTACTACTCTTCTCTGCAGTCCACGCATTTCGCCCTTAATCGCGCTGGAGGCATCCGCATCGCGCCGCGAAGAGTCGGAGTAAACTGCATTCGCTGCGAAATTGAGCCGCTGGTGAACCACTACACTCGGTTTCTTTTTCTGATTTAGTAGTACATTTGCGTGTTATGTGGCCGTGGAAATTAGGTTTTGGGAGATTTGCTTGCTGAGATTAGCGATTCTATTTATCTGATGAATAGTAATAAAGTGTTGTGGATGACTCGTTAAATGTGTTCAATAGAGAATTTGAGACAGTTATAAGTTATAACTTCATTTTTTTTAGAATTCTAGTTTTTTATTATTATAAAGAATCGCATTGTTAGTGAATCATAAGTGATGCAGGAATTTGCAGACACAGAAAATGTTTCTTTTGCGAATTACGTGACTGATGGAATGAGGAAGATGCAGCATATGGTTGGCGTGGTGCTTATAGCTGCTCAAGTGTCATGTGCACTCCCGGTTCTTGGTCCAGTGTCCTGGTTGGTGCCGCCTGCTGAGGCAGTATTGTATTCGCCAGATACCAAAGTCCCACGAACTGGAGAACTTGCTTTGAGAAAAGCCATTCCTGCCAATCCTAATATGAAAAACATACAGGTAGCTTTGCCGCAATTCTCTATCTCAACCATTTCTTTCTAGTGTTGGAGTCTGTACTCAGTCATGAAGGTAGTCAATTATTCAACTCTTTCATTGTTCAGAATTCCCTGGAAGACATTTCCTACTTGTTGAGAATTCCACAAAGAAAGCCTTTTGGAACTATGGAGGGAAATGTGAAGAAAGCATTAAAGGTAGAAGAAACTGAAGTTTTATTATTTTATGTTAATTAATATTTTATTCGATTACAAAGTGTCACAGGTTGTCTCTATTTGATTTAAGATTGCAAGGGAGGATGAAAAGGACTCCATCTTGGCCAATGTACCAGCAGATTTGAAGGATAAAGTTTCTGAACTCTATGCTTCTCTGATTGATGGAAAGGTACCATGAATGAATTGTAAAACAAATCGTCTACGGTCTTTTTTTCTTCATGGTCCGCCTATTTGCCAATAGATTTTCATAATGCCTTACTAAGCAGTACTCACCTTAAGAAATTTGACATATATTTTTATTAAAAAAAAGATTATTAACAACATGCAAACATTTAAAGGAGTTGTGAAGGTAAAGCCTAATAATATTATTACAAACAGGAAACTATGACATCATGCAGCGTAATCTAAACACCTCAAAGTTTGAGGAAACAGGTAAGATAGATATGGTATGACTGCTCTTCGAAGCTTCTCAGACTCTGAACCACTAGTAGAAGTCCTAGCGTTTTCTCTGCAGTGTAGCATGTAAGTACCATTAACGGACAGTCATCAGTATGTAGAATGAAAGGCTTGAAACTTCAAAATAAAAAATAAGCACACGAAATAAAGATTCCCAAAGTCCAAGTCAAACCAGATGGGTCCTTTCCAAACACATAAAGCTATAAAAAAACAAAAAAGGATAACATGAACAATAAACGGCAAACAACAATGCAGTGACTGTTAAAGCATGGAAATACCACATGTACTGTTACGTATTGGAATATTAGGGAACTTGATGGATGTCATTGCAATTGATGTAATAAGTTTAGTATAAGACATATAGTCTTGTAACCGGCAAGGAAAAGACAACAAATAAATTAAATTCAATTTTCCCTTCCCAATTCCTCTCTCGTTTCTCATCCATTTCTCTTCCAAAAACCCTAATCTTCTTCCTCATCTATATCTCAATCTATCACTCCTCATCTCATCTATCCTTCTAATCTGTTCACAAACTTTGGCGTTTGTATCAGGTACCATACCAGAAATTAGACCCAAATCAAACCAGTTCCCAGGATATTACATATAAGCAGTGGCGGATCCAGCTAGCGCTTCGTGCGAGGGGGGTCCCAATTTTTTTTTCAAACGATCGTATTCGGCAAAAAAAATTTCTTTATATATTTATATATATATATATAATAAAATAAAGTTTGCCTGTTTAAATTGACAATAAATTTAAGAAATTTTGTTTTGTATAATATAAAAATTGATGTTTAATTGTACTAAAATCTAATTTTATTGGATCAAAGTACCAGATTTTTACAATTACCAACCTTTATAGTAAAGTTTTAAACTTCAAGGGTTAAAGTGAAATATTTGAAAATATTAAACACTATTCATCATCTTCTCCAAAATAAACCCTAATGTTTCCCACTCCCATCCCACCTGTTACTTGTCGAATTCTTTCAATCCAAACAATTATATCATCAATCTAAACGATAAGGAGACGATTTTGACAACAAGAAGATAGTTTAGACCACTTTTATTCGACCTAGGAAGTTCTATATTTATTTAAAAAAAATTTACACTCAAACTTGAGAGGGGTCCTAGGACCCCCCAGGACCCAGCTGGATCCGCCCCTACATATAAGTACACTTAAAGATTAATACCTCAAGCTGGGGAAGGAATGGTTGGATCCGCCTGGTTATATCTTCAAGCAACTAAAAGTCAGAACATAAACTGTGAATGATCACATGAGAAATAGGATATCCCCACCTATTTTTTCTCTTTTAGATGCCACAAAAGTAATCTCACCTTCTGTGCAATCTGAATTCGGAACAAGTAACTTGTTGGGTCTGTATTCTAGTTTAGTGCAACCCCAGTAGGTCATAGGATAGGTTAGGGTCGAATCCTTAGGTTAGACCTGGCACTGGAATCCTGGAGGACCTGCTGAAGTTGAAGGAATGCAGCTGTTGGAGCTGCCATTATCAACCAGCTGCTGAAGAAGAATTGGAACCAGGCAATACGGCGACGTTTCGGCGAAGGCGAGCGTTTCTGATTTGAAGAGTTAATGGAACGATGGCGTTTTATATACGCGGGAATCAAGTAAAACGGTTGGGTTAATGAAGCTGCGTCGTTTTTGCGTCAAGAGGGAAATTCGAATTGGAGCAACACTGCGTCGTTTTGAAGCAACTCAGCTGGACTCATATATATACCGAATTGGGGATTAGGGTTCTTCAATCTGAAAAATCCCCAAATCGATTCTTGGAGCATTCTTCTGCATTCGTCCGAATTGAGAGTTCCGAAGGGTCTCTGGTGAAGTCGACAAGTTCTGCGAGGCGTATCGTAGCACGAGAGCGGTTCGTCGAGTACGTTCGCTGGGTTGGCTGGTCGGCCGTGGCTGTGGATTCGACTGGAAGCTGCTGCTGGGATTTCGTCGATTCGAATCGTCCAGGGGCTTAATCCCTTCGTCTTAGTCGTTTTCATTCCTGATTGTCTTCTACTTCTGTCTGTTTGGGTTTGGGGTTGCAAGGGTTGTAGTTTAAGTCTATATGCCCTAGGTTGTAATTGTGTCATAACAGTGATCAATAAAAGTGAAATCGAGGGGCTGAGCAATTCCCAGTTGAGGTTCCGAGGATTGACAAGTATTCTAATTTGAGTACTTGGAACCTCGTAAAAATCCTTGTGCAGATTTTCTTTATTGAATTTTAGCATTTGAGGATTTGAGTATTGACTGGAAATTGGATAAGAACTTCGGTTTAGGTTCATCATAACTGACCTACTGACGAGCTTCCGAGCTGAAGAAAATTGAAAAGGATTGGAGAAGACGACTGAGTTTACCGATGTTATAAATTTGGGCTGTGCAGTATAAGCGATTAAACAAGGAGGGCCTTAACATAATTTTATATAAATGGTTTCTTGCTGATATAGGATATCATTACAATTTACAACTTTTTAAAACCTCAAAAATTTCACGTGATATGATCATCATCTCTGATTTCTCTCTATTTTCAATGATATGATCTCTGATTGAGCTTGAAACCCAGCAAGAGAAGTTATATACACTGCGTAATTACAAGTGGATGTGCATATTAGTCAGTCATTTAAGAGGACCTCTAATACAACATGCTTTATGAAAGTCACATAAGGTTTGTCACGTTAAGATTCCTATACGACGAGTTTTTTTATTTTTTGCCCTGTTTTGCAAATCCAATATCGTTTTTGCCCCGCCTGAAATTCAAATCTCGTTTTTGCTGTTTTTTTATTTTTTGCCCTGTTTTGCAAATCCAATATCGTTTTTGCCCCGCCTGAAATTCAAATCTCGTTTTTGCCCTGTTTTTAAAGGAACCGATTTTGCCCAAATCGGTTTGGGTGATTTTTGAGTGAAACCGGTTTGGGAGAAATCGGTTTGATGACACATGTACAAAACCGATTTGGGCCAAATCGGTTTGACTGGTCAACAATTCAAGTAAAGGGTGTGAAATGGCGTAATTAACTAATTATCACCCAATTCAACTAATTATCACCCAATTCAAGTAATTAACACCAAATTCAACACATATATTTTAACTAATTAACACTCAAATCAACAAATCAACACAAACATTTCAACTAATTATGTTTGTGTTGAATTTGATGTTAATTATTTGAATTGGATGATAATTAATTGAATTGTTTGTGTTTTTTTCGATGGGAAATTGTTTTTGTTGAATTGGGTGGAATTGAGTGTTAATTAGTTGAAATGTTTGTGTTGAATTGTTGAATAGAGTGTTAATTAGTTAAAATAGTTGTGTTGAATTTGGTGTTAATTATTTGAATTGTGTGATAATTAATTGAATTGTTTGGGTTGAATTGAGTGGTAATTAGTGAATTTTGTAAAAAATAATTGTTGTTGACCAGTCAAACCGATTTGGCCCAAATCGGTTTCGTACACGTGGCCATAATTACATTTCTTTCGGTCCACGTAAGCGCACAGTCAGCAAACCGGTTTCTCCCAAATCGGTTTCATTCAAAAATCACCCAAACCGATTTGGGCAAAATCGGTTCCTTTAAAAACAGGGTAAAACGAGATTTGAGTTTCAGGCGGGGCAAAAACGATATTGAGTTTGCAAAACAGGGCAAAAAATAAAAAAACTCCTATACGACTTGTGTACTTTGATAATGATGTCCCTTTAGTTATCTTATGAGACAAATCTGAGAGTAATGCTCTATCACATTAGGTTTCTTATGCGACGCTATAGCATTTAAACCTTTGTCCCTCCATATCTCTTATGCGACAATAGTAACAATTACTTTTTTATCCATTTTATTCTTATGCAACTACAGATGTGCAAGTGGAATGATAGGTAATATGTCTTATGGAACTACCAGCCTTGTCAATTTCAGTCTTTAGGTTAATGCTACATCACATACTATAGCATAAACAACTTAAAAGCTACATCGCATACATGCAAACCAAGCACACAAGTCTGTTTATGCTACATCTACGGAAAGCTCTACATTCTTCGCCCTTTGATCTTTCTCTCTTCGGACCGCTTTCTCATTCTCCATTTGAAGCTTTAAAATCTCCTTCTTAAATTGGATTGTCTCCGCACTTTGCATCGTCACACTCTTAGGACACGAAAGCCTTTTTAAGCAACTGCCTAAGCCAATAACATGTGTCCCCTTCAGTTTTCCAAACACTCAAGTCATTAACATTATTTGGGTTTACGCGGGGAGTGGACCTTCAACAACACCAGGGTCTTTGACAGCACATTCGTCTAGGATTTCTTGGACTTTGTATTTCATTTGGTCCTGCATACAAAAAATATATGAATGTGTATTAATTCAGCCATAAACCACAGAATCCTAACAACCTTACCAAAGCACAAAAGTTTAGTGAACCATGCTGAAAATGAGAATAAGATTCAAAAATCTTCCAGGACAAGTTCTAAACTGATATAACAAATATAGCACAATATAAATCAAACTAATAAAACCACTACACAATATAACAAGTTCCAAAAATGTAGCCTTGCATTGGACAAAATGTAAACTGAAACTGATTAAATATCAGTTACGAAAACATTGGAACTGACCCAGCAAACTGAAACAAATTTAATAACAGACCCAGCAAACCTCTGAGACAGATTAAGTAACCAAGTTCCAATTTTTTTTAATCAGTACCTTCACACTCTCATACGTGACGACCGGAGCAACTTCAGACTCTCATTTTGGACGAACCATATGCTCTTTCTATTCCAGGGGCCCAACTTGTTTAGAGGCCCAACTTGTTTAGAGGCCCAAAAATGATTTTTGTAATACGGAAATATTTGTTTTAGTGTTTTTAGATTCTAGTTTTTTTTAGTTTTTTTAGTTTTGTTTATATTTTTAGTTTTATGAAAACTAACGTTCTTTTAATTAGTGTAATAATTATTTTTAAATAATAGTAATTTTTTCGTAATGCAAATTATTTTTAGTTTGTCACTCTATATCAAATATTATGTGTCCATCTATGTATTCAGGAGTGTAAAATGAAAATAAATCAAGATGACGACAGATTTGATAAAACTCTTCATTGTGATCAAACCTAGCAAGTAGGTTTTTTTTATTCGTGTTGTTTTCTATCTAGTTGGGGCCCAAAAATTATTTTCGAACAAGGGCCCCGAGAATGACAAGCATGACCTTGGTCCTCGGGGTCAGGTTTCGACGGAAATGGTGGCTTACTGGCAGTATATTATCCTTGTTAGGACATGTGGTTTTAGGAAAGCGTCCAAAACCTCCCTCCGGATCATCCGGGTCGTCTTCCGGTGGGTCCTCTACCGATCGGTCCTCCTCCGGATATAGATCGGAGTCCTCCGGTTCAAAGGTCGTGGAGTGGCTGGAAAGATTCATGCCGCTTTCGCCACCGCCCGGATATGGTACGAGCATGAGTAAAGAGTTGCAGGGTGACGAGCATGCAGCTGCCGCTGAAGAGGTCATACTTATGCCCAGATATGGTACGAGCATGAGTGGAGAGTTGCAGGGTGACGAGCATGCAGCTGCTCCTAAAGAGGTCATACTTGGTAATGTCAACGAGCCTACGGCTGCTGCTGAAGAGGTTATACTTGGTAATGTCAACGAGCCTGAAGCTGCCGGAAAAGGCGTGTTATGTCTTTAATTGCACTTTTTTTTTGCAGTTTGTCATTGTTCATGCCTTTCCTTCATAATAAAAATATAGAGGAACGCTAAAATGTTAACCACTTCTTAGAGTGTTAACATATTAACTCATTGTGATTGGTTGGATGAGTTTCATCCAACCAGTCAGGACGCGTCACGTGTCCCACTCACCCAACTCATCCACTCACATGTCCAATGGGCCCGTGCTTTGTGAGGTGGCGCGTCCACTAATGCATTTTGTGCTGTAAATCAGGCTGCTGGTATGTGTTTGTTGTTTCAAACGGTTCATTTTGACTTAGTATGTCTATAGACTATAGTTGCCCATCGTTTCAACAAAAGATAAAGAAGTGTTAAGTATATCTGGCACTTCTTATCCACACAAAAAAAGTATATCTGTCGCTTGCAAATGATAATGTGAATTTGAAGCGTAGTTAAATATTCAATTCAATGAAAACCAGAGTCATGTGCGGGTTTAAGGTAATGCCTTGCGGCTTGCGTTTCATATAACATAGATAGATGGAGTATGACTATGGACTACAAACTTCCAATGTAATTAAAATACAATGTTGATTACTTCCTATTTTGTAGGCAGATGTATAAGACACAAGTTTGACTATGGCGGTATCATCTTTATAGGTACGCATTACATTTTGCTAATGATTTCATAAAATATATCAGTCTGGACATTATTGTGGTGTGGTTGTTTTCTATGATGTTAAAAAAAGGTAGGGCTTATGAAAGCTCTAAATGAAACGACACTTCTAATTTGACGATGAATTTTTGTTATTTTGCTTCCAATGTAGCATCATGAAGTTCTCCATTTTCCTTTGAAATCATGTATATTTTGATTTTAACACTAGTTGATTAAAGTCTGAGTTTCACAAGAAGCAGATTAGCTGCAGACTCCTTGAACTTGAGTACTTCATCACTAAACTCACACCCTTATTTGTATTAGTTTACATAGAAAATGAATTGCTAGGGTCACTTTGATCCAGTGGCCAAAAATAGTGTTCTAGCCAAGTCTACATTAATATTCCACATTAAGTCCGATCACAATGAATTGAAATCCGAGTTATGTGTAATGACTATAATACTCATCCGTATTATATTCGAGATTTCAACGAAATTGAACTCATGTTAACTTGAAATCCGATTTTTAGTTTTCATATATAATCGTAATTTTTACCTGAACCGCACTTATAAAATGAATTATATTAAATTAAGTTCAACTATGTTAAATTGACAAAAACTAAACTAAATTAAATTTGATTCAAATTGATTATCATCATATCATCATAATAACATAATCAGTATCGTCATCAACATCATTATCAAGCTACACGTGGGATGCACATATACAAATTACCATGATCACATATAGAGCCAAAACGGCTCTTAACTGAACCAACAGAGTTTTTTTTTTCCTTGATGGTTTAGGCCCATAGCCTGCAAACAGGCCCAACCGGGTGCGACCGTCCCACTACAGACCGACAGGCTCCACCGAGTTGTAGGAATTTCACCTTATACGTGTTTAGAGGGATTCGAACTCGGGACCTTGCCCAGTCGAATGCCCCCCCACGCCACTCGGCCATCTCCTATGGAGACGAACCAACAGAGTTAAGATGGCAAGCAATGGAGTATTAAAGAACCCAACCCTGCACTAGGAATGTGGTTGCTTGAGGAACAAACTTTATTGGATAGAAAGCCAAATAAGATAGTCAAAGCACAAAAGAAAAACTAATGCAGACAACAACAGCAGACGATGGTTGTCCGGAATTGTAAAAACAAACTGCTGCTGTAGCTTATAGGTAAAAATACTAATCTTAGAGTAGTCCGCTTAAGATATTCGAGCAATTAGATAACGGGAAGTGAATCTGAATCTGATTGTATGAAATATCAATGACAATTTCTTAATCTTTCGTCAATCTTTTTGGCTAATGACACCACCATCTTTTTTTGGAGATAGATTATCTTAGGAGTTAGGACATCAATGAACAGCAAAGATCATGAATCAAAAGTAGATGGCCTCTTTCACCAAGTGACTTATCGATCTGTCAGGAACGCTGAGTTCCACTTCTGATTGTGACAAGACAAACCTGAGAAACAGCAATCAAACATAGGTCGACATTTTCCTGACCAAAAGTGCATGAAGGAAATAATTGCATTGACAGTGATTCCCAGGACAATGCAGTTCCATTCTTTATCACTTATGCCCCTCAATAACTAGAAGCTGAACATTACTCAAATAGTCACATTTCTAAAAGGGAGCTACAGTGAAGGAAATTATCATATCGAAAAAAAGAAGAGGAAATTACCATATCATCGGCAGTATATAGCTTGATCAATTTGAGGTGGAATCTGCTTTATCTCAGTCCCGAGTTCTTGCTCAATTCTATACCTGGTTGAGCAAACCATATAACGCAGAGTCGGTCACTTGTAACTAAACCGATCATGACGGTAAAATCTTATAAGAATAATAGTATACATACAAGTTAAAATGGTCTTCATAAGTGATCAAAATCACTGCTAACCCAGGGTGCCCAAACCTTCCAGATCGACCAACCTGCATCAGAAGTGGACACCAATTCAGTAAAGCATTGCAAAAAGCCTCATACTTAATTTAACTTGTGTTTATGAGGAAACAGGAAGATACCCTGTGCAGATACGTTTCAGAGTTCTTAGGGAAATCCACAGCTTGGATATCAATTCCTCTAGTAAAAAGATCTGCATGCTCGACACATCAATACAGTTAAATTTATAATGTCCTTATAAAACAAAATGCAAGAACACAAGTAATTACAAATCAACAGAAAAACAGAAGCATCATACCAGTGCAAACAAGATTTCTACAAGCACCATTTCGGAAGTCATGAAACACTCTGTTACGATGATCTTGCAGCATTTTTGCATGAATGTAGAAACAAGAGTAGCCAAGCTCGGTGATTTTCTTGGCCAGCAACTCAACACGATTGACAGAATTGCAGAATATTATAGACTGGTTAATTTGATTACTAATAACAACGTGCTACATAAACTGGCACCAGCGAAAGATTGATGCAAAAAGGATGTACCTTCGAGAACAAGGTGTTAAGGCAATGAACTTTCTATCCTTCTTCCACGAATGCATAAAATTGTGTAATACCCTTCAAAGTAAGTTCATCCATGAGATTAATGACATATGGTCTTTTAAGATATCTATCCTTGAACTCTTTGACAGTAACCGGAAATGTGGCTGAGAACATCAGAATTTGACGAGTTGGGGGCATAAAATGTATTAGCTGTTGTATTGAAGGCTGAAACTAAGGAGACAATAATTTGTCCGCCTACAAAAAGTTACACAAGTCAGATACCAAAGCGCAAGAGAAGATTAGCACTGTATTCTTGAATATGAATGAATGAGACCCTTCTAATTTGAAATCCAAGAAATTCAAGAGTCTAACTGTTTGTGACTGTTCTTTTGTGTTCAACTAACCAAGTTATTGATTGAAGTGGACGAAATTATGCAGTTGGAAACTAAAGACTGCGATCATTGATCATCATTTACCATGTTAGCCAAAGTTGCCAACTAGAAAGCTGGAAATATGAAATATGATGGCTTAGTTGAATTTGACTTTTGAAATGAGTGTATGAAATGAAACATAATATTAAAAATCAGAATCACTTATATGAAGTGGGAGATCAGATAATTTAAGTACTGATTCATTTCGCTCTATAACTGAAACTTAAAGTCCATAATCAGAAGATTAAGGACACTGTTAACTAGATGCAGTTTTACAACTCCAGCCAGAACAATATGAGATAATCAATTTTCATATCCTAACACCACAAAAAGGGATGAGCGAAAAAGCATTCGACAACTTAACAGTAAATCCAGTCTCAGACTTGAGTTATAAATCATATTCTCACACTGCACACTGCAGAGAGAACAAGTTTCATGTAATTAGGAAAAGTCAATATACCTCATCCATTACTAGCATCGAACAATCTTTCAAAATGCATACACCTTTTTTTGCAAGATCTAAGATTCTCCCAGGAGTACCGACAAGCAGATGGACTGGTTGATACAATCGCATAATATCATCCTTTAAGCTAGTTCCACCAGTAGTAACAATGACCTGGATACTCAAATGCTTTCCAAGCTCCTTACACACTTGTACAGTCTGAAGAGCTAACTCACTAGTTGGAACAAGTATAACAACTGCAAAGAAAAAGAAGAAAGAGTATCAGCAAAAAACATTATGATGATATACTCTTTTGTTTGTGATACTTGCAGACTGCAGTTAGCCAGTAACTGATTATATCTTCAAAGTTCAAGAAGGCAATCTTTTAATCCACTGATGGCAGATTATAGTTGTCTAGTTATTCACAACAATGCATTAAAGTATTTGGCACGATATCGAGGACATTGTGCATCATTAACAAATAACAATCGGCTAATAGACTATATAAGTATATATATATATATTGACTGTCCCGATATACAAAGACCATATGACACAACAGAAGCAAGCCAAGGGCTGTTATTTCAACGGTGTTTCGCCTCACTGTTAATCTAACAGGGCAGTTTTCTTACATCGCCAGATATTGACATAACCGATGCTTAAATAGTATTCCTAATCAGCAGAAAAGCCAAAATTCTACATTGAAGGGTCACCAAAAATACCTTGAATAACATTGTTATCATGTATCAATTTTCTCTAATGCAGGAATACAAAAGGCTGAAGTTCCAGTCCCATTTTGGCCATCAGCAGCTCACGCTTCAGAAAATAATCTTCATATTCATTTCCCTTAGTTGCTGTCACATCCTGCATTCAAAATCTGAAACAAAATGATAATGTCAAAAATAACCACCGTGCGAAAGATTATTGCAAAAAGGATGCTAAAATAATAACAACGTGCTACATAAACTGGCACCAGCGAAAGATTGATGCAAAAAGGATGTACCTTTGAGAACAAGGTGTTAAGGCAATGAACTTTCTGTCTTTCTTCCACAAATGCATAAAATTGTGTACTACCCTTCAAAGTAAGTTCATCCATGAGATTAATGACATATGGTCTTTTAAGATATCTATCCTTGAACTCTTTGACAGTAACCGGAAATGTGGCTGAGAACATCAGAGTTTGACGAGTTGGGGGCATAAAATGTATTCGCTGTTGTATTGAAGGCTGAAACTCAGGAGACAATAATTTGTTCGCCTAAAAAAAGTTACACAAGTCAGATACCAAAGCGCAAGAGAAGACTAGCACTGTATTCTTGAATATGAATGATTGAAATAGACCCTTTTAATTTCAAATCCAAGAAATTCAAGAGTCTTACTGTTTGTGACTGTTCTTTTGTGTTCAACTAACAAAGTTATTGATTGAATTGGACGAAATTATGCAGTTGGAAACTAAAGACTGCGATCATCGATCAACATTTAACGCGGAGTCGGTCACATGTACAAAAGTCAAATACCAAAGCGCAAGACAAGACTAGTCTTGATATTGACTTTTTTCCAGGGGACTGTTTGCTAGCAACAATACATAGATTTACACCACATATTATCAATGTTAGACCAGGGGAGGTACTTGTCTTTCGCAGTATTGTTGTAGGGTGTTTAAATTTTGCTAAATCAAATTCTTAATGAAGGATATATTGGCAGGATATAAAAGCAAAGCTAGAGTCATTTTCCCGCAAAGGCCATGATATCTATGCATTCTGTCGGGCATTGGATACGTCTATACAGTTACATTTAATGAAACTCCTGCAACCACCCCTCTCACATGCAAGGTTTGCCGTATAAAAAAAATAAATTAGACTTAGCCATCCAATCTTTGTAGTTTTTAATAAAATTTTGCTTCTTTTCCACAGGAACGAGTCACTAATAGTTCGTTTATTTATCGGGCTCCTTCATGAAATTTGATTATTATGGAGGAAAGTAACTTGAGAGCGGAAGCATTGCTATCACTATTGGAAGTACCGATTCTCATTTAATAGGTGGAAAAATCATTGGTTTCTGTATCGCTGCATCTGCTGTTCAGGTATTTATTTGTTTCAATTAACTAATTGAATGATTAACAAGTGGCTTAATGTGTTATTGTATTTAATCCCAGTGCATCAAGTATTATTTTTTTTGGAAGACTAAGGCAACCTTAAATAAACACACAAGACAAAGCTCCCATAGGAACAAGCACACCTAACTAAGGATGCAGACAAGAAGCTAGTGCACCCGGTAATTCTTCTTCAAGAGCTTTCTCCTCTTCTTTTCTTTTTTAAAGTTTAATTGGTTAGTGAATTTGTATTAAGCTTTCAAGGTACGAATAATTGAGTCCAAAATAATAGTTTATTATACTTATTTTACATCCAGGAATAGGATTCACTCTACATACCATCAAAGTTGAAACAGGAAGAGGTACTACTTTTTTAGTCTTTCTACTTTTTTGGAATCTTTGTATAGTCTCTGTATTGTTGTACATTATATGTGACTTTGTTAAATCTAAGTTGTGATGTCCAATATAATTGTGGCACAACTTCACAAGAAAGATGATGTCATTGACAGAAGGGCCGATGATCCGTGTCCATTTTGTTCGCCTATGAATTTGTTTCGAATGCGGTTGTTGCACTTTCTGCAACCCCAAATGTCACTGACATATTTGAGGTTGACACCTTATGCTTAAACACAGTGTCTTAATTGTGTAATTTTGGTGGCTATATTTATATTTTGTGTAATTGTTATACACAGGGACACTTAGAAATACTTAGTTTATCTAGCCTGTACGTGGGGACTGAAAATGGAGTTTTAACAGAGGCATGTCGGTGTCTTTGGCAACACCTGATGAGATCTTGTCTGGTAGATTTGGAGGAATCCTTATATCTTCATCTCTTGTTCAGGTATGTGAAGATTTTACTGAACAAAAACTCTTACAAAGAAACCTCACTAGAAATCTCTAATTTGTGATGGAGATCACTCTTTGAACTTGAGTGCTTCACCGCTAAACTCACACCCCTATTTATACTAGTTTACATAGGAAATGAATGCTAGTATCACTTTGATCCAATGGCCAAAAATAGTGTCTCTAGAAAAGTCTACGCATGTCTCTTTTCTTCTATCTCATCTACACTTCTCCTCATTTCTCTAGAATTATCTTTTTGGATTGGGCTCCTCACTCTTGGATCATCTTCTTTTGGACTCATATTTAGATTAGAACAGGCATTAATATTTGGGCTTTAATCTTAATATTTGGGCATTAACTTGTTAATGTCTTCTTTGAGCATTGCGTTAATCTCTTGTTTGGGCGCGTCTCATTTGATATGCTACGCATTATCCTTTGAAAAGCTACGCGTACGCATTATCCTTTGAAAAGCTACGCATTTTGATATCTTTTACTACCAACGATATGCTACGGATTTTGTATGTAATTGCTACGAATTTTGTATGTAATTACTACGCATTTTAGTCGTAAAACACCTAAACATGACTGCTACAAATTTTGTATGTAATTGCTACGCTTTTTAGTCATTAAGCACTAACTACTACGACTTTTGTATGTAATTGCTACACATTTTAGTCGCAAAGCACCAAAAGATGTCTGCTACGAATTTTGTTTGTAATTGCTACACATTATAATTCGTAGTAATTACATACAAAATTCGTAGCTTTTCAAAGGATAATGCACATCAATTACACAGTGATCTGCGCGCTCCACGCTCACATTAATTGAGTCGCGCCCAAACAATACATTAACAAGTTAATGTAAAGGCTAGGCGCGCAGCGACCCCAATTTTACTGTTCATCTTTCGATCACAAACGCAAAAATCGACTAATGCCAACAAATTGTGAGCAGTCCAATCCAATTTCCATGGGCGATGACGAAGGTGACACCTTCTATTGTGGTCATCACTTCGTCGTCCTCTTTGCATCTACTCCCGGATCGGCGTTGATGGCGACGAGAAATTGAATAAGATTAGGTTTAAACTAATTACTAATTTACCCTTTAACCGTAATTAAAACGTGATTGTGTGAATAAGTTAGTGTTGATTAACAGCCATTAGATTAATAATCTAATAGTCATTAAGAGTTCTCATTTTTCATCTATGATGTCTCTTCTCATGTGATCTTTATTCTTATAACTAAATATCTTACAAAATTCGAATGAGATATGTTGGTTATTTTATTGTAAGCAATTTCTGTTTTGTATATTATATAAAATTATAAAATATATGTTACTAAATTTGGATATATTATTATATTTAATTTATTATTAATAATTTATATTTTGTATATTATAAAAATGATTTTTTTTCAAATTTGTGGGTGACATGTGTCATTAACTCAATTTTTTGTATTCGGGTCATTAACTCAATTATGTGCCTAAACTAGTTCAAAATATTATAATTCAATATGCCCATTGGTATCTATTGGATAAAATTTTATTTAAATTATATATAAAGAAACTTTATTTAATGAATAAGATGAATCAGACATCAGTAATAATGATGATGACAGATATGCTGAGTAGTATGCTAATACTTTTTTTTTTGATACATGTGTTAGTAGTTAGAAGTTAAGTTAGTGAGGATCGAACCCGTAGGGATATTGGCGTGTTAGTGGCACTTCGCTTGCCTTAGTAGTGTGCTAATACTTGGTTAGAGATATTTTTGGTTTTTTTTCCAACAAACATCTTACTAAACTTGTATGTCTCAGCCCTTTAAGTTAGATTTAAAAGGCTAAAAGGTGCTGCTTATTTATAGCTTATGGAGATGATTCAAATACTCGTTCTCGCAGGAGCCTCAATCGAAGAGATCTAGAGGAAAATGTTAAACCCTAAACCCCAAATGCGAGATATTTTCGTTCCGGAGAATAAGGAAGCTTTGTTGGAAAGTTGTTGGGCTTGGCCTTGGCAAACAGCCCTTCGGGTCATGGAGCCCTAAGGCTGACCCGAGACCCAAGCAAGCCCTCACCCGATCAAACCCGACGTCCGACCCTAATAGACCCGAACCCGAGGGCCCTTGGGCCTGGCAAGGGCTTAGTTTTCGAAGCCCGGACGAAATATTCAGCCCGATAATGACCCGAGTGAAACTGCATGAGTGAGTAAAGGCAAAAGGTAAACCTCTTATTAGCACCTACCATTTTTTATCCCCTAGCATGAGCAGTGCGGGACTCGATAGAATGAAAGGTGTGCACAAAGTTATTTTTTACACCGGATCCGGACCCGGCTCTAATATTTGAATTGTTCGGGTGAGGGTCGTACTTATAGAGGCTCGGATTCTCCAAAATCGGGCTCGGGTCAGCACGATCCGGCCCATTACTGAGCTTTAGGCTTGGGTCCGCTTAGTTGTCAAAGTTTTGATATGGCTTAGTGTAGTACAAAAAGTGTTCACGTACGGTCGCTTCCAACTCCCTGCTATCTTCATTATGGGTTGGTGCGGTGTGGTTTAAAGGTTAAACCGCAACCGAACCACATTAACTGGTTTGTAAAATTTTCAAATTGCAAATCGCATTAGAAAAGTTAAAATCAAATATGCGCCGCACCATTTTATTTGATGCGGTGCGGCGCGATTTGATTTAAAACCCGATTTTCAAAGTTTACATTAAAAATGAAAAGGAACACTGGACTGTGCCCGGCCCAAATGAAACGCATATCTTAATTATAGGACTCATACACATATAGTCAAATACAACACAACACAACACAAGCTGAATAAGCTCTGAGTATAATTTTTAAGCTCCGTATAGAGTTCTAGTTTTGTTTTCGTAGGCCCCTTCCTTATACATGGAAAATGATCCACCCCTTAGCCAATCATTTAGACAAACCGAAATCAACTCCTCAACCATCTTAGGAGTTAATGTAGCTCTAAATGGATCCACCACCCTTGATCCAAAACTGAAAGCTGATTCTGAAGCAACTGCAGAAGCTGGAACTATAAATATGTCCTTGGAAATTGTAGATAGAATAGGATACCATGATGAATTTTCCTTCCACCAATCCAAAAGATTGAAATTTTTGTTTGAAGGGTCTTCAGATGGTTCATTGAAATACTTGTCTACTTCATCCTTAATCTCAACAACATGCTTTTGTTTTCTTAGCTTCATAAACTGACTCATTGGGGTTGAAATTATTATTTGTTTTTGTTTTATATGTAATAATTTCGAATTATTTAATTATATATGCGATGTGGTTTAAAATGGGTAGTTTGAGATAAAGAATCGCTTCCGCGCCGCTTTATTTGGTTGTTGTGTGGTTTTTAACAAACTGATTTTTTTCAAAAACAGTGCGGTTAATCAAACATACTTTTGCGGTGCGGTGCGAATGATTTTTAAGTTCGGACCAATTTTTGCTCACCCCTAATCTTCATGTAATTTCAGGTTTGCACTCCATCTGAGCGGCATTGATATGTGAGCTAGACAAGATTATGGGCTTTGGGCCTAGTGGGGAACATTCCCGATGTTGGACTTATCATCTAAAAACTATGGGCATTCAGGCCCGAATATGAAATCTAAGAAAGGGCATGTTAGTTTGCTTGTACACTTATTCTCGCTAATAAATAGTTAGGTCGAAGGTTATCTTCTTAATAAGATCTTTTGGTTAAATGCATGATTGAAAAAGAATTTATTTGTGTAAGTGTGAAGTGAGCCGCTTCAATTAACTTATGCTTAGTTAAATATGCAGTTATGAATGAATAAGGGCACATGACTGTAATAGTGTCGAGTGATACTTTTGAATAGTAATAAATTCGTGTATGTTTTGTTTTTATATATTCAAATGAGTTGAAAAGATTCAATTTTCAAAACATCCTAATTCTTGAATATTTAAAGATGTTTTCACTGTAATGAAATTCAATCGTTTCGATTAGAGGAATGTAAAGGATAAATTTCAAATCATTTTTTTCCTTTTATTCTTACCTCTTAGCCCACTGTGAGCTTTGACATAGTCATATAAGGTGTAAATACTGATTACAGGAACTCCACCTCAGCAAACTAGCCGTAACATACAGAGATTTGGTCAGCATTCTTATCCTATTTACTTACTGTCTATATTAACATTTTACAATATGATATTAAGATATCAATGTCTAATTTGGGTTAAGAGCTTGAACCCAAAACGAGAACATGATCTAAAAGTAAAAGAAGTAGAACCCAACTCAAGGAAATGAGAACGCTTTGATGAATTCTCTAGAAATTATTGAAGCATGTGGATAAAGATATTAATGTAGAGTTTTCTTGATTAGCTAATGTTAGCTGTAGGATCAAAATAATCATAGCCATCCATTTAGGAGGAGCTCTAGTATAAATAGGAGTCACTTGTAAGTGTTTTATACACTTGAGTAAGAAAGTGTGAGTGAAATGTGAGTTGTGAGAGAGTCTCTCTTGCGGAAGTTTCTCCATCCAATAATGAAATTGTTATTTAGTATGTTGCTCAACTCAACATATGTGCACTGCTCAGTTAGATCACATTCATCATTAAACTTTGGGAATATATAGGTATCAACTACGAACTATTGACAAATCATTGTCAGATTTATAGAAAATGACAATTAAGGGGCGCAATTTCAAAATCTTTTATTTCTCATATAAAAATTAGGGCATCAATTATGTGTTGAAATTGTCATGTATGTCTTTAAATTGTCATTTAATTGCCCCTCAATTAACGGTCAGAATTACAAAAAAACTCGTAACATCTCTGGGTTGCAATACTGTGGCCCAATTTGCAATAAGGTTTCTTTGTGATTTTGCTATCTTCTTCATTGTTAACTTCGTTAGGTTGACACAGTTGCACATAACAAGAGTCAATCTATAGCACGCGATATCACGATGAACGAAAATAAAGACCGATCATATTCTTTTAACGAACATTTGACTAAACATGTATGTCTTAGCCCTTTAAGTAATAATTAAAATGCTAAAAGGTGCAGCGTATGCGGTAGTCCGCGCCTCTGTACTGATGTCGGACTCCGATGAGGGGAGTGGTTCGTATGGGGATGTACAACATGAAACCTCCTTCGTAGAGGATTCGGGATCGGACGACTGGTCGACTATGCCGACGGGGCCGACGGCATATGTAGGGGTGGATCGACGTGTAAAGATGGCTAAACGCAGGCGTCCTCCATCCGTGTCCAAGTCGTCCTCCGGATCATGAGGGCAGTAGTTGGTATGGGGATGTACAATCGGAAACTTCCTCCTTAAAGGAGTCGTCAGAATCAGGAGGGTCGACTGTGCCGAGTCGACTGCATACGTTGGGGGTGGATGGACGTGTCACAAAGGCTAAGCGCAGGCTTTCGGCATCTGTGATTGTGTCGTCTGAGAAAAAAGTGGCGTTCGTCCCCAGAAACAAAAAGTGGAACAAGCTAGTGATGAGGGTGATAAAGAAGGTTTGCCCCTTTTGGCTGCGACCGGCTTGAAGCGAGACCCGGTAGTGATTCTGTGCATAGATGGTTAAGATCTTCATGAGTTCACATTTGGTCAGGGCTTTGAGCTTGAACTGATGTCTATATTTACCAACATTCAGTCCCCTGATAAGTCTTTGCGCGATCATATCCTTGATGCAGTTGGGAGACTCACTGTTGCGCAAGGCGTGCTTCCTTGCTTCGATCCCATGGTAACAAATCTTTTCCTTTCATTTAAAATTCCCAAATCTTTAATCTTCATTTCAACTCACTGTTGCGCAAGGCGTGCTTCCTTGCTTCGATCCCATGGTAACAAATCTTTTCCTTTCATTTAAAATTCCCAAATCTTTAATCTTCATTTCATCTGATGGCGTTTAATTATAGAACTGAATTTATGTCTTTGTATACGACATGCATCGTTCAGGTTAGGAGAAATGTGGTTGAGCCAGCACTGGATCGTTGCGCTGTTGCGCTGCCCCATCACCCAGGAAGTGTTTCTTGACCAATTCAAGAAAGTAGCTGAGTATTTAACACAGTATCTAAAAGAGCAACCAGTAATCGTGGCACATAGTGAAAACACATTTGACGGCAGCGGCATCAGAAGGCTTCTCTCGAACAGGTTTGAACTGGACAAGGTACAAGAATCACAAGCACCCCATAAATGTTCCTTGAAACTCGATGCGGATGTTTCAGTAACTGATAGATTATCTTAACTATTTTCAGGCTCTGGACTTGGCTCTGCAGACCTACCAAAGTGCCATCATCATACTATCAGCAAGACAAATGTATGCGTAGCCCTAGACACATTGGGTCCGTCAGCCAAATTGCCTCTCATTGTGGCAGTGGACAAGATTGACAAGATCATTGTTGAAGCACTAACCATGATAAAAGCTGATGATGGGAAATCAGTCAACGGTCGACGAATTTAAGAAACTGCTAACTAAAGTCTTGGGCATCATCATGCTCCAGCTTGAAGGCAATCCTATTGTTGTCTCTGAATTCTATTGTTCGTTAACCTTAACCCTCCTTTCATCGCCTTTTTTACAGATCAATCCCTCTTCGTAGGAAAGCGACTTCATGTCTAGGCAGAGTATTCGGTAATTTACCGAATTACCGATTACCAAATTCATTTTTTGATTCCGATTACCGAACCGAATTAGTCTAATTACCGATAAATCGATAATCGATAGTTTATCGGTAATTACCGAACTACCGATAAATTACCGAATTTATTTTATAATATTTTTGTAAAAATGTAAAACACTTTCTATAAAGATCGACTAATCATCTAGTGACAAAAAAATAAAAGAAATCGAACAATTCAACATCAAAATGATTGATCAACAAAATTTCATCACAAAAGTTATTAAAATAGATGAAAAATAACCTAATTAAAATATTTAATTTTTTATAAGGGTTTGGATCAAATACAAACCAATATTATAAATAAAAACTACAAACCCATAAAAAATTCGACACGTGTCAAAATGAACCAATTAAAATTCAGCCGAGATTTCATCCAGTCGGGATTATTTTTGTAAATAAAAAAATTACATGTGGACTTATTTAAAAATATATAAACGATATGAGGGGTATAAACGTCCAAAATTTGCTACAGTAATGTTCAGACTTCAAAAACAATGTTCAGACTTAAACCAGTAATGACAAATACTTCAAAAAAACATTGTTCAGACTTTAAAAAACAGTGTTCAGACTTAAAAAAATAATAATGAGACTTAAACCATTAACAATCAGACTTAAATAACAATGTTCAGACTTAAAAAACAATGTTCAGAATTAAACCAGTAATGACAATACTTGAAAAAACATTGTTCAGACTTGAAAAAACATTGTTCAGACTTAAAAAATAATAATGAGACTTAAACCATTAACGATCAGACTTAAATAACAATGTTCAGACTTAAAAAAACAATGTTCAGACTTAAACCAGTAATGACAATACTTGAAAAAATATTGTTCAGACTTAAAAAACATTGTTAACGATCAGACTTTTTAAGTCTGAACACTACCATTTAAGTCTGAACACTACCATTTAAGTCTGAACACTACAATGTTCAGACTTAAATCAGTAATGACAAGACTTAAAATGGTTATAATCAGACTTAAAATTGATAATGATCAGACTTTAATATGGTAATGATCAGACTTACATGCAGAAATTGGAACATCTGAAGAATGCTATGCAAAATTTGATGTTTATGCGCCTGTGTCAGAATTTGATGAAAGCCTAGTATTTTTTGGGTGGAAACGGCATTCTGAGCAAGACTCACAGCTACGTGGTGAGGACGGTGTTTTTAGGGCAAATTCGATCATCTGAAGGGTCAAATTCATGTTTTAATCAAAAATAAAAATATAAAAAAAAATTTAGTCTGATCATAGAATTCTTAGGGCAAGACTCTTTAATTTTAAGTCTGATCATAGAATTCTTTTTAAGTATGATCATTACCATTTTAAGTCTGATCATTAAGAATTTTTAGTCTGATCATTGCTTTTTTTTTAAGTCTGATCATTAAGCTTTTAAGTCTGAACACTACCATTTAAGTCTGAACACTACCATTTAATTAAGTTTGATTATTAAGTATTTTTAAGTATGAACACTACTTTTTTTTAAGTCTGAACACTACCTTTTTAAGTCTGAACACTACCATTTAAGTCTGATTATTAAGTATTTTTAAGTCTGAACACTACCATTTAAGTCTGAACACTACCATTTAAGTCTGAACACTACCTTTTTTAAGTCTGAACACTACCATTTAAGTCTGATTATTAAGTATTTTTAAGTCTGAACACTACCATTTAAGTCTGAACACTACCATTTAAGTCTGAACACTACCTTTTTTAAGTCTGAACACTACCAGTTAAGTCTGAACACTACCATTTAAGTCTGAACACTACCTTTTTTAAGTCTGAACACTACCATTTAATTAAGTCTGATTATTAAGTATTTTTAAGTATGAACACTACTTTTTTTAAGTCTGAACACTACCTTTTTAAGTCTGAACACTACCTTTTTAAGTCTGAACACTACCATTTAAGTCTGATTATTAAGTATTTTTTAGTATGAACACTACTTTTTTTAAGTCTGAACACTACCATTTAAGTCTGAACACTACCATTTAAGTCTGATTATTAAGTACATTTAAGTCTGAACACAACCTTTTTTAAGTCTGAACACTACCATTTAAGTCTGATTATTAAGTATTTTTAAGTCTGAACATTACCATTTAAGTCTGAACACTACCATTTAAGTCTGATTATTAAGTATTTTTAAGTCTGAACACTACCATTTAAGTCTGAACACTACCATTTAAGTCTGAACACTACCATTTAAGTCTGATTATTAAGGTACATTTAAGTCTGAACACTACCATTTAAGTCTGATTATTAAATATTTTTAAGTCTGAACACTACCATTTAAGTCTGAACACTACCATTTAAGTTGAACACTACCATTTAAGTCTTATTATTAAGTATTTTTAAGTCTGAACATTACCATTTAAGTCTGATTATTAAGTACATTTAAGTCTGAACACAACCTTTTTTAAGTCTGAACACTACCATTTAAGTCTTATTATTAAGTATTTTTAAGTCTGAACATTACCATTTAAGTCTGAACACTATCATTTAAGTCTGATTATTAAATATTTTTAAGTCTGAACACTACCATTTAAGTCTGAACACTACCATTTAAGTCTGAACACTACCATTTAAGTCTGATTATTAAGTACATTTAAGTCTGAACACAACCTTTTTTAAGTCTGAACACTACCATTTAAGTCTGATTATTAAGTATTTTTAAGTCTGAACATTTCCATTTAAGTCTGAACACTACCATTTAAGTCTGATTATTAAGTATTTTTAAGTCTGAACACTACCATTTAAGTCTGAACACTACCATTTAAGTCTGATTATTAAGTACATTTAAGTCTGAACACTACCATTTAAGTCTGATTATTAAATATTTTTAAGTCTGAACACTACCATTTAAGTCTGACTACCATTTAAGTTGAACACTACCATTTAAGTCTGATTATTAAGTATTTTTAAGTCTGAACATTACCATTTAAGTCTGATTATTAAGTACATTTAAGTCTGAACACAACCTTTTTTAAGTCTGAACACTACCATTTAAGTCTGATTATTAAGTATTTTTAAGTCTGAACATTACCATTTAAGTCTGAACACTACCATTTAAGTCTGATTATTAAATATTTTTAAGTCTGAACACTACCATTTAAGTCTGAACACTACCATTTAAGTCTGAACACTACCATTTAAGTCTGATTATTAAGTACATTTAAGTCTGAACACAACCTTTTTTAAGTCTGAACACTACCATTTAAGTCTGATTATTAAGTATTTTTAAGTCTGAACATTACCATTTAAGTCTGAACACTACCATTTAAGTCTGATTATTAAATATTTTTAAGTCTGAACACTACCATTTAAGTCTGAACACTACCATTTAAGTCTGAACACTACCATTTAAGTCTGATTATTAAGTACATTTAAGTCTGAACACAACCTTTTTTAAGTCTGAACACTACCATTTAAGTCTGATTATTAAGTATTTTTAAGTCTGAACACTACCATTTAAGTCTGATTATTAAGTATTTTTAAGTCTGAACACTACCATTTAAGTCTGAACACTACCATTTAAGTCTGAACACTACCTTTTTTAAGTCTGAACAATACCATTTAAGTCTGAACACTAACAATTTTTGGACTAAATTGAAAATAACATAATTAGGTTTTATAACCATTAGTGTGGAATGACTATTATACCCCTCCGTGTTTTCTCCGGAATTTCGACTAAACTGGGACACGTGTCGACTTTATAATCGGTTTGTAGTTTTTATTTATAATTTGGTTTGTACCTGAACCGCACCCTTTTTATAATTATAAAAAATATTATTAAAAAACATATTGTTCGATAATTCGGTAAATTACCGAATAAGAAAAACCATTCCGATTACCGAATAATTTTTACCGAATTACCGAACTACCGAATTACCGAACCGAATTGATTCAGGAACGGTAAATTTAATTCGGTAATCGGAAATTACCGAATAATGCACAGCCCTATTCATGTCCACCTGCAACTTCTTTTTTTTTATATTGTATGTCCACCTGCAACTTCTTCTCATTTTTTTTGATTGTATGTCCAGCTGCAACTTGAATAATGAAGTATCAACTGTTAAAACTATGCTTCTAGTTATTGTTACATATCTTGCACTGATATATTGAGCTGCCTATCAGATACTAAACTGAAATGTGAGGTTCAAAATGTACTGACAAAGGACTGTGCGCGATTCTCAAACTCATGATAAAAATTTATTTAGCAGAAAATTTTGATTCTCAAACTCATGATGAAATTTGAGGTTCAAAATGTACTGACAAAGGACTGAGCAAACCTGCACCAGGCGACAACAACAATCAGCATGTCCAGGAGGCTGATCTCTTCGTGACAGGTTTCAACTGCTTGTCTTCCTCAAGAGCAACCATGCCGAAGTGGGGGATGGATTCACTCTCAGAAGATTTACCAAACTGCTGACTTGCATTTATCAACATCAATAGGTAGTTGCACGAAAGGGTCCAAGTACACTGTAAAGGGCAAGTTCATTAAGCTTAGACTTAATATACGAAGGAAAAAAATATATACAATTAAAGGATTTGGTTATGAAACAGCCACTATTTACAATCAGTCATAGTCATGCATCAATTTGAAAACATTTTTTAATACAAAAATAAACATGGCTTTATTTTAACACACTAGCTTAAAGCTCTGTTCACATGAAGAACAATTAAAAACATAATTTCCCTGGCTAAAAAAGAAAAGGTAATAGAGTATCAAGCATACAACAAAATGCATGGACAAAACCTACAAAATGAAGAACACTTAAAAAAAAATTCATATCATGCACAAAAGTATTACCTTGGAGCAACTAATCCACGTCTCTACTCAGATTCGAGACAAGGAAGAACAGCTGGTTTTTGCACTGCTACACAAATGATGTTCACATCGAGTTCACAGTTATTATCTTCTCTTTCAGCATGCAGGGGTGAGACATCAACAATTTCAAGTCTACGACTACTGGGGACAATGACTGGGTCAAGCAAAGGCTCCAACATTTCCACAAGAAACAGAATTTCGTGTTTGACTTCCTGAAAGATGCACATATGCTATAGCATTGAGTTCAAATATAAGGGGGACAAATATGAAAGATGCTCATTCGGTGTATTCCATATCACATTCATGATACCCAAAGATAAAAAATTTACCTTGTATTTAGCTAGGCCATCATCCATGCGACCAGACAAAGCCAACACAACATATTTCAGTGCAGCACATGCACGAGAAAATGAATGACATTGACAGACATCCTAGAACATACGGAAAATTCCAGCAAGCTCAACAAGTCAGGACCACAAAGGATTCCATGCACATAACACTACTGAAATATCGTATCGGGACGGTAATTAGTATCCCCAGTGAATACACAATTATTTTATCTATTCCATAAAGGATATTTTTGGAAACAGCACACTACATCCAAAGAACATCTCAGGGTATAGGGTAAACAAAATAATGTTTTTAATCAAGGCCTTATTGAAATATAAGTTGCTTTAGACAAGACCTGAAATACTCCAAGTAAGTCTTCCACAAGTTCCACAGCAAGATCAACCTGTACGTACAATGTGTCGATATGAAATTAAGAGTTGTCTTCTGCTTATGATAGAAGAAAATGATGAGTTCAATGTACAATCACAAGACAAGCACACTGCAGTAGTCCATGTAGGGGGGCTAAAAGCTGATCTACCTTTGCAGTCACCTGAGGTATCCATGGAACTAACACACCACAAATCTATAATAATGCATGCTGCCTTTACCTGACAAACAAGTCAATATGATGAGGCGCACTAGGCAAACATACAAGTCGATTGACAGAGCATTTGATTATCTGGGTCAACAATGAAAACACGTAATATTGGTACCAACATGTGATTGTGAGAAAACAAATAAACAACAGCGGCACGAAGAAGTGGGTGATAGAATGCCAAGGAAGTTGCAATAATCTGCAATGAATGTAAAACAACATTCAATAACAATATAATGCTATATCCTATCGACTCGACTCGACTTGTCGCCGTGACAACCTTGGTAGCATATATTTTAACCCACACGGAAATGGGACTTCCTACGAGTATTTAAGGAAAGGGTTGTTCAGGATTCAGTGCTATATCCGTCAAAATTTATATATGGATTACTGAAGTAAATAATATGAAACTGTAATTTTGGTTATACTAGACAAATGTCAACTTTTACCTTCAAGATTAAATTATCTCATGCTTGCCACTGCTACAACTATAATCAGGCATTTCCAACTAGAAACTTCATTCACAGACAACAAGCTTAGACTACAACTATAGGACTAAAAAGTAAAAACTATGAAGGCACGAGAGTTGGAAAAACCTCATACTTAATTTAAACTGTGTTTATGAGGAAACAGGAAGATACCCTGTGCAGATACGTTTCAGAGTTCTTAGGGAAATCCACAGCTTGGATATCAATTCCTCTAGTAAAAAGATCTGCATGCTCGACACATCAATACAGTTAAATTTATAATGTCCTTATAAAACAAAATGCAAGAACACAAGTAATTACAAATCAACAGAAAAACAGAAGCATCATACCAGTGCAAACAAGATTTCTACAAGCACCATTTCGGAAGTCATGAAACACTCTGTTACGATGATCTTGCAGCATTTTTGCATGAATGTAGAAACAAGAGTAGCCAAGCTCGGTGATTTTCTTGGCCAGCAACTCAACACGATTGACAGAATTGCAGAATATTATAGACTGGTTAATTTGATTACTAATAACAACGTGCTACATAAACTGGCACCAGCGAAAGATTGATGCAAAAAGGATGTACCTTCGAGAACAAGGTGTTAAGGCAATGAACTTTCTATCCTTCTTCCACGAATGCATAAAATTGTGTACTACCCTTCAAAGTAAGTTCATCCATGAGATTAATGACATATGGTCTTTTAAGATATCTATCCTTGAACTCTTTGACAGTAACCGGAAATGTGGCTGAGAACATCAGAATTTGACGAGTTGGGGGCATAAAATGTATTAGCTGTTGTATTAATGACATATAGATAAATGTTAGTAGATAGTGAAACATACGTCATTATGATCATTAACACATTTTCGTTTATTCATATAAACAGAAAATGAAATTCTAATGAATAAGTACAGTGTTTTATAAATGAATACTCAAGTAAATAACTAAAAGTAATGATCTCAAAGAGAGAAATCTAAATGTAGATCAAACTTTTTGACCATTGCACTATCATCCGGAACCCTCATTGATTGAAACAAGAGACTCCGTACGCTCCAGAACTCGCATTTCCTTCCACTTTCCGAAACCGGGACATATATTTCTCAGTCTCAATGCAGGTGATGGACAATCGCATAGATACAATGCGCCCTTGTCATTCTGTAAAAATATTCCACCAATACGTTTCGAATAATTCACTATATTCATATTGTTGACAACATTTCCCGTTGTAGTATATTCCCTGCTCCAAGATTCCTTAATGCCGTACTCACGCATGACCCATACGTCAAAGGATACACCACTTCCTATAAGTGCATCTAGAATTGGGTCCAAGAACTCTTTTTTTCGGCAAATAACAAGGCATAGAAATTTATCATCGTATAAAGTAAGATGAGAACGATTCCAAAAATACTGCCCAGTAATTTGGTGAAGATCATCAGGCACTTCCAATCTACTAAATACCTCACTGTTGTAATCAAAAGTCATAATATAAGGAAGTCTCTTTGAATCGGTTGAGCGGTGGTGAAACACTCCATTCAAATTAACTCCATAATCCTCCCAGTTATGAGGATACCTAATGGTAGTATTATGTCGTCCCCAAGTCAAAACTTTCCAAGAATTACTGTTGGAATCATACAAATCAAGGCTATAATAAGCCAATTTCTTTATTGTGTCATACATGGCAGTTAGTAACCCAAGTTTATAAGACAATATGCCATCCTTGATCTCTGCATGCCCAAAAATATATACAAAGCCAGCATCTATGTGATCTTCAATATCATATAAAGGCAAGGAAGGTAGCACTTTTATCTCACTCGTTGCGGGATTCCACAACGCAGCTCTCTGTGATCTAGAATCAAAGACGCAGTACAGTCCCAAACCAGCTGAAAACATCATTGAAATTGAAAATTCATGTGTGGGTGGCTCTTCACGTTTCCTCTCAAGATAGGGAAGGCGTATATTCCCATGATGTATTATACATTCTAGTAGATCACGCCGAACAGATATGCTACTGATTAAACTATCAGGGTTTTGTAGAATGAAAAAGTCAGAATAATTGTTACTACCTGATGATTGGCCAAGTGAATAATTGTAATGCTTGGATGTGAAGTAGTGGCTTGTGATTATATTTTGCCATGTTTTTGATACTAGTTTGAACCTGATCAATCTCTTGATAGGAAGCTTTAGGAGTATCTCTTGGATCAAATCTGCACAGAGTTCTGGTACCGAGTCGGCTGTCGGATCCATCAGCTTCAGCTTCTTCATTAATTTCTAGGGTTTTGGAAATTTTCGATGTGAAATCGGTGAGACGAGAAGGCAAAACTAGAGGAGTTATTTATACTTATAGGCAGTGTTCAAGATCGGTGAAGCGATTTTCCCCTGTCGAGGCCAGGCGGCGCCTGGGCAGTGCCTAGGCGACACCTGGGCGGCTGCGCGGTGATTAATTGTTTGTCTAGTTGGTATCAAACCCTAGAAATTGGGATATCAGATCGGTTGACGGTGGAAATCGCTGGAGCTATCAAACCCTAAAAACTGAAAACGGGTGAACGAAACCGATTCATGATGGTTTTATGAGATCTAGTTAATTGGGGTTCATGTTGGGTGATTTATCAGACCAGCTCAGCAATAAAATGAGCTCACGGCCCAACAAAAAACAAGGTAACAATTTTATGGGGTTTACATTAAAATATATTATATTAGCTTATCATTATAAATTGAAAAAAAAAAAATCAAACAAACGTGTACAAACCATTTTTTATAGAAATGTGTACAAACTATAAATGAACTGTTATAAACTTATTTCTTTCTCAATTTTGTTAGCTTATATAATATAATTATATATTTAAATAATTATCTCTTATAAATAAATATTAAAAAAATATTTATAAATTTTGTTAGCGCCTAACAATTTTTACAACCTTGGTTATAGGTTATTTATAAGGCGTACAAGGGGCCATTGGCCCATCATAAATGGATCTCAATTTCAATATCGTCACAAGTGCATATATATAATCTCAATTTATGGAAATCATCGCATCAAAATTTTTTTATGGAAATCATAGGATCAAGTGATTTAAGATCTTTTATGGAAACAGCTAGATGTTTGGAAAGGTGTTAGCTGATTTTTTTTATAAAAAAAGCTCAAAAACGATATTGGTACTAATCCTATCATTTGAACCTATATTTTAGTTAAATTAGGATAAAATAAAGGGATAAGTATAGTTTGGTTGGGACCTGATCTATCACTATTTTCAACTTGCGGGCCAAACTATAAAAACTTCAAAATAAGAGGCGAACTATTAAACAATTTTCCAAAACTAGGGACACGTGCAACTCTGTTAGGATTTTCACTAACGCATTACTAAATGAAAGTTTACCTTTTGTCAAAGTCTTACCTTTTGTTTGGTTTCACACATATATAAATGAAATTTTTTTCTCTTCCATCATCAGATACAATTGACACCAAATTTAAGGTTTGTTGAATATATTTAAATTTAATAATTTTTAAAGATTTAAATTGAAACGGAACTTTTTTTAAAAATTCAAAAATATTTTCATTTTGTGTTTAATTTTTTCTAAAGTTTATACTTTTTTATTTTATATTCCTACTTTTATAAAAAATAACGTTTTAAATTTCTTTTTTAGAATTTTTTTTAAACTTGTTTGATATTTTAAATTTTTTTTCACAATTTTCTAACTTTTCTCAATCCAAACTATAATTTTTTTATGTTTTATAAATATAAATTTCTATAAATTTTTTGTAACTTTTTATTATTATTTTTTAACATTTTAAAAAAAGTTGGAATTTTTTTAAAATTTTAAAACTTGTTTTATTTTTTAATATTTTATTAGTTAACCGAGCTAACGGCGTTATTTAAAAAAAATTATATTCCTTTTTATTAAAAATCTAAGTTTTTAATTTTTTTTATAATTTTTATAAATTCGTCTAATTTTTTAACAATTTTTTAAAAGTTTGGCAATTTTAATTTTTTTAAAAACTTTTTTATGGTTTAATTTTTAATATTTTTAAAATTAATTTGTTAACTAACCGTGTTAACGTCGTCTTACAGCGTTAGTAAAAACCCTAACAGCGTTGGACGATGCCACTCATTTGAAAAATTATTTGATAATTCCCTCATTTTTTGAAAGTTTTTATAGTTCAAGCCACAAATTAGAAAATAGTGATAATTCAGATCCCAAAATATAAGTTATGCTATATAATAAAATGAATTAAATTAAACAATGTTCAACTATGTTAAATTAAAATAAATTAAATTAAATTAAGTTTTATTTAAATTACTTGTCGTTGCATCATCATAATTAGTATCATCATCAACATCATTATCAGACTACTCTTAGCTCATTATCAAGCTACTGGTGGGATGCACCTATATAAATTACCATGATCTAGGAATGTGGTCTGCGCCCCTTTTATTTAGCGTGTTTTAGGTCTCTTTGCTAGGATGCACCCTTGTGTATTTCGGATCCTCCGTATACAGATCAGCATTAGACCGTGCAAATATTGAAGAGACAGTACTTCCGATTCCAAAGCTACAAGAGTTCAATGATAAAGGTACAAGCATCACTCTATAGGGTGATGATATGCTTGTCGACGAGGTTGCAGCTGCTGCCAATGTATTAGACCGTGCTAATGCTCAAGAGGCATTACTTTCAATGTTAGGGTTTTCACTAATGACGTTGGATGACGTTAATATCTTTAGTTAATAAATTAATTTAAATTTTTAAAAAATTAAAAATAACAACAAAATTAAAAAAATATATATAAATGCCAAACTTTTTAAAAATTGGAATTTTTAAAATAAATTTATAACAATTATAAAAACTTTAATTTTTAATTAAAAGGAATATAATTTTTTTTAAATAATACGGTATTGCCGAAGTCTTATCTTTTATTTGGTTTCACACACATATAAATGAAAGTTTTCTCTTCAATCATCAGGTAGAATTGACACGGAATTGAAGGTTTGTTTAAAATATTTAAATTTAATATATTTTAAAGATTAAATTGAAACGGAACTTTTTAAAAATTTCAAAAAAAATTTCATTTTGTGTTTAATTTTTTCTAAAGTCTGTATCTTTAAATTTATATTCCTATTTTTATAAAAAATAAAGTTTTTTAATTTATTTTTTTATAAATTTCATAAATTCGTTTGCTTTTTTACAATTTTTTTAACAATTTTCTAATTTTTCTGAATCCAAACTATAATATTGTAAATATAAATTTCTATAAATATTTTGTAACTGTTTATTATTATTTTTTAACATTTTAAAAAAAAATTAAATTTGTTTTGTTTTTTTATTTTATTAGTATGAATGAATTTCTTATAACTGAAAGGTACAATTACAAACTTAATTTCTTTAACGCCATTATTAAAAAAAACTTAATTTTTAGGTTTTTAAATTTTGTTATATTCTTTTTTTTATTAAAAATTGAAGTTTTTAAAATTTTGATGAATTTAACAATTTTTTATGTTATTGTGTAATTTTTAAGATTTTTTAAAAGTAATTTATTAACTAACTGTGTTAACGTCGTCCAATGACATTAGTAAAAATCCTAATGGCGTTAGACGATGCCCCTCGTTTGAAAAATTATTTAATAATTCTCCCCTTTTTTAATAGTTTTTATAATTCGGACCACAAATTGAAAAATAGTAATAATTCCGATCCCAAACTCTATTTTATTCTAAAGTAAAATGAATTAAATTAAAGCACACATAGAGCTAAAACGGCTCTCAACTGAACTACAACAAATCTGAGATTGTCCTATCTCCCAATGTTACTGATCCAGTCAGGAGTAACCTCCAAGCTCAACTGTCTGTGAAGCTTGTTAGCCATCACGAGAAATATTTGGGTCTTCCGCTATCTCTTAAAAGAAAGCTAACTCTTTACTTCTCAGGAATTCTTGACAAATTCTGGAACAAGACTGAAGGATGGAAAGCTAAGAATCTGTCTTCAGGAGGCAAGGAAGTTCTGATAAAAGCTGTGCTTCAGGCGCTCCCACAATATGCCATGAATTGTTTTCAGCTGCCTGAGGACACTATAAAGAAGATGCACAACTCTATTAGAAGATACTGTTGGTTCAGTTCTACTAGCAAGAACCCCGTCCATTGGGTGAAAGCTCAGACTCTTTGCCAAGATAAGGATATGGGAGGATTAGGCTTCAAGGACCTAAAATGTATCAATCTTGCCTTTCTTGCTAAACAAGCTTGAAGGTTCTATACTCAGCCTGATTTGCTGGTTTCTAAAATTTATAAGGCTAAATATTACCGTAGTTCGGACATGTTGCACTGCAGCCTAGGGTATAAACCTTCTTTCTGCTGGAGAAGTATTGTTAAAGAGTTTGAGCTGTTGAGGCCAGGTTCTGTTCAAGATCAGAACGGGAATATTAGGTGGACATCAAATTCTTCTGGAGTTTTTGAGCTGAATAGCGCGTATAGATAGATGATAAGGATCCTTGGTTTGGACAACAGTCAGAATATTGGTTGCTCAGACAACACTCAGCGCCAGAAGTTCTGGCATGCCTATTGGAAATTGGCTGTTCCAAGGAAAGTCAAAATCTTTGGTTGGCGTGGTTTCCATCCTGCTCTGCCAACATGTATTAATTTGCATAAGTGTGGGCTGGTCAAGAATGTAAGCTGTATACAATGTGGATATAAAATTGAAACATATGCCCTTATCTTTCTTCATTGTTGGTTTGCGAAAGCAGTTTGGGATCAGCTGGGGATTACAGAACTTTGTAGGCTGCCAGAGGTCACTTCATTTGCTGACATTCTTCATTATAGCTGGACTCATCACACAAGTAGAAAGAGACAGTTGGTCTTAGTTTCGCTATGGCTCCTTTGATATAACCGGAATAAGTTGAAACACGGAGAAAATTGATACACTCTCAATGAAATTGTCTACAGAGCTACAAATCAGTCGAGATCTTTTGAATAGAATGAATCCAAGTATCTTTCTAGTATGTGTTTCTGATACAACTCTGAGTTCGTTTGGAAAAAGCCTCCGATTGGTTTTGTTAAAATAAACTGTGATGCAGCGTTGAGGGATAGTGTGGGTGGAGGCATATGGATCGTTGCTAGGGACAGCAACTTTAACACCCTGGTTGTAAGAGCTATTAGAGCAGGTGGTATCCACAGCAGTTCTAGATGTGAATGTATTGGACTTCTGGAGAGCTTCAGGTTGGCAGAAATCATTAAGGCGGACAAAGTTATTTTTGAATCAGACTGTGCTGAAGTTATTAAATGGCTCAACATTTCTCTGGATATTCGTGTGCCTCAAGAAGATTGGTTTAAGATTAGTATGCAATTTTTGCATCGTCATATGGAATGGAAGATTGTCCTTATTAGAAGGGAGGCAAACGTCGTCGCAGATCTCCTAGCTAAAAGAGTTTTGGATTATAATTGGAGCTGGACGAGACTAGATTGCTGCCCAAGATTGGCTTGTTTATCTAGTTAAATCAAGTCCTCTTTTCTGTTTGTAGCTTTGGCGCTACATTTATCAAAAAAAAAGAGAAAAAAAGGAATGTGGTCGCTTGAGGAACAAACTTTATTGGATAGAAAGCCAAATGAGATGGTCAAGGCACAAAAGAAAGCCTAATGCAGCCAACAACAGAAGACGATGGTTGTCCGGAATTATAAAAACAAACTGCTGCTATAGCTTATAGGTAAAGATACTAATCTTAGAGTAGTCTGCTCAAGATGTTCGAGCAATTAGATAACAGAAAGTGAATCTGAATCTGATTGTATGAAATATCAATGACAACTTCTTAATCTTTCATCAATCTTTTTGGCTAATGACACCACCATCTTATTTTGGACATCAATGAACAACGAAGATCATGAATCAAAAGTAGATGGCCTCTTTCACTAAGTGACTGAGCGATCTGTCTGGAATGCTGAATTCCACTTCTGATAGGGACAAGACAAACCTGAGAAAAAGCAATCAAACATAGGTCGACTTTTTCCTGACCAAAAGTGCATGAAGGAAATAATTGTATTGATAGTAATTCCCTAGTATACCAGGACAATGAAGTTCCATTCTTTATCACTTATAGTTATACCCCTCAATACTATAAGCTGAACATTATTCAAACAGTCACATTTCTAAAAGAAAGCTACAGTGAAGGAAACTTATGTCATTTTGGAAGATCATTTGGAGGCTACGAGTTGAACCAAAAGTTAAGATTTTTGCTTGGAGACTGTACTTTGATTATCTTCCATCTGCGAGAAACCTGATAAAGAGAGGCTGTGATGTTGGGTCGAGCTGTCCAATTATAGGGCTGGGTTTTTGTACCGAAAACCGAAACCGAACCGACCTCAAACCGAACCGAATTTCAATTTATCATACCGAACCGATTTATATCGGTTCGGTTTCGGTTTTCATTTTGAGAACCGACAAAAACCGAACTGACAAAAACTGATAAAACCCGACAAAAACCGACAAACTGAACCGACAAAACCCGACAAACCCGACAAAAATGACAAAAACCGACAAAACCGACAAAAACTGACAAAATCGACAAATCGAACCGACAAAAACCGACAAAACCGAATCGAAACCGACAATGTCGGTAAAACCGAACAGAACCGAAACCGAACTGAAACCGAATGTCGGTTTACCGAAAAGTTGATTCGGTTTTCGATTTCATTTTTCATTAAACCGACAAGTCGGTTCGGTTTTTGAACCGAACCCAGCACTAGTCCAATATGTGGTATTTAAGGGGAGTCAACAGTTCATGCTATACTGGAGTGCTGGTGGGCAAAAATATTTTGGCGGGAGCTAGGAGTGGATTGTAGATTTCTCGAATATAGGTTTACAGATCCCAGCGACTGGCTGTGGATGTGTGCGTTTAATGTTTCTATAATGGAGTTGGGTACTATTGTGCAGGGTGTGAGGCAGATATGATTCAATATAATAGAAACCTGGTTTTCAATGGAAAGGATATGATGCGATGAATCCTTGGGTGGCAGCCAGATGTTTAAAACAGCGAATTTCAGACTAAACTGGCCATGCACAGAAGTGGATGGTGACAGATCCAAGTGGGGAGCTTAGAGCATCTCCAATGGGAGAGCCCAAGTCCACTTACATGTGGGTCCATTTTCATGCCACATGAAAATGTGGTCATTCTCCTCCAATGCACAAGCCCATTTCCACTTACAACTGGGTCCCATTAAATCTTATCATTTTTTTCATAATACTTAATTATAATTATTTAATTTAAAAGAAAATATTATATTTCATTTATGATTGAAATACATTACATAATTAAATATAACAAGAACAACATAATAAAACATTACAAAAACAACACACTTAAACATGTTAAATTAACCCCATCAAAAAAATGTTAAATTAACGGTTAATGTGAAACTGTGAGATATGCTCAACACACTTAAAAAAAATCTTGAAGAAATTCTTCAATCCCATCAAATAACTTTGATATAAAAAAGGAATTAAGAAAATAGTGGGTCCCGCAATTCATGGTGGGCTTGGCCACCAAAGTGGGCTTGACCCTTTTTTTTTCCTCCAACGCAATAAACCCATTTCCATGCCACTTCACGGATCCCCAGGCAGCAAGTGGGCCTGCGCTGGGGATGCTCTTAACTGGCAGTACCAAAGAAGGGATACATCAAG
Organism: Rhodiola kirilowii; assembly: GCA_033675215.1. Taxonomy (NCBI): domain Eukaryota; kingdom Viridiplantae; phylum Streptophyta; class Magnoliopsida; order Saxifragales; family Crassulaceae; genus Rhodiola; species Rhodiola kirilowii. The sequence continues at coordinate 6,298,035 of CM066193.1, read as the reverse complement.
TTTAATGTAGATGGAGCATGGGATAGCATTTCAAGAACGGCAGGTTATGGAATATGTGGAAGAAATGATGAGGGTGCAGTTTGCTTGGCTGAGGCGCAATGGTGGGAACATGTATCTTCGAGCCCAAGTAGTGGAAGAACTAGCACTTTGGCGAGCAATGGAGTTAGCAGAGGAGAAAGGGCTTAGGAAGGCATGCTTCGAGACGAACTGTGCAGCAGTGTTCAACACAATTATTCAAGGTCCGAGAGATAAAGGCCAATCATCAGACTTAATCCTGAGGTGCAGGGAAATGCTTGACAGGAATCCTTTGTGGAGCATTTATCTTATCTTCAGGGAAGCAAATGTGTGCGCTGACAAGTTGGCGAAAAAGGCGAAAGGAAGGTGTTGGTGCTGGGTGAGTCGAGAAGCAATTCCCAGGTGTTTAAGTGATGTTGTCTAACTCTTTTGTGTGGCCTGTTAGGCCTGTTCCTGAGCTGCGTCTCAATGTTTGTTTTGTTATGTATGGTTTTCGCTCAAAAAAAACATTCAATTCGATCAACACAAACAATTCAATTAATTATCACCAAATTCAAATAATTAACATCAAATTCAACACAAACATAATTAGTTGAAATGTTTGTGTTGAATCGTTGAATTGAGTGTTAATTAGTTAAAATGTTTGTGTTTGAATTTGGTGTTAATTATTTGAATTGAGTGATAATTAGTTGAATTATATGGTAATTAGTTAAATTTGTCAAAAATAATTTTGTTAACCAGTCAAACCGGTTTGGCGGAAACTGGTTTTACACGTGGTCATAATTACATGTCTTTTGGTCCACGTAGGACCAATTTTGTGCACAGTCAACAAACTGGTTTGAGAAAAATCGGGTTTTATCAAAAATGAGACAAATCGGGTTCCTCCAAATCGATTTTTTTAAATATAGGACAAACTTGATATTTGAGTTTAAAACAGAACAAACACGAGATTGAGTTTGGAAAACATGGCAAAAATAAAAAAAACTCGATGGGGTTAGGGCGTCTTCATGAGTTTCGGTAAATTATAGTTTGGCCCCTTCAATTTGAAGTATATAATAATTGGACTGGCGATATCTTTTAATATGCTTTGTGGGCATGATAATATAAAATCAATTTTCTTTAAATTAGAATCGTTTTTCCCGAAACGGTTTCGTACGTGGCCGATTGAGTACGCATCCCAAAATTTGTCACGCATATGCTTATTCATCAAATCGTTTCCTCCAAAAACGATTTGGCTGAAAATGAACAAAACCGTTTTCCCCCAAAACAATTTTTTTTAAATAGGGCAAAATTTAAATTTGAGTTTGATATATGGTAAAAACGAAAATCGAGTTTCAAAGTAGGGCAAAAAAGAACCCAAAAAACTCTATAAAAGTGAGGGAAAAATTCGCATTGTTGCCCTGAACTATCAATGTTTTCCAATTGAATGTCTAAACTATTGATTTTTCCAATCAAGGGTAAATTAAAAAAATAAATTCACTAATATTTGAACATCGAGTATCGTAGTTACACCGTGGTTAAATTGCGAACTCAATCATATGATTTCCATGAATACGACTCAATAAATGTTTGTGTTAACGAATAAATATCGATTCGATACGTTAAGTATTTATGATGAGTTCGTCGGGTTATTTTCAATGAGGTTCATATAATTGATGTAAATACAATTATTTTATTTTATTTTTAATAATATGGCTAATTTTAAGATTTTGAATTTTGACTTCCGAGTAAACAATATCATTTTCGTTCAATTGGATTTTTGTTTATTTCACATATAAATTTTTTGTTTATTAAAAATTTAAGTTTTTAATTTTTTATATTTTTAATTTTGTTGAAGCACTAACATGATGAAAGCGGCGTCGTTTAAGTTCCCAAATATTATAAAACGCTTATGCTCTCGCGCTCTCAGTTCCGATAGTCGTTATTCAGTTCGTCGTTCTTCAGTTGTTCAGTGATGTCTACAGAGTCGGGCAGTGATTCGTTTGGCGATATACAATCCGAATCTTCTTCCTTGAAGGACTCTTCTGGATCGTCGGCGGCGGAGTCGACTTGTTACGTCGGGTTGGACGGACGTCTGAAAAAGGCGAAGCGCAGTCTACCGGAAACTGGCATGTCTTCAAAGAAACAAAAAGTGGAGCGAGACCCGGTAGTTGCGCAAGGCGTGCCTCCTTGCTCCGATCCCATGGTAAAAATCTTTTCCTTTCATTTAAAATTCCCAAATCTTTAATCTTCATTTCACCCGATGGCTTTTAATAATAGAATTGAATTTCTGTCTTTGTATACAACGGGCATCGTTCATGTTAGGAGAAATGTGGTTGAGCAAGCATTGGATCGTTGGGCTGGCCTTGATATCCACCTCCGCACCCCATCACCCAGGAGGTGTTTCTTGACCAATTCAAGAAAGGTGCCGAGTATTTAACACAACATCTAAAAGAGCAGCCAATAAAACTCATTTGACGGCATCGGCTTCAGAAGGCTTCTCTCGGACAGGTTTGAACTGGACAAGGTACAAGAATCACAAGCACCCCATAGATGTTCCTTGAAACTCAATGCGGAATGTCACGGACTTAAGTTTTGAACCTTAAGTCGTGCGGCCTTAGCTAGACTTTCACCTCAAAGTTGCTTAGCTAAGTAAGCCTTCTTCCCCAAAATTACTAGACTAGACTAGGCTGAAAGGACCAAAGAACTCAAAGGATGCTTAGAGAGAAAAACTCTTGGAGAATGCTTGATTGTATTTCACTTGATGGTTTGGAGCAAATGACTCCTCCCCTATATATACACTTAGACCTCCTCAATGGATGGTCAAAATTGATTCAATCCTACGGCTAGAATTACACTCTAGAATGTTCCTACATAAATATCTAAGATATTTATAAGTGGTAGACCATTCCACCATCTTCCATAAGCTTGCATGATCTTCCACACTCTTCCATAGCCTTCTAGATCTCGGGCTTGGCCTTTCCATCTATTGGGCTTCTTCCTCCTTCAAGTCCATCTCCAAAAAGGGTTTATATGGGGTAGAACATTTAGTCAAGAAATGCCTTGTCATGGCCCAGCAAAACCCCCCACAAGTCGAGCGCAAAATAATCGGGTCGTGATATCCTCCCCCACCTAATCCGTCGATGCATCTTTGAAGACTCGAATCTTGTCGTTGAATTGCCACAAGGACTCGACGGGTTCCCAACTTGCCTCGCTCTCCGGTAGTCCCTTTTAAAAGACCAAGTATTGGGTACTCGGAGGATGTCTCGATTACTGATGAGTCGAATTCTCGACTCGTTCACATGCCCATTTAGAAGAGTTTTGGTCCATTTCCGATGCTATTTCGATGCCATTTGACCCCTCTCCTTGTATTTCAGGCTTGGAATGACCATACTTTGAGCTCAGAACCTTAGCACGAAGAAGCGAGGAAAATTCGAAGATTCGAGCAAAAGTTGGCAGAAATTCACTCCAGTCGATCGACTGGGAAGCTCCCCTGCTCCAGTCGATCGACTCGCCAGAAGAAACAGGAGCTGCTGCAAATCCGCCTATCTCAGTCGATCGACTCACCTTCAGTCGATCGACTCGCTCAACTCCCAGGAGGCGCTGCAATTTGACCCTTCTCAGTCGGTCGACTGGGATCCTTCTTTGTGCCAGTCGACCGACTCAATCAATCCTCAGGAGGGTCTGCAAATCAGGCAACACCAGTCGATCGACTGAGCCAACACACAACGTCAGTCGATCGACTGGGCTACAGTACCGGAAAACCCTAGCTTTGGCTATAAATAGAAACTTTTGGGGATTTTCAAAAGGGGGGGCTTTTTGGAGACTTTTGGCACGGATTTGGAGGAGATCAAGCACGAATTTCAAGGAGATTGAGTGAAGGAGAAGAAGACCAACATCACTCTCTTGAATTCCTACTTTGGTTTTAGATTCCTAAACTCCTCCTCTATATGTTTACATACTCATCCATGGATGCTTTTGATTGTAACCTCACTATGAGTGAGTAGTGACCTAGATTGGGGATTATGGATCCCATAGACATATTGTGATGATGTAAATACCATTGATGTCATATTGAATGAGTTTGCACATGAATCTTCTTCATTTGAACTACAAGCCTAGAGTTGCCCATAAGATGTTTGTGAAAATGCCTCAATGGGAACTTAGTGTAATTTCATGTTTGATGTAGCTCACGTTGATCAATATGAATTTAATGAAATGAATGAAGAGGCATTAGGACTTTTGTGTTACATGGCTGATAGCTCTAGAATACATGCATTTTAGGCAACCTTTACGCTTACTGTTTCGGTCATTCCTTTACGATTTCACCTGCTATTTGATGCCTTGTGGTTCATTTCAGGCCCATTTTAGAGATTTAGCTGAGAACACAAGTGAACAGTGATTTCGGAGCAAAACCGAGCATTTCGGAGCAAAAACATGGACTTTCGGGCAATCGAGACATGCAGACCTCTCCGGAGTATTTTGGACCTACAGATCTCATGTGGTGTCCGATTTGGTCGATTCAAAGCTTGTTGGAAAGCTAACTCAAAGGGCTACAACTCTCTAGTTGACGCCAAGACCCAAATCGGACGTTAAGACAGCAAAAAGAGGCCAGCAAGAGACCATGCGTTTGCACAATAATGTCATGCGAACGCACAGACTCGACCAGTCGCATGAGAAAGTCATGCGCTCGCATGAAAGGCTCCAGAGCTCGCATGGCTTCGACCAGTCGCATGAGAAAGTCATGCGCTCGCATGAAAGTCTTCCAAGCTCGCATGAAGTCATGCGCTCGCATGATAATTTCATGCGCTCGCATGAAGTCGTAAAAATCAGATTTTTAACTTTGGGGTATAAATAGAAACTTAGGGTTTCCAAAACCCGGGTGTTGATTTTCTGGGATTTTTCTGAGCATTGGAAGAGAAGAAAGCTTGGAGAAGAAGCCGGAATTTTACATCATCATCAACTACTTGGATCGTGGATCGTCCTTCATCATTATTTCTCCATATTGGTTCTAGAATCCTAAACCCAACTTTGTTTATGTTTTTCTACTCATCTACTATTGATATGGGTTGTAACCTCACCATGAGTGAGTAGTGATATTGGATGGGGTTCTATGAACCCCTAGACATGTTTGTGACCATATGAATACCATGAATACCATTGATGAATGATTTTACACATGACTTTTCTTCATTTGAACTTAATGCTATTTGAATTACCTATGACATGTTTTTGACAAGTCCGAAATAGGAATTCTAGTTGATTCCATACTTGATGTAGCTAACCCCTGAAAAGTATGTTATCAAATGATAGAAATGAAGGAACATTAGGATTTTAGTGTTACATGGCGATGCTTTAATCTTAATGAGGATGGCTTGAATTTAACAAGTGCATGATTTATTTAGCCAATAAAGCGCGAGTGTGAGGCTAGATAAATAATGCACTATAGCACCAATAGAGCGCGAGTGTGAGGTGCTATGCGAGGTGTAACTTCTTAATGCTAGGTTGTAGCGCGAGTGGAACCCAGTATTAATGTTACATGGCTAAATTCTACATGAGTATGTTCGAATTCATTAATGGTGTTCTAATTTGCAGTCACAATAATTGTCTAGGAGGGATTAGAACCCTAGTCATCTTTAATTGATTGTTTACCTATTTCATCGACTAAATCTCTTTCTAGGATAGTAAATCATTTTGCTACCGACCTTTTTTGAGGATCAAACCCCCCCAAACCATAGACATCTTAGATTTAATCGTTAGCACTAATTAGTTTAATCACCTATCTTTTGGGTACGACCTTGGGTTTCCCAAGTCAAAATATAAATGTTTTGATTAACCGTGTTTGGCATAAGTATTTGATAATTCTTATCGAATATTTACACTGAACCACAACCGATCAAATGCATTTGATCGGTTGTAATTCAGTGTAAATATTCGATAAGAATTATCAAATACTTATGCTAAACACGGTTAATCAAAACATTTATATTTTGACTTGGGAAACCCAAGGTCGTACCCAGAGGATAGGTGATCAAACTAATTAGTGCTAACGATTAAACCTAGAGTGTCTAATGGTTGGGGGGGGAGGGGGGGTTTAGTCCTCGAAAGAGGTTGATAGCAAATAATTCACTATCCGAACAAAGAGATTTAGTCAAAGAAATAAGTAACAATCAATCAAAGATGACTAGGGTTCTAATCCCCTCCTAAACAATTATTGTGACGGCCAATTAAAACACCATTGATGAACTCAAACACACACATTTAGAATTTAGCCATGTAACGTTAATACTAGGTTCCACTCGCGCTACAACCTAGCATCAAGAGGTCACACCTTGCATAGCACCTCACACTCGCGCTCTATTGGTGCTATAGCACATGATTTATCTAGCCTCACACTCGCGCTTTATTGGCTAGATAAATCATGCACTTGTTAAATTCAAGCCATTCTCACTAAGATTAAAGCATCGCCATGTAATACTAAAATCCTAATGTCTCTTCATTTCTATCATTTGAAATCATACTTTTCAGGGGTTAGCTACATCAAGCATGAAATCAACTAGAATCCCTATTTCGGACTTGTCAAAAACATGTCATAGGTAATTCAAAAACATTAAGTTCAAACGAAGAAAAGTCATGTGCATCAATGGTATTCATAGCATTAGTAATGTCACAAACATGTCTAGGGGTTCATAGAACCCCAACCAATATCACTACTCACTCATGGTGAGATTACAAGCCATAACAATGGTGGAAAAATAGAAAAGCATGTAAAGTGTAGAGTTTTGAGATCTAGAACCAATATGGAACCCTAAGGATGATGATGATCACGATCCAAGTAGATGATGATGATCAAATAGGATATAGTCTTCTCCCAGCAGTATTTCGTCCAAAAAGCAGCTGAAAATCGCCCAGAAAAATCGACACCCGGGCCAAAAAAACCCTAATTTCCTTTTATAGTAAGTCAGAAAAACTGCTGCTTTACGACGTCATGCGAGCGCATGAAATTATCATGCGAGCGCATGACTTCATGCGAGCGCATGGATTGACCATGCGAGCGCATGAATGCGTAAAAGTTGGTCATGCGAGCTTGGGCTTGAGGCATGCGACCGCATGAGATTCTCATGCGACTGGTCAAGTTCATGCGAGCTTGGAAGACTTTCATGCGAGCGCATGACTTTCTCATGCGACTGGTCGAAGCCATGCGAGCTCTGGAGCCTTTCATGCGAGCGCATGACTTTCTCATGCGACTGGTCGAGTCTGTGCGTTCGCATGACATTATTGTGCAAACGCATGGTCTCTTGCTGGCCTCTTTTTGCTGTCTTAACGTCCGATTTGGGTCTTGGCGTCAACTAGAGAGTTGTAGCCCTTTGAGTTAGCTTTCCAACAAGCTTTGAATCGACCAAATCGGACACCACATGAGATCTATAGGTCCAAAATACTCCAGAGAGGTCTGCGTGTCTCGATTGCCCGAAAGTCCATGTTTTTGCTCCGAAATGCTCGGTTTTGCTCCAAAATCAATGCCCACTTGTGTTCTCAGCTTAAACTCTGTAACTCGCCTGAAATGAACCACAAGACATCAAATAGCAAGTGAAATCGTGATAAAACAAACAGAACAATAAGCATAGAGGTCGCCTAAAATGCATATATTTTAGCACTATCAATGGCGACACTTAAAACCTAATGAGATTGGCTTGAGTTTAACAAGAACATGTTTATCTAATCAAGAGAGCGCGAGTGTGAGATTAGAAACGCATGTTCTATAGGGCCAATAGAGCGCGAGTGTGAGATCCTATGCGAGGTGTAACCTCTTTATCCTAGGTTGTAGCGCGAGTGGAACTTAGGGGAAATGTTACATGGCTAAATTCTATTCAAGTGCATGCAAATTCATAATTGACATCTAATATCATCATCACTATAATTGTCTAGGTGGGGAAGTAATCCCTAGTCTTCTTTGATTGATCGTTTATTCGTTTCTTGCTTGAAATCTCTTATAGATAGTCAAAACTTGGCTATCAACCTCTTTTGAGGAACAAACCTCCCCCAAAACCATTAACAATCTAGGTTTAATCATTAGCGCAATTAGTTTAATCACCTATCTCTTGGGTACGACCTTGGGTTTCCCGAGTCTTTACAAATGTTTTGATTTAACGTGATTTAGCATAAGTATTTGATTCACTTATCGAATATTTGCACTATATTTGCACGCGATCAAATGGCGCCGTTGTCAGGGATAGGTTAATTAACTAGGTGCTATTAGATTGTTAGTTGTCTACTCTTCTTTGCTTGATAATCATTGCTTGTTTTGTGCTTGATTGTGTTATTTCTCTCGCCTTTCATTGCTTAGAATTTCTTTTTGTTCTTGTAGGCATTTGAATGACCACGTGATTTAAGGGGCAAAAGCACGTAGTGATTGGATCAACCTCAAGTACTTCTCACCCTCCTCACCCAACCGTTAAGAGAGGAAGAGGTAGACCTCGAAAGAATCCTCCTCCTCTTGGTCCTATTATTCCCCCTATTATCGAAAACCAAAGACAAGAAGTCATTATGGAAGAGGAAAATGAGCACCGCCCCGTTCTTCAAAGGGATGCTCGGAATCGTAGAATTGATGGGGATGAGATAGATGATCCTCCCGCTAGAAATGACAACCTTGATGATCAAAACCCTTTTGGGAATCCTCTCCCTCCTCAAAGGAACGACCGAAATTATAGATACGATGATGAGGATGATGAGAGACCGGTCGGGGATTACATGACCCCTTCACATGAGGGAAATGGCTCGGCTATTGTGCCTCCGGAAGAGGATGCGTTCGATTTTGATGTGAAGTCCTCTTTAGTCCATATGGTGACACACGATCAATATCAAGGAGTCGGGAATCCTTCCACACATTTGGCTAATTTCCAAGAGTATTGCCGCACTTACAAGCCAAGGAACATCCCCGTGGAATATGTCTACATGAAGCTTTTTCCCTCCTCGCTATATGGAGATGCTAAGGAATGGTTGCAAAACCAAGAACCGGGATCTTTTAGGACGTGGAACAAGCTTGCTAATGCTTTCCTCTCCAAATTCTTTCCACCGTCAAGGACGAAGAAGTTCATTGATTTCATATTGACGTTCTCGCAAAGGGACAATGAGCTATTTCATCAAGCCTATGATCGGTTCAAGCATTATTTGAGGGAATGTCCTCACCACAACTTTCGAAGAGCGGATCTTATGAGATATTTCTATCTAGGCATGAGCAAAGAGGCCAAAGGCCAAATGGACATGGCTAGTGGTGGTGCTATCATGGATTTACCGGCAAACCAAGGATTTAAAGTCATAGAGAAGATTGCTACAAATTCCGATAGATACCAAGAGGTTGATCACAAGAAGATATCAAGGTCAAGGGATGACTCCTCGAGTTCCGAAATGAAGAAGGAAATGGTTGAATTAACTAAGAAAGTGGATGGTTTGATAAACATGGTAAGTGCTTTGGAGGTGTCTAAACCAAAGAATGAAAAAGAGAAGAATCCGGTCCAACAACCTTGCTTCTTGTGTGCTAGCACGAGACATTCTACTAAGAATTGTCCCGATGGGAGGTATGAAGACGATGATGACGGTTATGAAGAGGCACACTTTGTGAATCAACAAAGGAGTTACACTCAAAATGCTAGTCCCATTACTAGAAATTATGAGCCTCCTCAAAGAAGAATGTCTAATGATTTATACGTCCCTCCAAGACCTCAAGGGCAAAGTAATTATCAAGGGAATTACCAAAGGCAAGGGTATAGCTCTAACCAAAATCAAGGGCAAACCTCCTATTCTAATCAAGGCCAAAGTTCGAATCAAAATTCGCAATATTCTCAAGGGAACTATCAAAAGCCCTATCAAGCCAAGTCCAATGTGAACGAGCAAGGGAATTCTTCTTCCAACGTTCAAGATAACCCTATGATGGCTATGATGGCGCAAATACTTGAGAGCAACAAAGAGAGCAACCGAATAATGGAAGCAAAGATGGACGAAGTAGTGGCCGAAAATAAAAGGCTTGCTAGAGAAGTTGCTCATATAAAGCAAATTGGGAAGCTTCCTTCTCAACCGGACGTTAATTTCACCGAGCATTGCAATGCCATCTCTCTTGGAGATGAAGAGCCATCTCTCATGAATGTCAATGCTATCACGTTGAAAAGTGGAAAGGTTTTGCCTACCCCTCAAGGAAAATCAAATATTAAGGATAAAGTGGTAGAAGCGGAAGTTGCCCACAAAAATCGCGAAGTTGAACTTCAAGCTCCTCCGGAAGAAAAGAAAAAGGAGGAAGAACCGGCTTTGATGAGGTATTATGTGCCGGTGGTTCCTTTCCCTCAAAGGCTAAAAAGGAGCAAGCTAGATGCCCACTTCCAACGATTTGTGGAGATGTTGAGGAAGTTATATGTTACTCTTCCATTCCATGAAGTAATTGCTCAAAATCCCATCTACGCAAAGTTCTTAAAAGATATTGCATCCGGGCGTAGAGTCATGGAAGAATCTAGCATGGTAGCCTTGAACCATGAGTGTAGCGCCCTTTTCTCCAAACAAATTCCTCTTAAAGTGAAGGACCCCGGGCGATTCACCATTCCATGCTCTATTGGCGCCATGAATTTTGAGGACCCATTAGCCGACCTTGGTGCTAGTGTAAGTGTCATGCCTTTAGCGACCTATTACAAACTTGGGTTAGAGGGAATGAAAGCTACCAAGATGACCTTGCAACTCGCCGATGGCACCAAAATGCAACCCAAGGGAGTTATCGAAAATGTCCCAATCAAGGTAGACAAGTTCTACATACCTTGTGATTTTGTAGTGATGGACACGGGGAATAATGGAAACACCTCTCTTATTCTTGGACGTCCTTTCTTGGCCACCGCCGGTTTTAAAGCCGATTTGGGGAAGGGGAAGTTGACCTTGAAAATTGGAGGAGAGAAGATTAAGATAGAGAGGCCTACGAGTGAACAAGTGGCTATGCCCAAATCTTGTGATTTGGAAGAGCAAGAGAGTGCTAAGGCCGAGAATGTTGAGGTCAAGAAGGTGACTAAGAAGGTCTTGCACAAGATGATTGATCCCAATGAAGACCCTTCCGTTGATCATTATGAATCACCATCCGGTGACGAGTTGAAAAAGAATGGAAAAGCAAATTTATCGAAGAGCGAGAAGCTACCATCACTTTGGAAAAAGGCTATTAAGCAAGTTGCTTGCAACTCTTCAAAGAACCCGGATTGAGTCACCAATAATCTACAAGTCCGCTTGAGGAGGGATCCTAGCAAAGGACTCCTCAAGTGTGTTTCTTTCACAAAAAGAGATTCGGCTCGGTCTTTGCCAAGACGTTAAACTAGGCCCTAACGGGAGGTAGCCCGGTTTGTGAGTTGTCCACTTATGCACAATAATTTCTATATATATGTTTGACATGTATTCATTGAACTATGTTTGAGAACATGATGCTTGGAAGGTGAAATGTTTGATTTGTGGTGTTTGGTGTGGAATTGTGCTTGCATGAAAATTCTTGGTGATGGTGATCTCTTTAGTGTGGAGTTTGATTGGTGTTTTTAGTTGGTAAAATTTTAAGTGTGGAGTGTGGTCTACTCACTCCAATTCTATTTCACATCTCCACACCCCTCACATCTCCCTTGATTTATCAATGCTTAATGATGTTGTCCCTAGTGCTCTTGTGCATGTTTTAGAGGATGTGGGTTACTTTCCTTGTTTGAATTCTATTAATCGTATGCCATGATGTTATTATGTAACTAGTGAAGCTAACTTGCTCATACTTGCGTTGAATGACCTTGTATGTCACTTGTTACTTTTAACCTTTCATGTCTTCTTGTCATCAAGGGAGTATTTACATCATGTTCAATCACGCTTTGCATAATGGCGTCTTTTTCTCTTGGTGGGGTACATCTACAAACGAGGAGAGTTCCTTTACGCCTTCATCTCATCTTCATTATTGTTTGCGGTTTTATGCGCATTGTTCACATGTTTGCATGCCATGCATATCATTTTTTGATGGACACTTGCATCTTTTGCACCCTATCCCTAACATGAGAGTGTTTTTAACCACATAGGCTTATGACTATCGATTCAAAATTCCTATAAATCACATCTAGCCTATTTGTCACATTTGTTGGATCTTGAACCTAGAACCGACCTAGTCCTACGAATGTGCATTCTTGGGAATCAATATCATTGCTATCTCTTGTCTATCTAAATCTCTAAGTATTTTTGTTGAAATACCTTGGAACAAGTTTTAGCAAGCATTTTAAAATTTCCACGAAAAACTTAGACTATTTGTTTCCTCCTTGGTGACTTGAGTTTTCTAACTCGGTGCCTTGCTCATGTTTGATTCCCACACATTCCATACACTTCTTTTTGAACATATTGTCAAGTTTTAAGTGTGGAGTCAAAAGAGGGCGAAGCCCCATTCAAAAAAAAAAGAAAAAAAAAAGATTTTTGCGGTCAAAGAGGGCAAAGCCCCGACTAAAAACTTTCTCAAGAGCTCGAGAAGTTTTGCTCCAAAATATACAAATGCCGGGGGTTAGGGAGGTAAGTCCCCCCTCGAAAGCATTTGTAGGCCAAAGGCCGTTTCAAAAAAAAAGGGAAAAAAAAGAAACTAAGAAGCACTTAAAACTTGACTCTATGTTTTCCTCCATTCTTCATTTGTGCGGGATTCATCATTTGCATGTGTGCTAGTTGGAATGACTTTTGGACGACCCATGTGCTTGCACGGGAGTACCATTTGGTCTATGCTTGTTTTTAAGAACTCATTGTGTCGAACTCCTCTTCCCTTATGGATTACGGCTTAAGCGCCTAAAACTTGGGAACGAGTTCCGTGTCGCAAGCCCGTGGACTAGCCCTAGCTAGCATAGGTGAGCGATTGACGGTTTTTGTGCAAACTAAATACTTTACCTCTATTGTATTTCCTTGAAAATGAGTAGACTTTTGGGTGAGGCGATTGATGGCTCTAGTATTGATGATCTTGAATGCACAACCTCATAGGTACTCAAAATGGTTCAAAAGTTCTTTTGATGATATTGTGATGGTAGTCCTAGCGTGGGGTGAGGAGTTTGTTTTGAGAAATCATGGCTTTGGTTAAACACTCTTAAATTCAATTCTCATGGGATAAGTGCACTTGGGATTTGTGAGTATTCCCTTTTCTGAAAACTCTCACGAGACTATAACTCGTCCACTAGGGTAGCCTAGGGGTTTAAAGGCTTAATGCATACGCTAAATGCATTCGTAACGCCTACGAAAAGGAGTTAGAGTGTATATATGTGTTAGAGTGGTTAGAAATAAAGTTTTCCTATTGTTTATCTCTGGCTTGTTCTTATTGTTTGCTCGGGACGATCAAACTCTAAGTGTGGAGTGTTTGATGAGTCGAATTCTCGACTCGTTCACATGCCCATTTACTAAGAGTTTTGGTCCATTTCCGATGCTATTTCGATGCCATTTGACCCCTCTCCTTGTATTTCAGGCTTGGAATGACCATACTTTGAGCTCAGAACCTTAGCACGAAGAAGCGAGGAAAATTCAAAGATTCGAGCAAAAGTTGGCAGAAATTCACTCCAGTCGATCGACTGGGAAGCTCCCCTGCTCCAGTCGATCGACTCGCCAGAAGAAACAGGAGCTGCTGCAAATCCGCCTATCTCAGTCGATCGACTCACCTTCAGTCGATCGACTCGCTCAACTCCCAGGAGGCGCTGCAATTTGACCCTTCTCAGTCGGTCGACTGGGATCCTTCTTTGTGCCAGTCGACCGACTCAATCAATCCTCAGGAGGGTCTGCAAATCAGGCAACACCAGTCGATCGACTGAGCCAACACACAACGTCAGTCGATCGACTGGGCTACAGTACCGGAAAACCCTAGCTTTGGCTATAAATAGAAACTTTTGGGGATTTTCAAAAGGGGGGCTTTTTGGAGACTTTTGGCACGGATTTGGAGGAGATCAAGCACGAATTTCAAGGAGATTGAGTGAAGGAGAAGAAGACCAACATCACTCTCTTGAATTCCTACTTTGGTTTTAGATTCCTAAACTCCTCCTCTATATGTTTACATACTCATCCATGGATGCTTTTGATTGTAACCTCACTATGAGTGAGTAGTGACCTAGATTGGGGATTATGGATCCCCTAGACATATTGTGATGATGTAAATACCATTGATGTCATATTGAATGAGTTTGCACATGAATCTTCTTCATTTGAACTACAAGCCTAGAGTTGCCCATAAGATGTTTGTGAAAATGCCTCAATGGGAACTTAGTGTAATTTCATGTTTGATGTAGCTCACGTTGATCAAAATGAATTTAATGAAATGAATGAAGAGGCATTAGGACTTTTGTGTTACATGGCGACACTTAAAACCTAATGAGATTGGCTTGAGTTTAACAAGAACATGTTTATCTAATCAAGAGAGCGCGAGTGTGAGATTAGAAACGCATGTTCTATAGGGCCAATAGAGCGCGAGTGTGAGATCCTATGCGAGGTGTAACCTCTTTATCCTAGGTTGTAGCGCGAGTGGAACTTAGGGGAAATGTTACATGGCTAAATTCTATTCAAGTGCATGCAAATTCATAATTGACATCTAATATCATCATCACTATAATTGTCTAGGTGGGGAAGTAATCCCTAGTCTTCTTTGATTGATCGTTTATTCGTTTCTTGCTTGAAATCTCTTATAGATAGTCAAAACTTGGCTATCAACCTCTTTTGAGGAACAAACCTCCCCCAAAACCATTAACAATCTAGGTTTAATCATTAGCACAATTAGTTTAATCACCTATCTCTTGGGTACGACCTTGGGTTTCCCGAGTCTTTACAAATGTTTTGATTTAACGTGATTTAGCATAAGTATTTGATTCACTTATCGAATATTTGCACTATATTTGCACGCGATCAATTACCTTACGACTATCTTTGCCTCGATGTGGTCAACCTCCTTATCGAACGAGGTGAGGATGGATGGTGGTGCTCTCAAAGATTCACCCCTTGATGCATCTTCCTCGTCTCCATGATATGACTTCAAGCAACTCACGTGGAAGACGGGGTGGATCTTTTTCAAGGTAGGCGGTAAATCAACCTTGTATGATGCCTTTTCGACCTTTTGTATGATGGGACAAGGTCCTTCGTACCACCTCATCAAACTTTTGTGGAGGTTTCCTCTTCGCTTGCGTTGATCCAAGCTGAGCTTGATAAGCACTAAGTCTCCAATGCGGAATTCCACATGCCTCCTCTTCTTATCTGCCCACTTCTTCCTCTTCTTCGCCGCTTTGTCTAAGTACGAACGGCTTATGTCGGCTTGCTCATGCCATGATTTTTCCTCCTTGAATGCCAAGGGACTCTTCCCAGATTACTTAGACACCAATGATTGAGGAGTGAGCGGTTGTTGCCTCGTAGCTAGCTCGAATGAACTCTTATTGTAGACTCACTCCTTTGCAAGTTGTAGGAAAATTGCGCCACGTCCGTGAGCTTTGCCCAATATCTTTTATTGGCACTCACAAAGTCCTCAAGTAAAGCTCCAAAAGTGAGTTGACCTTCTCGGGTTGGCCGACGGTTTGTGGATGGAAACTGGTCGAAAAGTGTAACTCCGATCCCAAAATTTTGAAGAGCTCTGTCCAAAACTTGTCCCTGTAAAGCGATGGTCCCCGTCACTCGCTATGTTCCAAGGTAAGCCCCAAAGCTTCACCACATTTTTGAAGAACGAGTGCGCTGCCTCTTCTGCGGTGCAATCCTGAGGTGGCGATATGAACATCCCATGCTTAGAAAATCAATCCACCACGACCACGATGCTTCCAGATCCGTCGGACATTGGCAATGCACTAATGAATTCCATGATATCACTCTCCTATGGCCAACTAGGTATGGGTAACCGCTCCAAAAGGCCCCCGGGAGCTTGGGTCTCCAACTTGTC
This sequence comes from Rhodiola kirilowii, assembly GCA_033675215.1. Lineage (NCBI taxonomy): Eukaryota > Viridiplantae > Streptophyta > Magnoliopsida > Saxifragales > Crassulaceae > Rhodiola > Rhodiola kirilowii. Next base: position 6,282,134 of record CM066193.1, on the reverse strand, counting down.
TTGCTGGCACATGAAACAAGTCTTCGCGTAGACCTCGATCTCATCCCTCATCTTCGGCCAATAATATTGAGCTTTCACCAAAGCTCTAGTCCGCCTTTATCCCAGATGACCTCCCCACTTCGTATCATGGCACTCTCGGATGATGCCACGCCTTAGTCCTTCCCACTTAGGCACATAGATCCTCCGCCCCTTCGTGTAAAGTAGGTCACCTTCGAGCCAAAAGTATTTCGTCTTCCCTTCCTTGGCCAAGTCCACCAACATCTTGGCCCCGGGATCATGTCCAAGCCCTGCAACGATCTTCTTTAATAAATTTCCTTGGAATTGGGAAATATCCACAAGCTCCGCCCTGCGACTTAGGGCATCTGCACCCGTTGGAGCATATTATCTCCTTGAGAACTTCCTCACGGAGATCTTCCTACTATTATTCAGTGAACAGTAACAGCATTTCTGCATATTCTGTGCAGCAATGCCATCCTACGGAGGTCTTCCTATTACTATTCCTGAATAAAAAATTATTATTTTTGAAATTTTTTGAAATTCAAAAAATTGGCTCGTGGTCTATAAAAACAAGGTTTTTCTTTTCATTGAATCACACACAAACTTCATGTACTCATCTCAATGTCCCAGCCATTCTTGCTCATTCGTATCATGAATTCTTTCAATGAGGGTTTTTTGAAGTACCGACAAAGAAGGAGACAAATAATGGTGACGGCTAACTCGTTCGTTATGGATGACGTTGTTGTTGCAGCGACGGGTGATGAAGATGATGCGTCAAGAAATCACCAACCAAATCGACAAAGGCAAAGGGGATCGAGGGGCGGAATCTATTGGAAGACTACTTTGTCGAACATCCAATTTTCTCCAAAGAAGACTTCCGACGAAGGTACTGAATGAGCAACAACCTATTTAATCATATCATGGCAAAGCTTTGCAATCATGATGAATATTAGCATCAGCGTTGTGATGCGGCTGGAGTACTTGGTCTCCTTCCAGAGCAGAAGATGACCGCCGCTATACAGATGTTAGCATATGGTTCATGTGCGGATCAATGTGCCAAGCTCACACGGATGGGCGAATCAACCACCTTAGAGTGCTTGAAGAAGTGGTGTGCTCAAGTAGTTGAACAGTACAAAGACCGTTATCTACGCTCTCTGAATGCAGTTGACCTGAGTCGATTGTTACAAAGAGCAGAGCAACGAGGATTCCCTGGTATGATTGGAAGCATCGATTGTATCCACTGGGAGTGGAAGAACTGCCCAACATCTTGGCAAGGGGCGTACTCAGGTCGTAAAGTTTGCCCAACTATTATTTTGGGGGCAGTAGCATCGTACGACACATGGATATAACATAGTTTCATTGGTATACCAAGAGCACAAAAAGATATTAATGTTTTACATCAATCAGACATTTTTGATCCGCTCCTCGCCAGAATCAGCCCGCAAGTGACATACAAAGTTAATGGGAACACATACGACGCCGGTTATTATTTAGCTGATGGGATCTATCCAAGGTACTCCTCCTTCGTGAAAACAATTCCGAATCCACAAGGTGATCCTGAGAAATTGTTTGCAAAGAAACAAGAGTCGTACCGCAAAGATGTCGAGAGGTGCTTTGGGATCTTGCAATCTCATTGGGCGATAATCCGACATGCAGGTATGTGTCATAGAAATAGTGTTTTGAAAACAATTATGTTGGCTTGCATCATAATGCATAACATGATTGTTGAGGAAGAATTCATAGACGATGAATTTGTGGAAGTTGACGAGGAAGATCCACATAATCCTCCACATAATCCTCGTAGTGCTTTCACGGTATATGATTGATAAGACACGTCGTCGTGTACCAAATCAAACCAAATTTATAAGTGTCCACTACCTTAGGCTCACTATGAATTAGTAGAGCGGCAAGTAGGGGTCGAACCCAAGAGAGCTAGATGGTTACTATTTGTTCTGTGAGAAAGGAGAAGTAAGTTAAGTAAGACAAGTTTGGGGGGGTTTTGAAATTGGTTTTGTGTTGAATGCAAGTGCGGAAAGTAAATGCAAGAGGATTGTGATCAAGAGAATGGTATTCGGTCTAGGGGCTTTTTGTTGTGGCTCAACTCATCATTGACCTCTAATGATCATACTACGTGTTCAAGATGTATCAAGGCCATTCCAAGCACTCGACTTGCCACACCGTCTAGTCCTTTTCAAGACATAGAACTCTTGTTCTAGCAAGACTAATACTCCATTCCAAGATGTATTAGCCTAAGTGCACCGTTTGATCTCACATTCCAGATACAACCAAACGGTTAATAAAAGGACTGGACTACTAGACCAAGCTTTGTCATTCCAAACATCCACTTGGTTTCGTTGTCTAATCTGGATTGAACTACTCGGCTAAGCTTTGCCATTCCAAGCATCCACTTAGCCTCGTTGTCAATCAATAATGGCACATAGAACAAGTTGAACACAAAGAAGCATTAAGTACAAGAATCTCAAAGTTGTTGACAATTATTATTGTGGCTAGTTCATCATCGACCTCTAATGATCTAATCTTGTGTCCATGAGTGTGGTTGTTTCCATTTCAAGTCTCAACCCAAGGTAAGGCCATTTCAAGCACTTACACCACAAGAACACAAAATAGCATTAAGAAAAGGGTCTCAAAACATTGCCATAATAAATGAACCCCTAACCGAATAGGAAGGTTTAGCTACTAGTATTCATGAAGGGAATACAATAGCAATACATGAAAGTAAGGAAAATGCTAAAATGAAGAACAAGTAGAGAGAAGTAAGAGATTGAGAAGGAGGAGGGGTCATGATTTAGTGTGGCTTGGCTCTCTATTTATAGAGCCATGAGTAAGAGGCTCCTCTCATTCTTTAAGTTAGATGCCCATGCCTTGTGTCCTTTGCCCCATTGTTTTCTCCCACTTGTGCTACTTTTGCCCATGATTCTTTGTTCTTCATTGATATATGCATGAGTAGGGATGGGTTGTGCATGTGTTGTCTTGTGTGTTCTTCTTTTGCATGTGGAGGCATGTGGTTTCATTTTTAGCAAAGTGAAAATCTGATATTTGATGCTCCATGTGATGCAGTCAGCACTGATGCAGTCTGAATTTCATTGATTGGACTGCCCAAATGACCTCGGCTTCTCTTTGCATCAACTAGAGAGTTGTAGGGAATTGCGTTATCTACGCGTCGGCATATTACTCATATTTTTCTGATCTATGATGGATTCCCAGTCCTCTATTGAACGTCCAGAGGTCGAATCTGTCAGTGCGCTGTTTTTTGGCCTTAACTGCATTCTTTTAAGTGTGATTCCTCTTTATGCTCCAAAATTGCCTGAAATGAAAAACTACATTAACAAGCACATGTTCGTATGACCAAAAGTCGCATTTGGTGGGTTTTGTTGACTCGATGAGTCGTATAAATACGTCTCATCAATGATGGCCCGACATATCAGAATGGTAATCGACTTCTTCATGATCCAGTTGGAAGAGCCCAACAGTAAGAAGCATTTGGTAATCGCTTGACAACTCTTCAATCTGCATATCTCCACACGCAGTTGCAAAATGATCTTGTGAAGCATAATTGGTTTATGGAAACCGGTGAACAATTATGAACTATGTTAACAACATGGAAGCATCTGTTTAAGTTTGAGGTTGTATTTGAATTTGTGTGTTGTATTTGAATTTGTGTGTTGCATTTCAATTTGTCTGTTGTATTTCAATTTGTGTGTTGTATTTCAATTTGTGTGATGTATTTTCAATTAACTCTGCCTTTTTAAATTGGTTTTTCATGACATCAATTTAAAAGGAATTGAAATTACATTAATGCAAAATACATAAGTGAATGGAAATAACATTTTAAGGTCATTGAAAAATACATGAACTAAAATCTCGGACGGTAACAGTCTGAAAAATCTGCAGGAACATCTTGGTCATTGTTAGGTTCATCTTCATCTTCCTCGTACTGTCGAAGGATGGCAGCCTTCCTCTTCGAAAAATATCTTTTAGACTTTGGAGTCATCACATCTAAATTCATTTGCATGATCTTCGTTTCTTCCTCCATTTTTACTTGTTTTAAAGCTTGTTCTTGCAATTTGAAGTCATTCTCCATTTGTTTTTGGCTCAAATCTAAAAATTTCCTTTGATTTTCTGCAATGGTCACCAAAGCCTCATATGATGAAGGATTTGCTACTTTCTTACCTTTTCTTCTAGCTTCCTTGGCCGCTTTCACTCCAGGCGGCCTAATCGGACTCGTGGAACTTCCAGGATTGCTTTCGGGTGTAGAATATTTCGGAACTTCAGTTGATGGAGTTGGAGGTACGTCAAGTGTATGATCTTCTTCGACTACTGGACTTGGTTGATATGTGTAAGAAGGGGGGGGGGGGGGGGGTAGTTGCTTCATTAGTTGCAAATGTTGGATGATTTTTTACTTGTTCCCAACAATCAAAATGTATGAATGTTTTCTTATTTTCGGCCACATAGCGTACTTGTACTTTCCTTATCTATCAATTAAATATTCAAAATTTAAAATCATAATTAATATATTGTAATGTAAAAATTGCATTTAAACATTTACGCGAATAATTTACCTTATCTTGCAAATTGCATCCCGATTCCGAATTTCTTCTAGCGTACGCAATACAAGAGCCCCAATAAATCAAATTTGGCTTCAGCTTAGCGAAACGTGATTGAAGAGCAGTTTTAGACCGAAAATTGGTCGTCTGGATTTCATCCTCTCCCCTTACCCAATTTGAATGAAAATCGGTGTCAACTTTTTCCCACAACTTATCAATTTTTTGTTTGGCACCGGTAATTGGATCAAGCGATCGACGACAATAAGATATGCAAAGTTGCACATCTTCGGACATACACCAATGGGTAGACATGTTCAGAGAGAAATGAGTAAGAAAGTTTGAGGTTGTAATCAATTTTGGTGTGAATTGTTGTTGAAATGAATGATGTATTTATATGCAATTGTTGATCAAATGTTGCCGTTGGTGAAATGTAGTCGTTGGCCCATCAAAAAAAATTAGCCGTTGGTGAAATGTTACCGTTGGTGAGAATTTCTGAGTGTCGTGACTATCGTGGCTTATAGACATGTCACGACAGTCACGGCAGGGCAAAAACCACTGACCCATATGACTACCGTGACATATAGAAATGTCACGACAGTCACGACAGTCACGGCAGGGGCAAAAACCACTGACCCATATGACTACCGTGACATATAGAAATGTCACGACAGCCACGGCACGCGGAGATTGTCCGCTCAGTCGATCTCGTCGAGGATTTCTCAGAGGATGATCTCGTCCAGATGATCTCGCCAAGAATACGACCTCGTCGAGGATTTATCGCTGCACGAGGATGTCGCTTGAGGACGATCCCAAATCCTCCCCGAGATTGCACCGGTGCATATGCCCTTAAAGCATCCACCACAACATTGACTTTACCTGGCTTGTACTCGAACACCATATCCAATTTCGCCAAGAAGTCTTGCCACCTTGCTTGCTTGGGACTTATCTTCTTTTGGGTGTTGAAGTAACTCGTTGCCACATTGTCGGTCTTTACCACGAAATTTGAACCCAACAAATAATGTCTCCAAACTCGCAAGCAATGGACTACGGCCGTCATCTTCTTCTCTTGAACTGTATATCGACGCTCAGTCTCATTAAGCTTCTGGCTCTCGTAGGCAATCAGATGGCCTTCTTGTACGAGCGCTCCTCTAATGGCAAAGTCGGATGCATCAGTGTGGACTTCATAAGGCTTGGTGCAGTCTGGTAGGGCCAATACAGGTTCTTTCATGATTGCATTCTTCAAACTCCGAAATGCTTCTTCGCACCTCGCCGTCCACACCGAAGGCTTGCCCTTCTTCAACAAATCCGTCAACGGCGCTGCCTTTGCCGAACATCCTTGGATGAATCTCGAAAGACTTCACCTTGCTCTTGTCCATCATAAGCTTCCATTCTTTGATGATCTTACCCAAGAATTACACGTCTTATCTTACGAATGAGCACTTTTCCCGCTTGATATACAACTCATTCTCCCAATGTACTTGGAAGACGATCTTTAGATTCTCAAAATGCTCCTCCAAAGTTCTACTATTGATGGGTATGCCATTTAAGTACACAACCACGAACCGGTCCAAGTACGGATGGAAAATCTTATTCATCAACGTACAAAATGTCGCTGGGCATTCATTAATCCGAAAGGAATCACCAAGAACTCGAATGCTCCATATGGGGTCACACAAGTGGTCTTCGGTTCATCTCCCTCGGCTATCCTTACTTGATAGTATCCCGACCGAAGATCCAACTTGGAGAAGTACTTTGCATGACCTAGTTGGTCAAACGGGTCAGCAAATAAGGGAATGAGATACTTGTTTTTGATAGTTACCTTGTTGAGTGCTCGGTAATCGATGCATAGGCGCAACGATCCATCATGCTTCTTTTGGAACAACAACGATGCTCCATATGGGGCTTTGGAGGGCTGGATATATCCCGCATCCATCAACTCCTTTAGTTGCCTCCTTAGTTTCTCTAACTCGGGTGGGGCCATTTGGTAGAAAGTCTTGGACGGTGGTTGAGCTCCCGGCTCCAACTCAATTTTGTGGTCTACTTCACACCTTGGAGGTAGCCTCTTGGGCAACTCGCGAGAATCACGTCTTTGAATTCCTCCAAAACCTTCTCGACCCCCGATGGTATTGCCTCGTCGCATTTGTTGGATCCCTCTTCGAATTTGATTGATGTTACCCAAGTCTCATGTCCCTTCTTTAATCCATGCTCTACTTGCATCGTCAACAAGCACAATGTGTCTAAGCTGGCTTTCTTCGTCGTAGAACCATGTGTGGACCTCCCTCCATCATGAGCATGGTGTTTTGTTACAGCCAAGCTAGCACATCAATTTGGCAAAGAAACTTGATGAGACGTATTTATACGACTCACCGAGTCCGTTATTCCCATTTATTTCGACATTTTCTTCTGCGAACAGTTACTTTAGTGTTGTTTTGCATTTCATGTGTTTCGGAGGCCTTGGAAGGAATACGTACTTAAAGACGGCGTTTCAGTGCCAAATAGATCATATGCAGTCATGGAAGATGTATGGAAGAGTCAAAGTCGTGATTCGAGCGAGCCTAGGAATTCAAGTCCGAGAGTCTCGCGCCCAATGAACACTTTAAGTGTTGGGCGCGGTGAGCTAAAGTGGTCGTTAAGTGCGCCGCTTAATCTTCACGTTAGACGTAGCAAACCCGACGATGTGATGATGTCAGCAGCGCATGTGATGACATCAGCAGATCGGGATTTTCAAATTCAGCCCAAAATCAGACTTGGAAACCCAATTTTGCTATAAATAAATAGTTTGGGTTATGGTTTCTATCATTCTACATTCAACTCAACTTTTGAAGAGGCTCTGTAGGAGAAGGCAAAACTTTCGACGAGAGAAAAGATTTTCTTACTATTCATCATGAGTTTACTTCCATTATGTGTAGGTAAACTACTAATTCAGTTTAGGATTTCGCATATTATGACTTATGTTTTGCCTCTTTTCTTAATGCGGTTTCATGTTTATCTAGTTCTTGTACTTCATCCCATGAATTGAATTGTTAGGTTAAGTGGAAAATTTGTCGTAAGACTTAATTTGACAACCAATTCTTATTATTAATATCTACTAGAAATTTTAGTGTAAAGGTAGATCGTAACACCTAGATTTAATAATACCTTTACCGGATTATTTAATTTAGGAAAGAAATATAAGTGTAACACCTTTATCGGGTTGTGAGGTTTTATAAAAAAATCAACCAAGTTGTGAGGTTTTATAAAAAAAATTAAGTACATTAGTTAGTAAAAACTCTAACGACGTTGGACGTTGCCTCTCATTTGAAATTTTGTTTGATAATTCACCCTCTTTCTTTTGAAAGTTTTTATTGTTCGAATCACAAATTGAAAAATAGTGATAACTCAGGTACCAAACTATAATTAATTTTAAAATAAAATGAATTAAATAAAACGAAGTTCAACTATGTTAAATTAAAATAAACTAAATTAAGTTTGATTTAAATTGATCTATCATGATAATTAGTACCATCATCAACATCATTACCAGGCTACTCGTGGGATGCACTGCACCTATACAAATTACCTCGCTACTCGTGGGATGCACCTATACAAATTACCATGATCACAGAGCTAAACCGTCTCTCACCAGAATCAACAGAGTTGAGAGTTAAGATGGCAAGCATTGGAGTATTAAAGCACCCAACCCTACACTAGGAATGAGGTCGCTCGAGGACTAACTTTATTGGATAGAAAGCCAAATGAGATAGTCAACACACAAAAGAAACGACTAAATGCAGACAAAACCAGCATACTATGGTTGTCCGGAATTGTAAAAACAAACTGCTGCTGTAGCTTTTAGGTAATGATACTAATCGTAGAGTAGTCCGCTCAAGATATTCAAGCAATTAGATAACGAAAAGTGAATCTGAATCTGATTGCATGAAATATCAATGACAATTTCTTAATCTTTCATCAATCTTTTTGGCTAATGACACCACCATCTTATTTTAGAGATTGATTATCTTAGGACATCAATGAACAGCGAAGATCATGAATCAAAAGTATATCTGTCGCTTGCAAATGATAATGTGAATTTGAAGCGTAGTTAAATATTCAATTCAATGAAAACCAGAGTCATGTGCGGGTTTAAGGTAATGCCTTGCGGCTTGCGTTTCATATAACATAGATAGATGGAGTATGACTATGGACTACAAACTTCCAATGTAATTAAAATACAATGTTGATTACTTCCTATTTTGTAGGCAGATGTATAAGACACAAGTTTGACTATGGCGGTATCATCTTTATAGGTACGCATTACATTTTGCTAATGATTTCATAAAATATATCAGTCTGGACATTATTGTGGTGTGGTTGTTTTCTATGATGTTAAAAAAAGGTAGGGCTTATGAAAGCTCTAAATGAAACGACACTTCTAATTTGACGATGAATTTTTGTTATTTTGCTTCCAATGTAGCATCATGAAGTTCTCCATTTTCCTTTGAAATCATGTATATTTTGATTTTAACACTAGTTGATTAAAGTCTGAGTTTCACAAGAAGCAGATTAGCTGCAGACTCCTTGAACTTGAGTACTTCATCACTAAACTCACACCCTTATTTGTATTAGTTTACATAGAAAATGAATTGCTAGGGTCACTTTGATCCAATGGCCAAAAATAGTGTTCTAGCCAAGTCTACATTAATATTCCACATTAAGTCCGATCACAATGAATTGAAATCCGAGTTATGTGTAATGACTATAATACTCATCCGTATTATATTCGAGATTTCAACGAAATTGAACTCATGTTAACTTGAAATCCGATTTTTAGTTTTCATATATAATCGTAGTTTTTACCTGAACCGCACTTATAAAATGAATTGTATTAAATTAAGTTCAACTATGTTAAATTGACAAAAACTAAACTAAATTAAATTTGATTCAAATTGATTATCATCATATCATCATAATAACATAATCAGTATCGTCATCAACATCATTATCAAGCTACACGTGGGATGCACATATACAAATTACCATGATCACATATAGAGCCAAAACGGCTCTTAACTGAACCAACAGAGTTAAGATGGCAAGCAATGGAGTATTAAAGAACCCAACCCTGCACTAGGAATGTGGTTGCTTGAGGAACAAACTTTATTGGATAGAAAGCCAAATAAGATAGTCAAAGCACAAAAGAAAAACTAATGCAGACAACAACAGCAGACGATGGTTGTCCGGAATTGTAAAAACAAACTGCTGCTGTAGCTTATAGGTAAAAATACTAATCTTAGAGTAGTCCGCTTAAGATATTCGAGCAATTAGATAACGGGAAGTGAATCTGAATCTGATTGTATGAAATATCAATGACAATTTCTTAATCTTTCGTCAATCTTTTTGGCTAATGACACCACCATCTTTTTTTTGGAGATAGATTATCTTAGGAGTTAGGACATCAATGAACAGCAAAGATCATGAATCAAAAGTAGATGGCCTCTTTCACCAAGTGACTTATCGATCTGTCAGGAACGCTGAGTTCCACTTCTGATTGTGACAAGACAAACCTGAGAAATAGCAATCAAACATAGGTCGACATTTTCCTGACCAAAAGTGCATGAAGGAAATAATTGCATTGACAGTGATTCCCAGGACAATGCAGTTCCATTCTTTATCACTTATGCCCCTCAATAACTAGAAGCTGAACATTACTCAAATAGTCACATTTCTAAAAGGGAGCTACAGTGAAGGAAATTATCATATCGAAAAAAAGAAGAGGAAATTACCATATCATCGGCAGTATATAGCTTGATCCATTTGAGGTGGAATCTGCTTTATCTCAGTCCCGAGTTCTTGCTCTATTCTATACCTGGTTGAGCAAACCATATAACGCAGAGTCGGTCACATGTAATAAACCGATCATGACGGTAAAATCTTATAAGAATAATAGTATACATACAAGTTAAAATGGTCTTCATAAGTGATCAAAATCACTGCTAACCCAGGGTGCCCAAACCTTCCAGATCGACCAACCTGCATCAGAAGTGGACACCAATTCAGTAAAGCATTGCAAAAAGCCTCATACTTAATTTAACTTGTGTTTATGAGGAAACAGGAAGATACCCTGTGCAGATACGTTTCAGAGTTCTTAGGGAAATCCACAGCTTGGATATCAATTCCTCTAGTAAAAAGATCTGCATGCTCGACACATCAATACAGTTAAATTTATAATGTCCTTATAAAACAAAATGCAAGAACACAAGTAATTACAAATCAACAGAAAAACAGAAGCATCATACCAGTGCAAACAAGATTTCTACAAGCACCATTTCGGAAGTCATGAAACACTCTGTTACGATGATCTTGCAGCATTTTTGCATGAATGTAGAAACAAGAGTAGCCAAGCTCGGTGATTTTCTTGGCCAGCAACTCAACACGATTGACAGAATTGCAGAATATTATAGACTGGTTAATTTGATTACTAATAACAACGTGCTACATAAACTGGCACCAGCGAAAGATTGATGCAAAAAGGATGTACCTTCGAGAACAAGGTGTTAAGGCAATGAACTTTCTATCCTTCTTCCACGAATGCATAAAATTGTGTAATACCCTTCAAAGTAAGTTCATCCATGAGACTAATGACATATGGTCTTTTAAGATATCTATCCTTGAACTCTTTGACAGTAACCGGAAATGTGGCTGAGAACATCAGAATTTGACGAGTTGGGGGCATAAAATGTATTAGCTGTTGTATTGAAGGCTGAAACTCAGGAGACAATAATTTGTCCGCCTACAAAAAGTTACACAAGTCAGATACCAAAGCGCAAGAGAAGACTAGCACTGTATTCTTGAATATGAATGAATGAGACCCTTCTAATTTGAAATCCAAGAAATTCAAGAGTCTAACTGTTTGTGACTGTTCTTTTGTGTTCAACTAACCAAGTTATTGATTGAAGTGGACGAAATTATGCAGTTGGAAACTAAAGACTGCGATCATTGATCATCATTTACCATGTCAGCCAAAGTTGCCAACTAGAAAGCTGGAAATATGAAATATGATGGCTTAGTTGAATTTGACTTTTGAAATGAGTGTATGAAATGAAACATAATATTAAAAATCAGAATCACTTATATGAAGTGGGAGATCAGATAATTTAAGTACTGATTCATTTCGCTCTATAACTGAAACTTAAAGTCCATAATCAGAAGATTAAGGACACTGTTAACTAGATGCAGTTTTACAACTTCAGCCAGAACAATATGAGATAATCAATTTTCATATCCTAACACCACAAAAAGGGATGAGCGAAAAAGCATTCGACAACTTAACAGTAAATCCAGTCTCAGACTTGAGTTATAAATCATATTCTCACACTGCACACTGCAGAGAGAACAAGTTTCATGTAATTAGGAAAAGTCAATATACCTCATCCATTACTAGCATCGAACAATCTTTCAAAATGCATACACCTTTTTTGCAAGATCTAAGATTCTCCCAGGAGTACCGACAAGCAGATGGACTGGTTGATACAATCGCATAATATCATCCTTTAAGCTAGTTCCACCAGTAGTAACAATGACCTGGATACTCAAATGCTTTCCAAGCTCCTTACACACTTGTACAGTCTGAAGAGCTAACTCACTAGTTGGAACAAGTATAACAACTGCAAAGAAAAAGAAGAAAGAGTATCAGCAAAAAACATTATGATGATATACTCTTTTGTTTGTGATACTTGCAGACTGCAGTTAGCCAGTAACTGATTATATCTTCAAAGTTCAAGAAGGCAATCTTTTAATCCACTGATGGCAGATTATAGTTGTCTAGTTATTCACAACAATGCATTAAAGTATTTGGCACGATATCGAGGACATTGTGCATCATTAACAAATAACAATCGGCTAATAGACTGTATAAGTATATATATTGACTGTCCCGATATACAAAGACCATATGACACAACAGAAGCAAGCCAAGGGCTGTTATTTCAACGGTGTTTCGCCTCACTGTTAATCTAACAGGGCAGTTTTCTTACATCGCCAGATATTGACATAACCGATGCTTAAATAGTATTCCTAATCAGCAGAAAAGCCAAAATTCTACATTGAAGGGTCACCAAAAATACCTTGAATAACATTGTTATCATGTATCAATTTTCTCTAATGCAGGAATACAAAAGGCTGAAGTTCCAGTCCCATTTTGGCCATCAGCAGCTCACGCTTCAGAAAATAATCTTCATATTCATTTCCCTTAGTTGCTGTCACATCCTGCAATTATTTGAGAGAACAAGTGAGGTAGTCAGATTTCAAAATCTGAAACAAAATGATAATGTCAAAAATAAACACCATGCCTACGGATTCAAAATATGCATACCTCCTAACACTTTAATATGCTGTAAATGCCTTTGATGAAAGCTAAAAGAAAACACCTTATACTGAATATCAGGAATTATCACGAGTATACTTTGCCAATTATACTACGGAAAATGAAAGTCTTTAGTTAAGTGTCTGAATAGCAGAGCAATGCTTGACAGTTGACAGTTTGCAACACATGCATACAAACATTAATGTCACCAGTAAAATTATTGTATCAGTAAACACATCACTCTCTACATATCACTAACATAAAGCGTCAAGGAGTTTAATCCATTACAAATGTGTAGATGCTAAATATAGTTACTATAACTTTCTTATAATATCACAGGCATGTAAGCAGCACTATGCATTAAATTTATATGGACTCAAATGCATGCTTAAGTCGTTAAGTCAGAGCTGAATATTTACAGTTACTATGATAAAAGACGTTTGATGGAAAAGCATCATGGTGAATGAGGTTTGTCATGAAGTGTCAATGCACCTCTGTCTTGTAGCAAGCATCAGGTGGCGGTAGCCTCAACTGTGACTTCCAATCTTGAGAGCTGAATAGAAAAATTTCATGTCATAAGGCAATGTCAGTTTCTTAAGTAGATAAAAATGAACAAAGGGATTTGAGCAAACTATACTGAACAATTAAAGCCAACAATAACTGATTGATTGAAACAATCAAACAATACATTTTCCAACTGTCTTAGCTGCGCCGAAGGATGTTTACTCACAAGGGGATGGAAAAGCTAGCAAAATGCATTAAGTCTTGCTACACATGGGTAGCATATATTTTAACCCACACGGATATGGGACTTCCTAAGAGTATTTAAGGAAAGGGTTGTTCAGGATTAACAGTACTATATCCGTCAAATTTATATATGGATTACTGAAGTAAATAATATGAAACTGTAATTTTGGTTATACTAGATAAACGTCAACTTTTACCTTCAAGATTAAACTATCTCATGCTAGCCACTGCTACAACTACAATAACACATACTACTACTATATGACTAAAAACTCTTAAGGCACAAGAGTAAGAAAAACCTCGAATCAGTTTGGACGTTCTTCTCGACTTCATCAGCACTGGCCTCCTGCCCTGACATATTATCCTTCCTCATCCATTGTTGTTGCTCTTGAAACTGCTGATGGTTAGGCAGCACATTCGGCTACACCACTTCGCATAAGTATGCGACATAATATACAATTTCGCCACTGTTTTGCTTCTGTCACAACAATGTGTTTTTGGCGAAAAGTGGGAGGTATGTCATTTAATGACAATGCTACAAAGGGTGAGACCGTGGCACGACAAAAGAAGTGAAGCAACCCTTAGGAACAGTGCAGTACCGTCGACACACATTGTTAGTTGTTACAAACTGTCTAGCATTTTATTAGATGGTGTCTCCATGCATGCATCTTATTCTTACATATAGCTGGTCACACCCGGGTAAATGATTTCATTTATAAGATAAATGTTAGTAGATAGTGCAACATAAGTTTTTATTCAAAAGAACAGAATGGTAAATAACTTAAAGTAATGATCTCAACCAGATAAAATTCAATGCATATCAAACTTTTTCTTTCTCGCTATTTCACTCTCATCCGGAACCCCATAGCTAGAAGCATCACCATCAGCAAATTGTGAATAGCACTTCGCATTTCAGTCCTAACTCTATAGAAGGATTTGATACTCTCGAAGTTAGAGCTGACTGCAGCATGTACACATTCAGATATGCCAGGGCTTAACTTTGGTTTGACTGATTTCACCCATTCCTCATGATTTGTTTTGAACTCAAACCTGCAAAGAAAAATTTCAGATCAATAGTAAGATATTGAATAAAACATCTGAAGCGCTATCTCAAACTGCAATAATGTGTGAAGGAGATGATACAACCAACTCAGTATGCACTATAAAACCTAACGGAATACAGGTGACCTTAGCCTACAAAAGCCATCGATACCAATAAATATTCATCAGAAAATAACAGGTGTAAATTAATAATAGTGTCGATCTAACACCTTTGCAAGGAACGCATCACCGAAGAGAGAGCTTTCAATATTGATATACTATTTTTCCGGTTTGATGACTCTTCAACAAATTCTTTCAAACTAGGAACATCTCGAGCAATGCATCGGCAGAAGTTTGTAATTTTTGGAGAATCGTCTGCAAGTAAATCAACTGCTAGGATCAAAGAACTAAATTATAAATTTGACACAAGAATTATAAATCAACTGCTAGGATCAAGTAACATGGCCGGTTATGTGCAACTGCTAGGATCAAAGAACAAGAATTGTTGGATGAATGGGTTTTTCACTTTATCTAAACGCCAAAAAGTTTATACCAAATAAGCAAATAGTATAATTTTCAACAACAAAATGTAAAATAAAGCAAGACGTCAGTGATAAATTGCGATAAGTCAAGGATGGGAAGTCCTCACAAGACAAAGATAGTTCCAGTAAGAAACTCAAAAAAAAAGGGCATCATCTAATCTAAAAACAACAGTTCACTTCATAAAACATAATTTTCATAAGATTCGGTTTCATGCCATCAGATACTGATCTTCAGATGATGTATGAGCCAATTTCTTAGCGGTACTGAAATAAGAATAAGGAGATCAGAAATTAGTCTACAGATGAAAACAAAATTTTCATAAAAAAGATGATTAACTTGGTAGTTTTATAACACCTTGAGCACACATAATTTAACGAAATGCAGTTGAAGACAACTAATAGTAATAAGATTAGTTCCCAAACTAAACCGAACATAACTCTACGTATGAAAGTAATAAGATCGACTCTAATTGGTAAACCCACAACAGGGCACAACTTATTTAAAAGTGGAGAAACAAAAAAGAAATAACAGTATATAATGTTCTATACATCTTAAGTCTATATTGAACATCACTCTTTAACCAATAGGAGCAATTTCCTGATACCAATTTGTATTTCAATTGGTAAACCCACAAAAAGGCACAACTTTTTTTTTTTTGATTTACAGAAGAAACCCCCAAAAAAAACACAGTACAATATTCAGGTATCGAACTGAAGTCTATATGGGAAAGATCTTTCATTCGCTATCCGCAGAACATTTAATGCCGTATCCGCAGGACGTTTGAACTAGTATAATAATAAATTATAATCTTAAGCACCACTAAATCTGGAAAATTTTATCAATTGAATTAATTGAAAAAAGAAAAGAAGAGCACAGGAGAGACCTTGATGAAGCCGATTTCCTTAGCATTGCTACGGAAGCACTGCCTGCAGCACGTAAGGCCGTACTTCCTGATTAACCCATGAGGATTTCCACACACGCGGCTGCAACATTACAAACCATCAAATTCGCTCTTCAAATCACCATAATGCTGCATACTTCATCATCTAACACATATCAACATCTTCCACTTTAAATAATCAACGACACATCAGCAGCAACCGTTCTAATCATCCAACTCCGGAAAACTAAACTCCATCAACATCTCTCTTAATATCATTTTAACAACCACAAGTGCACTGTGCACACGATGAGTAAAAACAATCAAAAGCTCACTCCAGACGTTCAAGTGACCCTTCGTTTTACAGAGAAGAATCGACAAAGAGGACAGCCGAGCTCGTAGGAGACGAAAAATTAAATAGAGGTACGGATACTTTTTTTGATAGAGTAAAAAGAAATGGAAAAGTATAAAAAGGTTCGAACTATTATTGGATTCAAATCAGAGGTCTGAACTATCAAAATTTTAATTAAGGGTAAATTTAATAAATCCGTTAAAATTAAAAAATAAAATTAACTCCTTCAATTATCTCCATTAGTCAAAAGTAAAATCAAATACTTATTTCTTTAATTTAATTTATAGGTATGTAGTATGAGATGAGCGTTCAAATGAGGCACCAAAATTAGAATGAGGCAATGAGACATGATCTGAGTCACACATCTACGCCGTGCTTTGTGAACGTGCCACGTGTTTCACTATCAAAATTCATCAAAAGCAAAAACTATTCCTGCACTATACAAAATTAAAAATTAACAATTAAGAGAATTCAAATATTTTAAAATTACCCTTAATTGTCAATTCTCATAGTTTGGATCGTAATTTATCAATCAAAGATAGTTCATTCCCTCTTTGTCATTTTCCCTTTCATATCCACCATCATTAACTTGTTGTTTGAATCATTGAAAATTATTTTAAAAAATAGAATTCTAATAGTTTTAAAATTATTGTTCGAATTGCAAATTGATGCGATGTAATCGAAAAAAAGAATTGCAAATTGTTGAGAATTTCAAGTAATTTATATATCAGTAAAAAGTAATCACCGACTCCACTTCACACAAATTCAGAAAGAGTTCGAAAAGAATTTAAAACTATCATAATTAATATCATTTCAACTCTCTCGCCTTCCATTTCTTTCACTTCTGCGCGCTTTTCTCTCCCCCTTCCATTTCTCTTTCGCTTCTTTTTTCTAGAGTAGCTCCGCCATGGATGATGAAATTGTGCCAGAGCCGGCTGCGGATGCGGATGGGGAGGAAGTTGTGCCAGAGCCGGAGGAAGATGGGGTAACGTTCTTGTTGTTAATGATGATACTGTTGCTGGGGAGCAAGTCGATGTTCTTGCTGGTGACAACATTCCAGGCGGTGACCTTATTGTTGCCGCCGTTGATGCTCTGCTCGGCGCCGACCCAGATTTAGAGCTTCATTTCGACATCGCCGACCTTCCAGATTTTGACATCAACCATTTAGATTTCGACATCGGCTTGGATTTTCTTGAGGAATTCGCCGCTGAAATTGTGCCTTTATGATCATGAAACTCGGTTCCTTATCGGGTCTATAGTTTCGACTTCTCTACTGATCATCATTAAACTTGTGACCACATCGGCAATGATAAGGAGAAATAATTTCTAGCTCATATTGAATTATGGTTTAACGATGTACAGTTCTGTGTTTTTAGCTCCTTATTAAGATTCAACCGAACTAGCAAAATTCGACATGTTATTAGGCACGCACATTACGATTACGTGAGCGTTTTGATCGGTGCGAATTTACCTAGCAAGATTAGGAGTAAAAATTTAAATAAAATAAAATAAAACACGTCTAATATTATCATTATAAGAAAAAACTTGCACCGCTGCTATTTTTTTGCCTCCATATCCGGTTAATCCTAACCGTTTATCTTCTTACAGGCCCATTCCTTATTCACTGTTTTTTTGTTGATAAAACATATTCCTTATTCTCTGTTGAACTATTAAACTGGAGATTAATTTAATAATTTTATTTGACCCTGATATTATTATTATCTATTACTATTTTTATTCTTTTCTTTTTTATTTGACGAGTCTCTAATTTCTTATCCATTAATTTTATACTAGACTAGTTTTTTTTATGGGGTTAGTGGGTTAAAGTTAGTATCTGCTCATTTTGAGCTTAGTATCTGCTCATTTTGAGCTGGTGAGGACTTGAACCCTGGCCACTTTGGGCACAGGGAGACACCCTTCCACTGGGCTAACCTCTTTGCCTCCACTGCATAAACTAGTTGAAGTATGTTTCAATTGGCTGATTCTAGTTAAGGTTGTACTAATAAGTAATAACGCATAACCAATTCTTGAGTAATATTAACCCAGAAAACATTTACTGATGATTTATCCAGGAATGCATTCGAGTTTGATGAAGTGTTTGCGCATACCAAAAAAGGTCTACGTTCAGAAGAGGGAGACGAAAGACTTCAAATATTTGGCTCAAACAAACTGAAAGAAAAGAAGGTCATAATTGCATACAGCGATTATTTTTAACTATTATTTTCTCTCTCGGGACTAACATAAGGCAATGTCAGTGTATATTACTTGGGTTCTCGGCTGTGTATCGATTTTTCCATTACCTTGACACTTGCCTTCGACTGAGTCAGGTTTGTTGATGTGTTTTCTCCATTATCTCAAATGATTTGTTGTTAATGGCATGTCAGTATGCTATTGGTGATTCTTTGAACATCATTGCGATTTATGTGATTTCAGATACTAGTGCTGCCTATCAATCAACACAAAGGTTATGGTCGGTACCTTCTAGAGCTGCCGAGGAATGTTGTCGCGATATCTGAACATGTGTATTTATACTACTCAACCTCTTAATGAATGGTTGAAAGTATTTTAATCCTACGGTGGAGATTTCCTATCTAGAAATCTCCTCATAAATATCTTGTTTCCACCTTTCTCCATGAGATTAAAGACTTCTCCATTCTTGGTTTATTTTCTTTGGGCTTAATACTTGATCAAATATCTTGATTTTGGGCTTATTCTTAAGTTTATTTCTTAAGCTCAATTTAGGCATTGATTCTCAATTAATTTTTTTAATCCAAATGTCATTTATCATTTAGTGCATAGTAGAGCATCAATTGCTGCAAGAAGGGGTTCACGTAGCATTCTGCTCCAAATATTAGAGCATCAATTGCTGCATTATGAGCTTCAAGAGTGATTGCACTCCGAGAGTGCAAGTCTAAAGCTAACTGGTGAACCTCAGAGGCCCTGAGCTCACAGTACTGGTAATTGTTGAGATGAAAATAATCTGCTTGCAAATTCAAGTGATCAATATCAAATTAAATTCTGAACCATTATGGACCAGACTAATCAAATTCTTATTCACTATTTTTTTCTGGCAGTCATCACTCCTAGAAAAAGACAACTCAGTGTTGCCTGAAGGACTTTCAAGGTGAAGGGCTTTAAGTTCCAAGGGAGTAAAAAATAAGCTGACATCTTATAGTGTATCCATCGTCTTCAAAGCCGAATCAGTAATATCCAACTTTGCCTCATAATCATCTTCGCTATTAGTTTTCAGTGAAGGTGATGATGATATAATCTGTTGTTTTTTACTGCACTCGCAGATAGCCAGTAACTGATAATGTGTTTAAAGTTGAAACAGGCAACCTTTGATTCTAGTTTCTACTGATGGCGGATTATCGTTGTATAGTTACTCGAAACAAATAAAATGCATAATATGTATTTGGTATGATATGGAGGACATTGTGCATCATTAACAAATAACAATCGACCGATAGACTGTATAAGTATATGTATTGACTGTCCCGATATACAATGACCATGTCAAACAACAGAAGCAGTTAATCTAACAGAGCAGTTTTCTTCCATCGCAAGATATTGACATAACTGAATACTAAAATAGTATTCCTAATCAGCAGAAAAGCAAAAAAAATCACATTGAAAGGTCACCATAAATACCTTGAATAACAATGTTATCTGTATCAATTTTCTCTAACGCAGGAATACAAAAGGCTGAAGTTCCAGTCCCATTTTGGCCATCAGCAGCCCACGCTTTTACCTTCAAGATTATACTATCTCATGCTAGCCACTGCTACAACTACAATCGGGCATTTCCAAGTAGAAACTTCATTCACAGGCAACAAGCTTAGACTACAACTATAGGACTAAAAACTCTGAAGGCACAAGAGTTAGAAAAACCTCGAATTAGTTTGGATGAACCGTCTTCTCGACTTCATCAGCAGCTGCCTCCTGCCCTGACATATTATTATTCCTCCTCATCCATTGTTGTTGCTGCTCTTGGAACTGCTGATGGTTAGGCAACACATTCCGCTACGTTTCACCACTGTTTTGCTTCTGTCACAATAATGTGTTTTTGGCATAGTAATGACAATGCTACAAAGGGTGGTGACCGTGGCACGACTAAAGAATTGAAGTGATCCATATGAACAGTGCAGTGTCAGTCAGTATCAATGTAGCAGACACACATTGTTACAAACTGTCTAGCATTTTATTACACCATCTTATAGTCACATCCGGATAAATGATTTCATTTATAAGATAAATGTTAGTACATAGTGCAACATAAGTTTTTATTCAAATGCACAGAAAAGGTAAATAACTAAAAGTAATGATCTCAACCAGATAAAATTAAATGCATTGATTATACTATGATCTCAACTTTTTCTTTCTCGCTATTTCACTCTCATCCGGAACCCCATTGATTGAAACAAGAGACTCTGTACGCTCCAGAACTCGCATTTCCTTCCACTTTCTGCTACCTCGAGATATATTTCTCAGTCTCAATGGAGATGATGGACAATCGCATAGATACAATGCCCCCTTGTCATCCTGTAAAAATATTCCACCTATATGTTTCGAATAACTCACTATATGCATATTGTTGGCAACAGGTCCCATTGTACATTCCTTGCTCCAAGATTCCTTAATGCCGTACTCACGCATGACCCACACATCAAAGTCACCCTCCAGTGCCTCCCCTTCTTTTTTCCGGTATACAACAAGACATAAAAACTTATCAGCATGTAAAGTAAGATGAGACCAAGTCCAAAAATCCTGTCCAGTAATTTGGAGAAGATCAGGCACTTCCAATCTACTAAATACCTCACTGGTGTAATCAAAAGTCATAATATAAGGAAGTCTCTTTGAATCAGTTGAGAGGTGGTGAAACACTCCATTCAAATTAACTCCATAATCCTCCCAGTTATGAGAATACCTAATGGTAGTGTTATGTCGTCCCCAAGTCAAAACTTTCCAAGAATTACTGTTGGAATCATACAAATCAAGGCTATAATAAGCCGATTTCTTTATTGTGTCATACAAGGCACCTAGTAACCCAAGTTTATAACAGAATATGCCATCCTTGATCTCTGCGCGCCCACAAATATACCCAGAGCCATACTTTATGTGGTCTTCTTTATCATATAAAGGCAAAGGTGTCACTTTTATCTCTCTCGTCGCAGGATTCCACAACGCAACTCTATGTAATCTAACATCATAGATGCAGTACAATCCCAATCCAACTGAAAACATCAATGAAAATGTCTCACATTTGTATCGCTGTTTCGTCCAAAGAAAGGGAAGGTGTATATTCCAATGTAGTATACGATCACCCCTTACTGATATGCTAGTGACAGATGACCGGTATCGTAGAATGAAAAAGGAAGAATAATTGTTACTACCTGATTGCCTTTTGTGAAGTGAATAATAGTAATGCTTGGAGGTGAAGCGGTGGCTTGTGATTATATTCAGCCATGTTTTCGATACTAGTTTGAACCTGATCAATCTCTTGATAGGAAGATTTAGGAGTATCTCTTGGATCAAATCTGCACAGAGTTCTGGTATCGAGTCGGCTGTCGGATCCATCAGCTTCAGCTTCTTCATTAATTTCTAGGGTTTCGGAGTTATTTATAGTTATGGGTATGTTTCCGATTGTAATTAGGATTTGTTAGAAACTATTTATAAGGCGTACAAGGGGCCATTGGCCCATCATAAATGGAGCTCAATTTCAATATCGTCACAATCACAAGTGCATATATATGGAAATCATCCCATCAAAATTTTTTTTATGGAAATCATGGGATCAAGAGATTTAAGATCTTTTATGGAAACAGCTAGATGTTTGGAAAAGTGTTAGCTGAAATTAAAAAAACAGCTCAAAAACGATCTTGGTACTAAGATCCTATCATTTGAATTGAAACGAAACGGAACTTTTTAAAAAAATTCAAAAATATTTTCATTTTGTGTTTAATTTTTTTTAATGATTATATTTTTTATTTTTCTATTTTATATTCCAATTAATAAAAAATAAAGTTTTAAAATTTTTTTTATAATAATTTTTATAAATTCATTAATTTTTTACATTTTTTAACAATTTTCTAATTTTTCTGAATCCAAACTATAATTTTTTACGTTTTATAAATATAAATTTTTGGTAACTGTTTATTACTGTATTATTTTTTAACATTTTTAAAAAAGTTTGGAATTTTTTTTTTAAAAATATAGTTATTTTATTTTTTTAATATTTTGTTAGTTAACGGAGTTAACGCCGTTATTAAACAAATTTAATTCTAGTTTTTAAAAAAACGTATATTCTTTTTTATTAAAAATTAGAGTTTTTAATTTTTCTCTATATTTTTTATAAATTCGTTTAATTTTTTAACAATTTTTAAAAGTTTGGCAATTTTATTTTTTATATTATTGTTTAATTTTTAAGATTTTTAAAATTAATATAAACTAACTGTGTTAACGTCGTCCAACGGTGTTAGTAAAGACCCTAACAACGTTGAACGGTGCGCCTCTTTTGAAAAATTGTGTGATAATTCATCTCTTTTTGAAAGTTTTTATTGTTTGAGTCAAACATTGAAAATAGTGATAATTCATGTTCCAAACTGTACTTTATCCTAAAATAAAATGAATTAAATTAAACGTAGTAATTCACTTAAAATAAACTAAATTAAATTAAGTTTGATTTAAATTGATTATCGTCTTATCATCATAATTAGTATCATAATCAACATCATTAACAGGGTACTCGTGGGATGCACCTATACAAATTACTTATTATCAGGCTACTCGTGGGATGCACTTATACAAATTATCATGAACACATATATAGCTAAGAGTAATCCCACTATGACTAAAAAAACATGTCATCCATCTATGTCATCCATTTATTTCTCATTTAGTCATGATTCATGATGTTTTTGGTCATGTACATCCCACTCATGACCAAACATAAAGTTCATCATCACTCCCCTATTTATACATAAATACAAACATATAAATATTAAAATGTATCTCTACTTGTAGATCTTCAAAAATTATGAAAATTGGTGATAATAATTATCAAGTTATGACATCTGGGTTTAAACTGCTAAAATTCTGACACATAATAGATGTCGCTTTATGATTGATTCAACTCTCATAACCAAAACTAAAAAAAAGATAATGGGATGAACAAATTTTGATTTGATCATAAGATGACCTTTTCTATGACTAGACAAATCATAATGGGAGGCATAATTTTTTTAGTCACCTCTCGTGAAAAAAAAATTTCACTATAAAAAAGATTACAGTGGGGAAGCTCTAAAACAACTTTCAACTGAACCAACAATGTGAAAGTTAAGATGGCAAGCAATGGAGTATTAAAGCACCCAAACCGAATGTTGTTGCCTGAGGAACAAACTTTATTGGATAGAAAGCCAATTGTGATAGTCAAAGCACAAAAGAGAGACTTCAATCCCAAAAAAACAAAAGCACAAAAGGAAAACTAAGGCAGAGAAACAACAGCTGACAATTGTCCGGAATTGTAAAAACTAAAAACAAACTGCTACTGTAGCTTAAAGGTAAATATACTAATCTTAGAGTAGTCGTAAAACTAAAAACAAACTGCTGCGGTAGCTTAAAGGTAAATATACTAATTTTAGAGTAGTCCACTCAAGGTATTCGAGCAATTAGATAACGGAAAGTGAATCTGATTGTATGAAATATCAATGACAACTTCTTAATCTTTCATCAATCTTTTTGGCTAATGAGTAATGACACCATCATCTTATTTTCGAGATAGATTATCTTAGGCCATCAATGAACGGCGAAGATCATGAATCAAAAGTAGATGGCCTCTTTCACTAAGTGACTGACCGATCTGTCTAGCACGCTGCATTCCACTTCTGATAGGGACAAGACAAACCTGAGAAACAGCAATCAAATTTAGGTCGACATTTTCCTGACCAAAAGTGCATGAAGGAAATAATTGTATATGTATTGACAGTAATTCACTAGTATACCAGGACAATGAAGTTCCATTCTTTATCACTTATGCCCCTAAATAACTATAAGCTGAACATTATTCAAACAGTCACATTTCTAAAAGGGAGCTACAGTGAAGGAAATTATCATATAAAAAAGAAGAGGAGGAAATTACCATATCAGCGGCAGTATATAGCTTGATCAATTTGAGGTGGAATCTGCTTTATCTCAGTCCCGAGTTCTTGTTCAATTCTATACCTGGTTGAGCAAACCATATAACGCAGAGTCAGTCACATGTAACTAAACCGATCATGACGGTAAACTCTTATAAGAATAATGGTATACATACAAGTTAAAACGGTCTTCATAAGTGATCAAATTCACTGCTAACCCAAGGTGCCCAAACCTTCCAGATCGACCAACCTGCATCAGAAGTGGACACCAATTCAATAAAGTATTGCAAAAAGCATCATACTTAATTTATCTTGTGTTTATGAGGAAACAGGAAGATACCCTGTGCAGATACGTTTCAGAGTTCTTAGGGAAATCAAAATTGATCACGACATTCACAGCTTGGATATCAATTCCTCTAGTAAAAAGATCTGCACGCTCGACACATCAATACAGTTAAATTTATAATGTCTTTATAAAACAAAATGCAAGAACACAAGTAATTACAAATCAACAGAAAAACAGAAGCATCATACCAGTGCAAACAAGATTTCTACAAGCACCATTTCGGAAGTCATGAAACACTCTGTTACGATGATCTTGCAGCATTTTTGCATGAATGTAGAAACAAGAGTAGCCAAGCTCTGTGATTTTCTTGGCCAGCAACTCAACACGATTGACAGAATTGCAGAATATTATAGACTGGTTAATTTGAAGCTGAAAGCATAGAACCAAAGATTAATTACTAATAACAACGTGCTACATAACCTGGCACCAGCGAAAGATTGATGCAAAAAGGATGTACCTTCGAGAACAAGGTGTTAAGGCAATGAACTTTCTGTCTTTCTTCGACAAATGCATAAAATTGTGTAATACCCTTCAAAGTAAGTTCATCCATGAGATTAATGACATATGGTCTTTTAAGATATCTATCCTTGAACTCTTTGACAGTAACCGGAAATGTGGCTGAGAACATCAGAATTTGACGAGTTGGGGGCATAAAATGTATTAGCTGTTGTATTGAAGGCTGAAACTCGGGAGACAATAATTTGTCCGCCTACAAAAAGTTACACTAGTCAAATACCAAAGCGCAAGGTAAGACTAGCACTATATTCTTGAATATGAATGATTGAAATAGACCCTTCTAGTTTAAAATCCAAGAAATTCAAGAGTCTAACTGTTTGTGACTGTTCTTTTGTGTTCAACTAACAAAGTTATTGATTGAAGTGGACGAAATTATGCAGTTGGAAACTAAAGACTGCGATCATCGATCAACATATACCATGTTAGCCAAAGTTGCCAACTAGAAAGCTGGAAATATGAAATATGATGGCTTAGTTGAATTTCAATTTTGAAATGGATGTCAGTGTATGAAATAAAACATAATATTAAAAATCAGAATCACTTATATGAGGTGGGAGATCAGATAATTTAAGTACTGATTCTTTTCGCTCTATAACTGAAACTTTAAGTCCCTAATCAGAACATTAAGGACACTGTTAACTAGATGCAGTTTTACAACTCCAGCCAGAACAATACGAGATAATCAATTTTCATATCCAAACAACACAAAAAGGGATGAGTGAAAAAGCATTCACCAACTTAATAGTAAATCCAGTCTCAGACTGGAGTTATAAATCTTATTCTCACACTACACACTGCAGAGAGAACAAGTTTCATGTAATTAGGAAAAGTCAATATACCTCATCCATTACTAGCATCGAACAATCTTTCAAAACGCATACACCTTTTTTTGCAAGATCTAAGATTCTCCCAGGAGTACCGACAAGCAGATGGACAGGTTGATACAATCGCATAATATCATCCTTTAAGCTAGTTCCACCAGTAGTAACCATGACCTGGATACTCAAATGCTTTCCAAGCTCCTTACAAACTTGTGAAGTCTGAAGAGCTAACTCCCTAGTTGGAACAAGTATAACAACTGCAAAGAAAAAGAAGAAAGAGTATCAGCAAAAAACATTATGATGACATCCTCTTTTGTTTGTGACCATACTTGCAGACTGCAGTTAGCCAGTAACTGATTATATGTTCAAAGTTCAAACAGGCAACGTTTTATTCCACTGATGGCAGATTATAGTTGTCTAGTTATTCACAACAATGCATTAAAATATTTGGTACGATATCAAGGACATTGTGCATCATTAACAAATAACAATCGGCTAATAGACTGTATAAGAATATGTATTGACTGTTCCGATATACAAAGACCATATCACACAACAGAAGCAAGCCGAGGGTCGTTATTTCAACGGTGTTTCGCCTTACTGTTAATCTAACAGAGCAGTTTTTCTTCCATCGCCAGATATTGACATGATCGATGCTTAAATAGTATTCTTAATCAGCAGAAAAGCCAAAATTCTACATTGAAAGGTCACCAAAAATACCTTGAATAACATTGTTATCTGTATCAATTTTCTCTAATGCAGGAATACAAAAGGCTGCAGTCTTTCCAGTCCCATTTTTGGCTCTGGCAAGAATATCACTACCAGTTAACGCAATGGGTATACTTTCTTCCTGAATTGGTGATGGTCGTTCAAATCCCTTCTCATAAATACCCATCAGCAGCTCGCGCTTCAGAAAATAATCTTCGAATTCATTTCCCTTGGTTGCTGTCACATCCTACAGTTATTTGAGAGAACAAGAGAGGTTGTCAGATTCAAAAATCTGAAACGCAACTGAAACATGTCAAAAATTAAGAGCATGCCTACATATGCAAAATAGATTCCCTGACACTTTCGTATGATGTCAATGTATTTGATAAAAGCTTTGAAAAACACCTTAAGGTGAATATCGGGAATTATCATGAGTAAACTTTGTCAATTATACTAAGGAAAATGAAGATCTTATGTAAAGTGTATGTATAGCAGAGCAAAGCTTAACAGTTTTCTACAGATGCATACAAACATTACTGTAACCGGTAGAATTATTGTATCAATAAACACATCCCTCTCTATGTACCACTAACATAAAGCATCAAGGAGTTTGATCCAATATAAATGAGGAGCTGCTGAATACATTTATAATTTTTTATTATACTACAGGCATGTAATCAGTACTATGCATTTAATTTATTTGGACTCAAATACATGCTTAACTTGGCAAGTCAAGCTGAATATTTACAGTTATTATGATAACGACGTTTGATGGAAAAGCATCATGGTGAATGAGGTTTGTAATGAAGTGTTAGTGCACCTCTGTCTTGTAGCGAGTATCAGGTGGCGGTAGCCTCAACTGTGACTTCCAATCTTGAGAGCTGAAGAGAAAAATGCATGTCATAAGACAATGACAGTTTCTTGGGTATATGAAAATAAACGAAAGGTACTTGAGCAAGCTATACTGAACAACTGAAGCTAGCAATAACTAAAAACTCTGAAGTCACGAGAATTATGAATACCTAGAATCAGTTTGTACCGTCTTCTCCACTTCATCAGCAGCTGCCTCCTGCCCTGACATATTCCTCCTCAACCATTGTTGATTCTGCAGCTGCAGCCGTTGTTGCTCTAGAGACTGCTGATGGTTAGGCAACACATTCCTCTGCACATACTGCTGCTGAGAAATCCTCTGCTGAAAATTAGGGTTACCACCCATCCCTCCACCATTACCACCACGTCCCGGACCACCCATCCCAGGCGGATACCTTCCTCTAGAATTATTCATCTCAACCGAATCTAATAAACCACAACACCGACTCACTCCCTTTCAAAATCAAGAGTTCCCTGGATCGCAACACAAATCTCTTCACCTAACAAAAACTCTCTAAATCAACAAAAATCAAAACCCTAAATCAACTTCTCTACCAAATTTACGCGATTAGCGCCTAAAAACACTACAGAATAGAATCAATTTGAAGCCGAATCGAACGGGCTAGTCCACTCTACGGTTACTGTATATACAAGATCTGTATCTGAATACAACAGTCGATCGGAAAATGACACGCCGGAGAGGATCGGCGGAAGTCGAGAGAAAACGGCGACGAAAGGTTTTCTTGTGGAGCCGTCGAGAGTCGAAGAGGCGAGAGTGTTCGGTACTTCGGTCAGATTATGTGATTTTCGTTGCCTTGTGTTTTGGCCTCCGATGGGTTGGGTTGGGGCTTGGGGTTAGGGCGTCTTCATGAGTTTTCGTAAATTACGGTTTGGACACTTAAGTTTGAAGTATGTAAAAATTGGACTCTTAGTGGGCTTGGGAATAAATTCGAGGGGTAAAATAAAAATAGAATGTATTTCTTGCATAATTATGTTTTTTTTAATACAATATATTTTTATTTAGTTTTTCAGAGCATTCCATCATGGTTTTTTAATCATAGAAAAGTACTATAAGAGATCATAAAAAAAACCATGCATCCATTTTTTTTTATCATAGTTTTGATCATCCCATGATTTTTTTTGTAAAAAAGATCATCTCATAATTTTTTGTATAAAAAATCATGAATTTGATCATGAGTCGTGAACCAATCGCAACGCGACACGTGTCCTATGTAAGAAACACTGCAGTTTTTATTTTGATCTTGTAACGAATATATCTTCTAAATTACAAAGTAAAAAATCAAAATAAATACCAATATTCATAAATTTTTGAGCTCTATTAAATGAGATACACATTGATATATTTTTATTAATATTAATATTTATGAGCTACAATTTATGTAGTGATGAGAGAGAATGATGATGAACTTTTTTTTATCATGAGTGAGAAGCATATGATTCATTTGATCATGAGGATGATTAGATGAGAGTTAAAAATGATGAAAGAGATGGATGATATGGTTTTTTTTATCATGGTAGGATGCTCTAATGAGATAGAACTAGGGCTGGGTTCGGTAATTAAACCGACAAAACCGAACCGAAACCGAACCAACTCTTCGGTTCAGTGAAAAATGTTACCGACATTCGACCCGACTTTTTCGGACCGACATTCAGTTTCGGTTCGGTTTTTTTTTTGTGCTAAGAAGGAAAGTTTTCATTTTGTGTATGTTTGTGCTTTTAATTTTAAAACAATGATCAAATCTAGGGTTGCTTGTAAGTATCCCCACCATGATAAAAAAAACCATGAAATCCATCTCTCTCATCATTTTTCCCTCTCATCTAATCATTCATCATGGTTTTTTTAATCACATGCATCACACTCATGATCAAAAAAAAGTTTATCATCAATCTCTCTCATCACTACATAAATTATAGCTCATTAATGTTAAGATTAATAAAAAATATCAAAGTGTATCTCGTTTTATAGAGCTCCAAAAATTACGAATATTGGTATTTATTTTGATTTTTTTACTTTGTAATTTAGAAGATATATGCGTTGCAAGATCAAAATAAAAACTGTACTGTTTCTTAACACATGACACGTGTTGCGTTGCGATTGGTTTACGTCTCATGATCAAAACTAAAAAATAATCATGAGATGATCTTTTTTACAAAAATCATGGGATGGTCAAAACTATGATAAAAAAAGATCATGGTGGGGATGCATGATTTTTTTGATCATCTCTCATGATCATTTTCTATGATTTTAAAAAGAATGGTGGGGATGCTCTAGGATCAAATTTGTGCTTGTAAGCAGTGTTATTAAAATCGGACCGGTCATCGAACCGGTCAAGTCACTGGATCGATGGGTCAGTGGTTCAACCGGGTCGAACCGGTTTGACCCACACGAATTAAAAATAATAAAATAATACACTTATATATGATATTATAATTTAACATATTTATGACTTGAATAAATATTACATGTTTATGATCTGATTACAATAACATACCATAACAAATTTAGAATTTACTAAAGTACAAATCAATAATACAATAATAACAATTTTAGTCTTAATTTGTAAGTCACAACAATAAGGGATTTCTAAAACTAATTGAATTTCTAGCTAAATTGATAGTCAATAATAAATTTTATAGATTTGATAAATGAATATACATTATTGAAACAAATAATAAAACAAGAATCATGTTTAGCTTGGTGGAAGGAGAGGGGATAATTATAGAGGAAGACTAGGTTCGAGTCTTGTCCAAGTCAAATTAAATATATATTTTTTCAAACTAAATCGAACCGATTGAACCGATTAAATCACGTTTTAATGAAAAATTGGGTCAACCCACCGGGTCAACCGGTTCAACCGACCGGGTCTTGACCGGTTTTAATCGGGTTTGACCGGTTCTTGACCGGATTTGACCGAATCATTGCATATCCGATCCAATTACATAACCGGACCGGTGACCGGTCCGGTCCGATTTTCACAACACTGCTTGTAAGGATCAAATCTAGGGCTTACTTTTTTTTTCTTTTTAATTTCATTTAGAAACATAATAATTAAAATGAATAACAACTAACATATATAATTAAATACGGTTTCGATTCGGTTCGGTAAACCGACAAAACTCAATATGCAAACCGGTACCGAACCGATATAAATTGGTTCGGTTACAGTTTGGTTTCGGTTCGGTTTCGGTTTCGGTTTGGTTCGGTAGAAAACCTAGAGGTGGCAAATAGGGCGGGCGGGTTAGTGGACGTGTTCTTAATGGACAAGGGTAAAAGGGTTGAACCTTATAAACCCATTTTAAGTTAAAGGGTTCAATGAACGGGTTCTTAATGGACAATGGGTTAAAAGGGTTAAACCCTTCAACCCTTTAAGAGCCCTTTTAACTCATTAAATGGAAAATTAAATAAATTTTAAATCCGATATGTTCTATATCTTTTATTTATTTGTAAAAACTTGTATATACATATTTTAAAGTTAAAAGTTAAATTTCAAATATTTTTTGTTATTTATAATTTAAGTTGAATATATGCCATTTGGAAATTAGAATTAAGCACAGTCAACTCAAATGCGAATACTTTATTTTTGGTTTCATTCACACATATCAATACACCAAATTTAAATAAATGGCTTATAAAAATAAGTAATCATTAATGAATCAACAGGTTTGAATAACATTTGAAAATGTCACATGAGCTGTTATACGGTGTCGTGAATATTTATATGCAATTGAATTTGGTTATCAATAATACGAATTTTGAATATGACTCGGTTATGATTATAATTATCAATAAATGGAATCTGAATCTGAGTTTGATTAATGAGCAACAACGGCGCCAAGTTTGAATCGAACGAAGACGAGATGAATAGAATCGAACGATACGGGAGAGACCGATACGAAGTTCGTGTTTTATTTTTTATATTTATTATTATAATATTAGTTAAAAGGGTTGTTAAAGGGTTGGAGGGTTATCCGGGTAAACACCCTTGAACCCTCTTATAAAAGGGTTCTTAATGGACAATGATTTTCTAACCCTTTTATTAAAAGGGCGG
This sequence comes from Rhodiola kirilowii, assembly GCA_033675215.1. Classification (NCBI taxonomy): domain Eukaryota; kingdom Viridiplantae; phylum Streptophyta; class Magnoliopsida; order Saxifragales; family Crassulaceae; genus Rhodiola; species Rhodiola kirilowii. Next base: position 6,250,202 of record CM066193.1, on the reverse strand, counting down.
GCTAATGGACAGGTGTAATAGGACGGTTAATGGACGGATTGGATGGTTTAGGGTTTAATTGCCGGTTCTAAGAAAAACCCAGCCCTAGATAGAACTGGGTAAATACCAAACCAACACAGCAATTTAGTCCAATTAATTTTTTTTGTTTATTTGGTAAATTAACAGTAAATGGAATTAAAGCCACTGATTTGTAATAAACGAACCAAACCGGCTTTTGACATTTTTTTTTGCAATGCTACGGCATTGAGCTTTATGACAATCTGATTTGTTTAAATTTGTTATTAACGGAACAAAATGATCTGCTTCTGCTACAACTGGTTCCTAAAGTGTCCCCAGGTTTTAATCGATCCGCTAAGCATGTCTTTTTAAACCGAGCTAATATCTCGATCAGCATTGTCAGTTGGTCAATATATAACTATTTTTGTTGATCAATTCTTGGCACTTAAATAATTATGGAGGCTTTCGACGCAATCATCATGCTCCGTAAAGTTTTGATGTCTAAAATATCTCCTTATCATTGTAAAATTGAACTTAAGATTCAAAAACTAGTACAAACTATGAAATGGCAGTTCAAGAAATAACTTTACATCACACTTGAATTTTAGAAAATCCGACGAATTCAAAGGAACTCGAAGAAAAATGGAGCCACGTATTTGATTTAATATGGAAAACATTTTTGCAAATTCAGTACAAATATATAAGTTTTCCATTATATTTTTACCAAAAGTATTTCATTTTTCAGCTCTTCGTTTTATTTTAGTGTCATCAAATTTTCCACGATTGAAACGCAAATCAGCGTTAATATTTTCAGACAAGGTCAAAAACTAGCAAAAGCTCACCACATTTTTCTCTCATTCACCCAGAAGCTACCAAAATTAGAAGCAAACATGTTTTGTGTTGTCTAATTTCTGCCTGGATATTTGCATATCCAGTCACTTGTCCTTAAATCAACCTAGCTTAGCCAAAAAAAAGGCCAGTCATTTAAATATATAACCGGCATCCCTTCGACGAGGCATCGACTTTGTTCAATCTCTCGTTTACCCGAAGTGCCTAGGAAAATTCTCGTCAACTTCTTTTTCCTTCCTAGTCACGCGATCGATTGAGGCCTGATTGAGATAATTTTTCAAGGAAGGAAAAGGAAGTGAAAATGACATTCACCGGGACTTTGGATAAATGCAATGCTTGTGACAAGACTGTCTACTTCGTCGATTTGTTGACAGCCGATGGGATTACTTATCACAAATCGTGCTTCAAATGCACCCACTGCAAAGGAACTCTCGTCGTATGTTACTATATTTTTTTCTGTCTTTAATAAATGTATAATGAATGGATGGACAAATGACGGGGAAATCCTTTCGCGCGCAGATGAGTAACTATTCGTCAATGGATGGCGTCCTCTACTGCAAGACGCACTTCGAGCAGCTTTTCAAGGAATGCGGAAATTTCAGCAAAAATTTCCAAACAGGCAAATCTGAAAGACCAAGTGAGCTTGTAAGTTAATTTTATATTTTGATTCTTGAAATTCACTTAAAAATATGATTTAACATAAATATTACGAGCAAGGCGATTTTAACGAAACTTACAGACTCGGGCTCCTAGCAAACTCTCTTCCATGTTCTCTGGAACTTTAGACAAATGCTCTGCCTGCCAAAAGACAGTGTATCCTTTGGAAAAGGTTAGTACAATTGTTTTTAACAAAAAAATTAAATAAAAATCGACATTTTTAATTTTTAAAGAGGAAATTTTTACAGGTGACAATGGAGGAAGAAATTTTCCACAAGCAATGTTTCAGATGCGCGCACGCTGGTTGCCCGCTGACACACTCGTCATACGCATCTCTCGACGGGACTTTATACTGCAAGGTCCATTTTGCTCAGCTATTCATGGTGAAGGGAACTTACAGCCATTTTCTCGAAGTAGTTAAGCAAAAAACTGCAGCTCATGAAGTAGCGGCCGATAAGGAGGCGAATGAGCAACTAGAGGCAGCAGAAGACGCAGAGGTTGAAACTGAGGAACATAGTGAAGAATCTGAAAACAAGCAAGAAGATGAACAAAAGCAAAATGAGAGTTGATAAATGATTTCAAAAATACCAAAATTAGCACACGATAATTTGCCATTAATTCCACACGTTGTTGTCGTAGACAGGCATTATTATGCGTGTAATTTTCCAGTCACGTTGAAATTTGTTGTTCATTTATTTTTTATTTGTAATGGAAACTTGTTTTTTTTGCAAAGGGGTGGACAAAATCTGGCCCTGTCCACTTAATGTCGGGTTGAGTTCAATCCGATATGAGTTTCGGATCGGGGTAGGATTGAGAATCGGGTTACCCGATTTCATAAGTAATATAACTTAATGTCGGGTTGAGTTCAATCCGGTATGAGTTTCGGGTCGGGGTAGGATTGAGGATCGAGTTACCCGATTTCATAAGTAATATAAAAAATACTAGATTTTTAATAAGAATTGAACATTACACCTAATCTAAATAAATATGACTACACATACCAATTAATCTATTTGTGTTCTCAGGAAATATCACATCACATATGGCTAGAGGTGGCAAAATGGACGGACGGATGATGGGCTAATGGATGGATGAAACGGTTAGCGGATTAAATGGATCCAATCCGTTACAATCCATTAGTATTAATGGATTAAACGGACGGATCACTAACGGTTGATGGATTAACGGATAAATCCATTTGATCCATTTAACCCATTTAGTTCATTTTATGAATGGTGTGATGGATAAAAATCATCATCTCATGTATTCGTTCTTTGACATGTATAACCACAAAGATCTTCCTCTCATGAATAGTATCATTAAAACTGTGAAGTAAATAATTCCTCAATACAAATAAAATGGATCAAATGGACGAGATTTAAACATATTTAAAGACACAATTTGTCATGATTCAGTCACCAAAAAATCATTAATATGACGGAATTTTATCTCAGATCATTGATTTGTATCTTTTACAAAAATATACTGTTTGCATCGGATTTTTTTCTCTTCTTTAAAACTAAACCTCACTCCATATATTCGATTACAATTTTCATACAAACACTCCTCTCGGTTAAATAAAACTCAAAAAGCTAGATAATGGCTCCAATTGAACCGAATCAAATCAGTATACCTTTCAATTTGATTCGGTTTGAATTTACTGATTTTTAGGTGTAGTTGGATTGTCGCTGATGGATGTTGCAGCAGGCGATTGTGAAAGGGAATCGAAAGACGTTCACTTGGTTTCCTCAGCCGACTCGCCGGAGTTTTCTCACTTGATTAACTCGTTGAACCGTTCATCACTCATCGGTCTAGACGCCGAGTGGAAGCCGACTCGCCGGAGTATTCTCACTTGATTAAAGTTTAATGATACGTGGCGTCTGGTGATTGTTCGGATCTGGAGATTGACCTATCTTCTGCAACGTAATCTGTCTCAAGCTCAACTCTCAAACTCTGCAGCCTGCAACATAATATCTCAATGAACTTAGCGATAGCCAAACCCACAAAATCCCCGACCCACCCATCGACGCTCTTCCCTGAAATCTCACGATGCCGAACAATGCGAGACTTAAACCAAATCCACGCCGCGCTGATCAAAACAGCTCGAATCCACGACCCACTCGCCGCGGCGGAAATTCTCAAACTTTCCGCGGTTTCGGATTTCCGGGACATCGGGTATGCACGGAAGGTGTTCGACAGTATGACTGAACGGAACTGCTTCTCTTATAACACGATGATTCGAACTTTGGTGGAGGAAGGCGAGGCGTTTGAGGCTGTGGTTGTGTTTAGAAGGATGAGGGAGGAGGGAGTTGTTGAGCCCAATCGGTTTACGTTTCCTTCCGTGTTGAAGGGTTGTGCGGAAGGTGGGATGGTTGGGGAAGGGAGGCAGGTGCATGGGTTGATTTTGAAGATGGGGTTGGAGAGTGATGAGTTTGTAGTTAGTAATGTTGTTAGGATGTATGTAAATTGTGGGGTGATGGAGGATGCTTGCAACATGTTTGATAAAAGTGTGGAGGGTGGGATGGAGAAGAGGGCTTTGGATGGGAGTGTGGTTTTGTGGAATGTGATGGTTGGCGGATATGTTAGGGTTGGTGAGTTTGCAGCTGCTAGGGAGTTGTTTGATAGAATGCCTGAGAGGAGTGTTGTGTCATGGAATGGGATGATATCTGGGTATGCACAAAATGGGTTCTTTAAGGAGGCGTTGGAGGTGTTTTCTGAAATGCAAGTGGCGGAAGATGTGTGCCCGAATTATGTGACTTTAGTAACTGTTCTTCCAGCCATTTCAGGACTTGGGGCACTTGGTTTAGGTGAATGGGTCCATTTGTATGCTGAGAAAAATGGGATTGAGATTGATGAAGTTCTTGGTTCTGCGTTGGTCGATATGTATTCTAAGTGTGGAAGCATTGAAAAGGCAATCCAGGTCTTCAATAACTTGCCCCGAAAGAATGTCATTACATGGAATTCAATTATTGTGGGATTGGCTATGCATGGTCGAGCAAGGGAAGCACTTGAATGTTTTGGTAAAATGGAACTGTCAGGAGTTGTTCCTACTGATGTAACTTACATAGGACTCTTGTGTGCATGTAGTCATGCAGGGTTGGTGACAGAGGGTCGACTCTTTTTCAATCATATGGCTGAGGTACTTGGCTTAAAACCCAGAGTTGAGCATTATACATGTATGGTAGACCTGTTAGGCCGTGCTGGCCTTTTAACGGAGGCTGAAGATCTGATCTTGAACATGTCGATTAAACCTGACGATGTGACATGGAAGGCACTTCTTGGTGCTTGTAAGACTCATGGAAATGTCGAGATGGGGGAACGTGTTGCAAGCCGGTTGATGGATTTGGCCCCTTGTGATAGTGGATCCTATGTTGCTCTCTCGAACATGTATGCCTCTACAGGATGTTGGGATGAAGTTGCGAAAGTCAGGTTAAAGATGAAAATTCTGGATGTTAGAAAAGATCCTGGATGTAGTTGGATTGAACTTGATGGAGAGGTTCATGAGTTCCTGGTGGATGATGACATGCATTTTAAGGCCAAGGAGATCAGTTTGATGCTAGAGGAAGTTTCCTGCAACTTAAAGTTACCAGGATACAGATCAGATACCTCTAATGTCTTGCTCCAACTGGATGAAGAAGAAAGAGAAAGCTCCATACACTATCACAGCGAAAATATTGATGTTGCCTTTGGCATAATTAGTACAAGTTCCTAGACGCCCTTGCGGATTGTCAAAAATCTTCGAATCTGCAATGATTTCATCCATGAAGCTAGTTACAAAAATTTACGAGCGCAGGATCATTGTCAGAGATTGCAAACGTTTTCACCATTTTGAGGATGGATCTTGCTCTTGCCAGGATTACTGGTAACTCGCTTTATTTGTTTTGTAACTTTTTGCTGTAAATGAAGTGCTGTGATATAGACAAATTACGTCGAGTAAAAGATAATACACTTGTTTATAGAAAATTTTCAGAACGACCAAGTAAATGGATCTCTCAAGATGCCTCTCTCCATCTTCATCATTTTTATTCGTAAAGCAAAGATTGTAGGAAGTTAAATCTTTTTCTTCTTCATTTTTTGCCAAGTGGAACTAGGTCTTATTTGATTCTCTGTAGTAGCAATATAAAGCTTTGTAAAAATGGAGTAATAAGTTGCAGCAATTGATTACCTTAGCCAAAATTTAAATATAATATTAATACTTTAGTTTCCATTCAACTTGAACTTGTTATATGTCAATTGTCAGTAATTTTGATGCTTACTCCTGTCCATCATGCTTGAATAGTTATTACTAATGCTTTAAAACTGGAATTTGGTGCATTGTGCACTTTCAAATCTATGCATGTAATCACTAGTTTATTTTCTCATTCTTACCACCCAGAATGCTAAACAGAATATTCAGAATTTTTTAGCTTAAATTCCAATGCATTAACGCTATGTGGTCATGATTGACTCAAATGGTTAGCGAGGAAACACACTAGAATAAAAACTCATGATTGATTCAAATGGTCAGCAAGGAAACACATTAGAATTAAAACTCCATTCTTTCATCGCCTATTTTATACCTTGTCTCAACTTTTGAAGGCAATATGTTCTATGCTTAGCTCGCTTGACCTTCAGCCTTGTCGTATCTTTTCTCCTTCCATTTGAGAATAAAGCATGCATCATTTAACTGCAAGAGCATGCTTCTCTTGTTAAACTGTTATCTGAATGTTGGGGCCGGTGTAAGAGCATCCCCACCCCACGTCCCCACCCCACCAATGACCCAGGGTTCTTTGCCTCCTTCGGTTTGGAATCTTTGTGAGAGGCTTGTGGGCTGTGGCACTTAGGGTTTGTGGGAATCTCTTTTCTCTGTCTGTCCCTGAGCCTGCATTACCAAACTGGCAAACTCTACTTGCCAGGAGCTGCAGATTCTTGGCTTGGGGAGCAATACTTTTTGTGGGGTTTCCCAGATTTCATTACTAAGTTTTGAGACCTTGGATCTTAGTCATAATAAGTCCATAACTTGTTTACAGGTGAGATTCCTGAGAGTTTTACCACCTTAAATCTCAACAGATATATTCCTCCGTACAACAACTTTACTGGGGTTATGCCTAAATTTGATTTCTTGAATTTTGGTGTAGAGGTTTTCAAGGAAACAGTCCAGGGGTCTGTGGGTTGCCATTGAAGACCTGTGCAGTAAGTTGAGTGCTGGTGTGATAGCTGGAATAAAGATAGGGTTTATGCTTAGGGCTGTTGTGACTTGTGATAGCTTCTCCTTCAATTGGGTATGTTTAAGTAAGGAAGCAGAAATTTGTGAACCTTGGCGAAGAGGAGATGGAGGGAGGTGAATATGACGGGAATGGTGGGATTGATGGAGGTGGATGTGAAGGGAAGCTAATTGTGTTCCAAGGTGGCGAGCATTTGACATTGGGAGATTTTTGAATGCTACCGGAAAGGTTATGGAGAAGGCTGTCATGAGACTATATACAAGGCCAAGCTTGTGGATGGTGGGACTATTGCGTTGAGGTTGCTTAGAGAAGAGAGTTCTAAGGAGAAGTCTTCGTGTTTGCCTTCGATTAAGCAGCTAGGAAGAATCCTGCATGAAAATTTGATTCCACTGCGAGCATTTATCTTAGCAGACGAAACCTTCATGATCTTCTACAAGGTAAGTGTTTGTACTCTATAAATCCCAGCTACTGATAAATTTAGTTGTCCGCTGCTGCCTTGGTTGAATTTCGTTGTCAATTTGAATGTATACTTAAAGTTGATAAGTAGGTACCTTTAGGATGATATTTTAATTTTGAGGCTCAATTCATAATCCCAATCGAATTGGATTAGTTTGCGATCAAAGCTGATGTATGCAAGGTGCAACTGATGGGTCTAAATGGTGTTAATTTCCGTTGTTATACTTAGCTCATGAAGTGGGAGCTAATGTTTTTGTTGCGCAAATTTCAATCTGACGTAGTTGTGTGTGTGTGTGATTAATTTTCAGAAAGAAGGGCAGGAAACCAGTGTTGAACTGGGCTCGGCATCGGAAGAATGCACTGTGCATTGCTCGATGATTATCTTACCTTCAGTCCTTCACTATGGGTCTGAAACACCCATTACTCATGGAAACTAGCTGTTCAAGAATGTACTTGTGGTTGTGGACGATTTCTTTGTTGCCCGCATCACTGAGTTTGGACTCGACAAGTAGGTGGTCCCGGCCAGGTGAAATAGTCGCACTGGCAAAATCAGGCGGGTACAAGGCGCTGGGATGGCAGGATGGATGTTTATTCCTTTGGAATACTCTTACTAAAAATGTCGATAAGTAACCGGAAAAAAGTGAAATGAAAAATGAGTTCATGGATTTGCCTTCAATGGTGAAAGTGGCTTTCTTGGAGGGGACGGCAATGGAAGTCTTTGACGTGGAAGTGGTGTTGCAGGGAGTATGGAGTCCAATGGAAGATGGACTGATTCAAGCATTGAAACTTAACTCGCAATGGGTTGCTGTGCTCCAGTGCCTTCTGTTAGACCCACAGTGGATGAAATTGTGAAACAGGTGCAAGAGAACAGGCCTCGGAATAGATCTGGTTTTACAGCCCTACTGAGACTGAGACAAGAAGTGGAAGCATTACCTCATTCTAAGAATTAAACTTAAGCTTTGAAGGCCACTGGCACCGTGGCAGATAGGGATAAGACTTTCAGCTTAGGGAGTATTCATCCTCGTTAAGGAGGGGAAGCACGGCAATTCAACTTTGGGTAAGATATGTAGGCTTTGCTTTCAAGGATAATTGTGCAAGCGCATCTTTTCTGCTGAAAATGGAAATCAATTATGGTTTCAAGTGCCCCAGTCCGACGCTCTGCTATATACATGTTTGCAAGATAATCTATACCTGGCAAGCCGACTGTGGAGCTCAGATGAGTTTCATGGTACTTTTTTGGGCAGGTTTTATTTTATCCGTGTTCATTAATGACAACGGCGGCAAAAAAGGGACCACTATGTAAAAGTAAATTGCTAGAGAAAGGAAGTGATAAATGCTGGAGATTTTATACTTGTTTTCCCCTGACGAATGTGATAGCAATATGAATTCTTCAAACAGTTTTGGCACACAGTAAGAAATAAATCACAAGATAGGAAATTGCCGTCTCTTTTCTGTCCATAATCCGTATTATTAACAGCTTTGGGTTTTGCTCATCAGGACAAGGCGCCAGCACTGGAGGTTATGGAGTCGATCATAGAAGATGATTTAGCACTCAAACTTGAGGCTCTTGCATAGCCAGCTCCAGCACCAACCCCTGAGGGAGTGAAGTAAGCACCATTCACCAAAAGGTCCCCTTCTGATCTCCAATTCCAATGCTTCCACTGGTTGTTAGTTACTATCCTCTTCGTAACCTGCTCATTTTGATATTATTTTGAACATGTTGATAACTGGAAAGAAAATAGCCTTGCTGAAGGGCATTTGTCTTTTAGATACCTCTTTGGCATGGATATTTTCTGGTGCGGCGAATGTGTTCCCTTGGCTGTTAATGGTAGGGTTAGCGCTTCCTCCAATTGCATACATTTCCCAGTGAGTATAGTCATTATTCACCACATGAAAATACCCATGTCTGCACCTGCATTTAGGTCCCCCAGCATAGGATAAATTAATTACCAAGAGCATAAATAAATTTGACCATTGTTTTTTTTATCTAATGCGGTAGTGATTAATTTTATGTGCTCAATGCAAGTCATTGTATAGTTTTACCTTGGCATTCTCTGTATGAGACCCTCTCCAAAGTGATTGTAAGCAATTGTTACTTGCATCACCTTGTCTCTTTTGTAGGTATAGCTATGGCCCAAGAGTATGACCTGTTTTGTATTTCCGGTACAGTAAAAAAGATACGGATGCAAAAGGTTGGAGCAGTAAGTTAAAGTTGCTAGCAGTTGAAGAACAAAAGGGACAAGAAAAAGAAAGGTTGACTGAGGGGCTGTTGATCCAATTATAGCATCAATGAGCCCATAAGCACAATTGGATAAAGAGTTGTGATCAATCCATATATGGCTGGAACCGAAGATTGATATCCCATCACCTCACCATCAGCAATAGTCCGCCACCCGTAGTGGGTCGGGGAGCTCCTTACCATTGCATTGCCTGTGCGTTTGCAGTCATGGATGATAATATTAGTCACAAATTGGATGGTGATGCATCCTCCATTAGCAATGTGGACATTAGCTCCCCTGCCATCAATTGTCTTGAAGCTGTTCATTATCAGCTCCTGCTTCAGCTGTATTACCATATCCCGCTTGAACACAAACCAGAGCGGCTCATCTTGGATGACCGCGTGGCAAAGTGTCCCTGGTCTGGGGTTAACCGGGTCGTTGTCGCTTGGGTCAGACACAACATAATACTTGCCATCACTTCCACCTATGGCATTTCGTCCAAACCCATTAGCACAATCTGCTAGTCGCTTTCTGTCGTTCTGCCAGTGTGGATTACCAGTCACACACGAGAAATATCCCAGATTCCGTCTTTCTGTGCTATTCCTAATGCTCATGCACAGCACGAGACATACAGTAACTAATGATTCATCTGATCAAATCCAAGTATGTCAACGTCAACCTGACTATTTGGGTCTAATTAACTAGAATTGTTCTATCTGATGACTTTACTGTTTTGCATACTAATAATGCTTTTTAAAGAGATGTGCAACTACAGGTTCTGGAAACACAGACAAATTTGATCTGAAATTAAACGCTGGCATTCAATTTCCACACCCAACCTTACGGCCAGCAAAACACAACACGTTGTGTGTGAGCTGAACCACAAATTGGTATTCTCATTAAGAGAAAAAGTGTCGTCCAATGTCAGTATGAAACTTTCCCCAAAGTCTAAAATGGATGCGGAGTATTTATAAGAGGAGCATTCAAATGACAATTCCTCTTTTATAAACTGAGTGCTCCCCGTATTTATAAAAATGAACTGTTTACATGTGAATATTACACCATTACCGACAACCAACACCTGGATCATATTAGCTGCAAGCTTGGAAACAAAGCCTCAGCCTGATACTAACCAGTAACCAATTAACCAAATGTGGTCGAATTGTAAGAAAATGGCTCTGACTTCTTCTTGACTTATTGAAAGTATCATTGAAAACGACTTCCAGCTGACCAAAAGGACTGATCAAAATAATTGACATGTGAATGGGGGACTGCTTGCCCTAACCAGATTTCAATTCTGTTAAATTATCGTTTTCTTAATTTAACCAAACACTAATAAAAGGGACCGAAACAGTGACAATAAAGGACTCTTATCTAAAGTCAGGACAGGTGAGAAAGACTCACATATCAACCATTGCAGCAACTTCATCCGGATTCTCCACTGCGTGCTTGTGCCAGTCCTCAGCTTCACCACGCTCGAATCTGTTTTAACAAAATGGCTTCATCAATTCATTGCTTTATTTATCTGAGTAATAAAATGCCATATTTAGTTGAATGGTAAATATCTCATTTATAATCAAATGTACTTAAACTTAACTTACTTATTTAGTATAACTATTTTACAGATGCATGGAAATCTCCCTGACAAAAATGTCACTAAGTACGAATTTTATTCTAAAGATAATAAATCACTCCGCCATAAAAATGGGAAGAATTATGCTATCAAAAGTTCAAACCACTCGATCAAAGCTCCTTTCGTGATTATATGTTGATAATTGACAAATGACTTTCATCAATGGAATTAAAAGTTAAAATTTTGACAATGAGGCAATCTAACAGCTACCTAAGGATATCGGTAATATTTTTGGTCAAAATAGCCGGGAGGTCAAACGGCTCCCTAAAGGTATCGGTAATATTTTGTTCAAATAGCCATAAGATGAGTTTGAAATTGTCAATTCATCAATTTAAAGTATTTTTTTAGAAAAAATTAACGGTTGATTGACACGTGGACGGTTTATGGGAAGTTTAAAGCTACTAACCTCCCCGTCACGAATGATGAGTTCATCAAGCTCTTCTCCACCTCCATCTCCTCAAATCTGCAAATCGCACATCACACAATTAATCAGTCAGGCAACAACAAAACCTTCAGTTCAACATAATTTCACTTCAAATTCAAACAAATCACAAACTGAAATTCGAATTGACGAGGCAAAATCGTTTTTCAAACACATCAAAACTACAACTCAAATATCTCAGCACCTAATCGCATTCATTTCCATTTTCGCAGCCGCATTTCCCTCTGCCATCGCTCCGGCAAACAACAATGCCGCGAGTATTGAAGTTAACACGGCCAACGAGTCCGCCGGAGCTGGCCGTGATAATCCCGACTGAACTCGAGCTGCTGTGCCCTAATTTCGTCCCCAAATTCTAATTAACAATTCGTTACTTGATTGTAAAATTAGGTAACAGCGGGGTGCAATTGTATTTTCTTTTACTTGTGTTTCACCAGCCTTGTAGCTTAGGGACTCACTTGTAATTACTGAAAGTTCGGATTTCTGATATAACAGAAATTCGCTCCTTCATTTTCAATTAATACAATCTTTCTCTTCCGCAAATCTTCTTCTCCGAATTCGATCGCTGTCTACGATCATCTTCTCCGATCAGCATCGCCGTGCGTTCTTTGCAGCCCCGGCGTTGCGCTTCCACATGGTATCAGAGCCGCTGTGATCCAGACAGTGCGCCGCTCTTCTCGCCTACTCCGATCATGTCGTCGACGACTGAATCAGTTATCGACCCGATCAATGTTGCTGTTGCTCCCGTTGTCATCCCAGTCGCAGACCACGACGGTCCTCTCTATGTGAGTAAGAACGAACATGTCGGCAATCCAATCGTCACTCAGTTATTGACCGGAGCGGAGAACTTCATCACTTGGAAGAAATCGATGGAAGTTGCCCTAGGAATCAAGATGAAACTAGGCTTTGTCAATGGAGATTTTCCCAGGCCGAAGGATCCGTATCAACTGGCTAGGTGGCAGAGATGTAACAATGTGATATTCTCTTGGATCATCAATTCGGTCTCAAAGGAAATTGGTGCATCTTTGATCCATGCTTATGATTGCATAACCGCTTGGGAGGATCTGAACACACGATTTGGTGGATCTAACCTTACTAGTCTTTTCTCTGTTCAGCAGGAGATATCTGAATTGACGCAGGGTGACATGAGTATAGCCATATATTATGGCAAGCTTATTCAGCTATGGGGTGATGAGGACACCTTAGGGGATCGAGAGGTCTGTGAACTTGGGGCTCGATGTAAGGCTACTAAGTGTTTTGTGGCTAGGAAAATGAAAGACAGAATAATGAAGTTCCTAATGGGGCTCAATGAGGCTTATTCTGCTGCTAGATCGCAGATCCTCATGATGGATCCTTTTCCCAGCCTTGGAGAAGTTTACAAGATGTTGGTTAATGAGGAAACAACAAGGAAATCCAAGAAGTCATTGGTAACTGATGTGTCAGCCTTATATGCTAATCAGAACAGTGGCAGTTCCAATGGAAATCAAAGGTACCAGAATGCTAACACTAACAGCACCAGCAACAAGGGCAGAAGGCCTCTTTGCACTCACTGCAATCTTCAAGGGCACACAAAGGAGACATGCTATAAACTCAATGGCTATCCTGCAAACTACAAATCTCAGAAGACCTTTAACCAGGGTAATCGAACTCAGAACAGATATGTTAATGCTGTGACTAATGATGCAGGTACTAAAGATGCTGTTGCTAGTGGATCTGAATCTGCTGGGACACAGTCCTCCTCTGTCCAGTTTACCAATGATCAGCTTGCTATGCTGTTCAAGTTGTTGAATCAACCGACTGAAGTGGCAAATACTATGCATATGGCAGGTATTACTTGCTTAACTAGTTTTAAGACTAGTAGTAATGTGTGGATTCTGGATAGTGGAGCTACAGATCACATTACCCCACATCCTAGCATGCTAAGTGATATTAAGTTGCTTGATGATCCTCACAGCATTCTTATGCCTAATGGAGATAAAGTTGTTGTTAGACATACTGGAACCTGTGCTTTGAATGAGCATTTAGTGTTGGAAAATGTCCTTTTGGTGCCTGATATAAGATTCAATCTGATTTCAGTAGCCAAGTTAGTCACTGATTCAGGGTTGAATGTCATCTTCTTTGATAATGGTTGTGCCATTCAGGACCAGAGAAAGGAAACTGTGGGGATTGGTGAATCCCACAATGGCTTGTACCAGCTGAAGCTTGATGGAAATTGTTTGTTTTCTCAAAAGAAAAACAGTGCTACTTCTACTTTCCTTTGGCATAAAAGATTGGGACATGTTCCTTTTAGAAAGTTGTTGAATTCTCTTAAAACTTCCATTCCAGACTTGAGTTCAGTTCATTGTAATATTGATGAGTTGATTTGTGATGTATGTCCACAAGCTAGACAATGCAGATTGCCTTTCCATGATAGCAGTACAATTTCTTCAGAAATTTTTGATTTATTGCACACAGATGTTTGGGGTCCATACAAAGTTCCCACCACAACTGGTGCTAAATACTTCCTTACTCTTGTTGAAGATAAGTCGAAATGTACTTGGACATACTTGATGAGAACAAAGTCTGAGACAGCAGACATTCTGATCAGGTTCTATAAAATGGTGCAGACACAGTTTGGGAAAAACATCAAAGTTATCAGATCAGACAATGGAGGAGAGTTTCTATCTGCTAAGCTGTGTGATTTTTTGGCTGATAAGGGCTGTTTGCAACAGACATCATGTCCCTATACTCCCCAGCAAAATGGAGTTGTAGAAAGAAAACACAAATACATTCTGGAAACTGCTAGATCACTGAAGATTCAATCAAAAGTACCAGACTGTTTTTGGGGAGAAGCTGTGCTTACTGCCACATACATTATTAACAGGATGCCATCTGTTTTGTTACAAGGAAAGACACCATTTGAGGTACTTTTTGGTACTCAACCAGAATATTCACACATGAAAGTATTCGGTTGCAAATGCTACATTGCAAATACTATGCCTAATAAATCTAAGTTTGATCCTAGAGCTCGCATTGGTGTCTTCTTGGGATATCCTTTTGGCCAAAAGGGATATAAGGTCTTTGATCTTGATTCCCATTCCATTTGTATCAGCAGAGATGTTCTTTTTGTTGAAGATGATTTCCCTTTTGCCAGCAACTCAGATGTGATTTCCTCTGAAATTCCTCTTCCAGCCATTACTGATGATGATGACACATGGACTGATGATGAAGAGTACCCTGTCAATATGCCAGATACAGTTGTTAATGAACCTGAGACAGATGTTACAATTCCAGATACAGATATTGGTTCTGGCATAATTGATACAAATGAGACAGATGACATACTCCCTGCTATTCCTCAAGCTGAAGTTATGCCTCAAAGAAAATCAACTAGAGTTCGCAAACCATCCACAAGGTTGAAAGATTTTATTTGCAACAATGTCACATATGCTACTGAGTATCCTATCTCCAAACAGGTAGACTACTCACATTGTTCACCGCAATTCCAACACTTCGCTCTCCAATTGATATCAGAAGAAGAACCAACAAGTTATGCACAAGCCAGTAAAAATGAGAACTGGATGCAGGCCATGGAGTCAGAAATTAACGCTTTACAATCCAATGACACATGGAGTATTACAGATTTACCACATGGGAAAAATGCTGTTGGTTGCAAATGGGTCTTTAAGATAAAAAGGCACTCAGATGGAACAATAGAGAGATACAAAGCAAGGCTAGTTGCGAAGGGATTCACACAACTTGAAGGTCTAGACTATCATGAGACTTTCGCACCAGTGGTTAAAATGAATACAGTCAGGACATTACTGGCAGTTGCTGCTTCTAAACATTGGCCACTATATCAGTTAGATGTTAATAATGCTTTCTTGCATGGCTGCCTAGATGAGGAGGTATATATGACTTTACCACCAGGGTTCTATAAGTCTGACAAAGCCAAGGGCAGAGTTTGCAAATTACACAAGAGCTTATATGGACTAAAACAAGCATCAAGACAGTGGTTCAGCAAGTTCAGTGAAGCTCTCATCAGCTATGGTTTCAAGCCTAGCTTAAATGACTATTCTCTATTCACCTTGCAGACAGGTCAAGATTATGTGGCTCTTTTGGTTTATGTGGATGATATTATCCTTACAGGCACATCAGAATCACTCATTGAGCAAGTTAAGCACTTCATTGATTCCAAGTTCAAAATTAAAGACTAAGGTTCTTCCTTGGCATTGAGGTTGCTAGATCAACTTCTGGGATCTTTCTTAATCAGAGAAAGTATGCCCTCGAACTTATCGATAGTGCTGGTCTCCTTGGTTGCAAGCCTTCAAGCCTCCCTATGGACACCAAGCACAAGTTGTTGGCTTTATCTACCTCTCCTGTTCTTGAGGATCCTAGCAAGTATAGAAGACTTGTAGGTCAGCTCATATATTTGACAGTAACCAGGCCAGACTTGGCTTTTTCAGTACATGTCTTAAGTCAGTTCATGCATCAGCCAAGAGAAGAACATTTAAAGGCAGCTCATAAGGTTTTAAGATACCTTAAGTTGGCCCCGGCACAAGGACTCTTTTACCCAGCTAGTCAGCAACTTAGCTTACAGGCATTCTGCGATGCAGATTGGGGCGCTTGCCCAGTTACTAGAAGATCAGTCACAGGCTACATCATTCTACTTGGGAATTGTCTCATTTCATGGAAAACCAAGAAACAGACTGTTGTTAGCAGATCATCGGCCGAAGCAGAATACAGGGCAATGGCACAGGTTTCATGCGAGCTTGTTTGGCTTACCAGACTGTTGAAGGACTTCAATGTTCAAATCTTGCTGCCCATTCCACTACACTGTGACAATAACGCTGCTTTACACATAGCCCGGAACCCAGTTTTTCACGAACGTACTAAGCACGTCGAGTTGGACTGTCACGTCGTCCGTCAGCATGTTTCATCAGGGTTTCTAGCTCCACAGTTTGTGCCATCCTCGTCTCAGCTGGCGGATCTGTTCACAAAGCCATTGCCAGGGGATCTTCTTACTCAGTTATGCTCCAAGCTCATTGTATCAAATTATCTTCATACTTTGAGCTTGCGGGGGGGTATTGAAGTTAACACGGCCAACGAGTCCGCCGGAGCTGGCCGTGATAATCCCGATTGAACTCGAGCTGATGTGCCCTAATTTCGTCCCCAAATTCTAATTAACAATTCGTTACTTGATTGTAAAATTAGGTAACAGCGGGGTGCAATTGTATTTTCTTTTACTTGTGTTTCACCAGCCTTGTAGCTCAGGGACTCACTTGTAATTACTGAAAGTTCGGATTTCTGATATAACAGAAATTCGCTCCTTCATTTTCAATTAATACAATCTTTCTCTTCCGCAAATCTTCTTCTCCGAATTCGATCGCTGTCTACGATCATCTTCTCCGATCAGCGTCGCCGTGCGTTCTTTGCAGCCCCGGCGTTGCGCTTCCACAGCGAGGAGAGCTGCGAGGGTTAGAAAAGCTGAGACGGCGGTCGACGACATTGTTCTCTTCTAACCGTGTAAAGCAACAGAAATCGTGTCTGAACGTATTTCGTCGGTGTTGTATCATCAAGCAAGAAATGTGGAGGACTCGAGCCGTGCCTCTGTGGTAAGAAAGTTGCAGAAATGGAGAAGGAGAGTGAAGCTAGTCGACAACAGAGAGTTCGGTTTTATATGGTAACTTGTTCGTTAACTTCACCGTGGTTGAGTTAAATATGCTGTTTGGGTTACATATATTATTCATTTTGATAGTCTATTCAAAATGTTTTTCCTTACAAAACATCATGAGAAACCAAAAACTTCTCTCTTAGGTTTTCCTCTGCAGTAAATCTAAAGTGAGTGATTTTGTTTCGTTCGATTCTTCCGAATTAGAACGTTTAGTGTTCTTCTTTGTGAATTTAGCAAAACTGTGGTGGCCTGTGGTTTTTTTCAATTTTCTTTGAGTTCGTTTTGCCTCTGGCTTACGCTTCCGACTCTGCAGCTTCGATTTCATGGTTGGCGCAGGGTGCGATTGATGTTATTTCCTACAGCTGAGAATCATGACGATCCTTGCTTGGAATTGCAGGGGGTTGGGGACTCCCCTTGCAATTCGAGCTTTTAAGGACGTGGTGGCAGCGTTCAAGTCCCAAATCGTCG
Organism: Rhodiola kirilowii; assembly: GCA_033675215.1. Lineage (NCBI taxonomy): Eukaryota > Viridiplantae > Streptophyta > Magnoliopsida > Saxifragales > Crassulaceae > Rhodiola > Rhodiola kirilowii. Next base: position 6,232,627 of record CM066193.1, on the reverse strand, counting down.
GCTTGATTGAAACAAAGGCGACGAAGAAGTTAGGTTAAAGTTAGGATTTCAAAATGTTTTCTGTGTTCCTGCCTGTGGGAGGTCTGGTGGTCTTGCTCTACTTTGGAATGATGACTTTGAGGTACCAGTCCTAAATTATTCATTCTATCACATTGATTTTCTAGTGCATGCTACTTCTATTTTTCGAACAACACTGTTCTATGGGCCCCGAGAGCTGTTGATCGTTACAAGAGTTGGTCTCTTATTCGACGACTGCACTCTCTGTACAACCACCCATGGTGTCTATTAGGTGACTTTAACGAAGTCTTAAGATTTGGAGAAATGTCAAAGAATGGCTGTCAGTGTATATTTTTTAAGGCTCCTGCTAATCGCACCCCCCACCCCCACACCCCCCATGTGGAGCCTAGGTAAATTTCCCATTATGCCCTTTTACTTATTATATATATTATATATATTAATTTTAAAATATTTAAAATTTCTAAAAAATGATTTTAAAATATTTAAAATTTCGTATTAATATATACAAATGATTTTAAAATATTTAAAATTTAGTATTAATATAATATATATTATATACTATAAATGATGATTTAAAAATATTTAAAAATTAGTATTAATATATTACATATATTATAGTTAATAATTTTAACTATTAGAGACAATGAGCGCATGGAAATAGTTATCGGACACGTTGGCAATCACTTCGTACAACTTTTTTTGCACCCTTATCATCCGGTGCCACCTATACCAACATGGTGGTGGAATCATTCATCGTACGAAGCTAAAGGATGGGCATCCTCATATCAAGTACGAGCTGATTTATGGCGCGAAATCACAAGCATGGGGCCTCCAGGAGCACAATTTGGAGGAAATATTGATTAAATATGTCTACTTGTTTATGTATTTATTTTTAGCACCGTTGCATGTTTTGTTGAATCTAATTTAATGTTGAGCTATCCAATCAATTATTATTCGTCCTAAATCCAAACTAAACGAAATAAATTATTATTCGCTCTAAATAAAATAAAACTAGTTACTCACTCACTCCTAATTATAAGTTCAATTAAAATTTAAAAAATCAAGTACAATAATTTTTAAAAATTTGGCACATGTTGTATTTTAATTTTAATTTTTTTGATTTATAATAATATAAATAAATATGATACAAATAACTTATATTAGGTACAATTAATTTATAATATTAATCATTATTTAATTGAATTTAAATTAGCATTTAATTAAACTTTAAAACATATACAAAATTAAATGGCATAACATGTAAATATGATTGTAAAGAGGGGTAAAATTGTCAAATGGACATGGGGCCCACAAATTTTTTTGTCTTGTGAGGGATTGCTCCTCACACCCCCCAATGGGTCCCACACTCATTTCCCATTATACCCCCACACTCCCCACCAAATATATCATATTTAAAAATATAATTATTAATTTAAAACTATTTAGAAATTAAAATTAAAATTAATATATATTATAATTAATGAGATATGATCTTTAATTCACAATAATGTATAAATTAAATATATAACATAATGTATTTATATTATTAAAAATTAATACATAAATGAATAGTATAATTTGCTTTTGCCAGGGAATCTAATCAGTGAGTTGTCTATTTCTTGTTTCGTAATGTATTGTCAAGTATGTTATTACTACATTTTATTAAAAATTAATACATAAATGAATGTTGAAGCTAATCAACCTCTCCAGCAAGATCAAGCTTCAGTTGATCCTTTTTCGCCCGGCTGAGTTGTGTCTTCTCTCAGCCGCTCGGCTGCCAGCTCGGTTGTCCGCTCGGCTGCCCGCTCGTCTGTCCGCTCGGCTGAGTTGTTCTTATGTATTGTTTTGTTTTTTGTTGTCTTTTGACTTAGTGCAGGGATCTCTTTGTAATTTGTAAAACTTTCAAATGTCTGATATAACAGACATTTGATCCCTTTTCTTTTTGCTTAATCAACAAGCTAGGGTTTCAATCCCAATCTCCGCTCTGTCGCAATCTCCAGTCTTCCGTCCGGTAAGTGCTCCGATCGTCCCCGTCTTTTGCTTTCTACATGGTATCAGATGTGTAGTCGTGATCCGGTTCGTTTCTTGTACTTTGATTGTCGATTGCTGCGCTTATTTGCTTAAGATTGCGTTTGGATTGTTTTCTGGTTTGCTGAGTCATGTCGACTTCGAATGCTAGTAATCCGGTTGTTTCCGATCCTGTTTCTACTGCTACTGTTGCTGCTAGTGCTACTAATGTTGCTGATGATCCTCTTTTTGTTGGACAAAATGAGAATGTTGCTGTTTCGTTGGTCACTCAACCTTTGGTTGGTGACACAAATTACTTGAATTGGAGAAAATCGATGGAAATGGCTTTAGCCATCAAGATGAAGTTAGGTTTTGTTCGTGGTAAATTTGCAAAACCGGCTTATGCGTATCAAGCGGCAAGATGGGATAAATGTAACAATGTGGTTCTATCTTGGATCATAAATTCAGTTTCCCCTGAAATTGGTTCTTCTCTCATTCATGCTGCCAACTGTATGCAAGCCTGGGAGGACTTAGAAGAACGCTTTTCTGGTTCAAATGACTTTGGTGTGTTTTCCACTCAGCATGAAATAGCTATGTTAATGCAAGAAGAGAAGTCTATTGCTCAATATTACAATAAACTGGTTCAACTTTGGGGTGATGAGGATGCTCTGACTGAGGAGATCTCATGTGATCTTGGTCTCAATTGCAAGGCTACCAAGTGTTCTCATGATAGAAAGATGAGGGACAGGAGGATGAAATTTTTGATGGGGCTCAATGAGGAGTACTTTACTACCAGATCAAACATCTTGCAAATGAGGCCTTCTCCATCACTTAAGGAATGTTATAAGCAACTTGTTCAAGCAGAAAATCAGAGGAAGTCTAAAAAGAACTCTGTCACTGAGATGTCAGCTCTCTATGTGAATCATTCTTCTAATTCTGGTCAGTCTAATGGCAATTTTCAGCAGCATCAGTCTTCTAATCAGTCTTCTCAGAATAGAAATCAAAGTGGCAGATATTCTACTCAAAATCCAAACAAAAAGACATTGTTTTGCACTCACTGTCAACTACAAGGACACCTCAAGGAAACATGTTACAAACTGCATGGATATCCTCCTGGTTACAAATTCACAAGTAACAGGACTGGTGGCAACAATAGTAGAGGTAATAATAGGGCTGCTGCTAATAGTGTCATTGCTGACTCTAGTGCAGGTAAGCAAGATAAGGAGTCTTCTCCAAATGCTTCTTCAGCTGTTCAGCTCAGCTCATTGCAAATTAGCCAAGAACAGCTAACCAAGCTCATGGCATTCTTGGGTGATAGTGGAGCTCATCCCACTGATCATATTGCAGGTATTACTTGTCTCTCATCTGTCACTGTGAGTCAAGATACTTGGGTAATTGACAGTGGTGCCACTGATCACATTACTCCTCATGCTCATCTCTTGTCAAACATTACTAGTCTCCAAGTTCCTACTAGTGTCTTGTTGCCTAATGGGAACAGAGTCCTTGTTACTCACACTGGTTCTTGCCAGTTAAATAAGCTCATCAAGCTCACTGATGTTCTTTTAGTCCCTCATATCAGATTTAACTTGATATCTGTTGCAAAGTTGGTTGGGGATGGTCAGCTGCAAGTGTTTTTTACTAAAAAGGATTGCTCCATACAGGACCAAGCAAATCAGATTTTACAAGGGACTGGTGATCTTATAGAAGGCTTGTATCATTTCAAGTCTGCTGATATTGCAACATGTCTAACTGTTGACAAAGATATCACTTTGGCTCATCTCTGGCATCACAGATTGGGGCATATTCCTTTCAATAAACTGATTAGTACATTGAAGCATTCAGTTTCTGATTTCAGTTGTAAAGTACCTCATTTACATTGTCCTGTTTGTCCTCAAGCTAAACAAACAAGGATTCCATTTCCTACTAGTTCCAGCATCAGTCATTCTATTTTTGAACTGATTCATGTTGACATTTGGGGTCCTTATAAGGTTCCTCATATTTCTGGCGCAAAGTATTTTCTTACTATTGTTGAGGATAAGTCTAGGGTCACTTGGACCTATTTGATGAAGGCTAAAAGTGAGGCTGTTGAACACTTGATCAGCTTTTACTTAATGGTTCACACTCAGTTTGAATGTGTTATCAAGACTGTGAGAACTGACAATGGGGCTGAATTTCTGAGCTCCAAACTCTCTTCCTTTCTTAAGTCTCAAGGCTGTCTTCATCAAACATCTTGCACTTATAGTCCTCAGCAAAATGGACTAGTTGAAAGGAAGCATAGACATTTGCTTGAGGTTGCCAGGGCCATCAAGTTTCAGTCCAAGGTGCCTGATTATTTGTGGGGAGATTGCATCCTTACCTCCACTTATATCATCAATAGGCTACCCTCTTCAGTTTTAAAGGGTCAAACACCTTTTGAGATTTTATTTCAAAGAAAACCTGATTACTCTCATATGAAGGTCTTTGGTTGCTTGTGTTACATGACCAACATTGTGCCTGGAAAATCCAAGTTTGACACTAGGGCCATCCCCTGCATCTTCTTAGGGTATGCCTTTGGTCAAAAAGGTTACAGGATTTTTGATATGCTGAATCAAGTGACTTATGTCTCTAGAGATGTGATCTTTGTTGAGGATCAATTTCCTTGTGCTAAAACTGGGATTCAATAGTCAAGTGCAGTTATTGAAGAACAAACTACTGTTCCTCTTCCAAATTGTTCCACACCTGCTGGTGTTGATTTTATACCTCCCTCAGTTCCTGTCAATCCTGGTGCTGATATTGCTCTTGGTGAGGTGCTTGTAGCTCCAAATAATCCTGTTCCTCCTGAGGATATAGCTCCTATGCCTCAACCTCTTAGAAGATCTACCAGAGTTATAAGACCTCCTCAGACTCTCAGTAACTATGTTTGTAATACTGCTGTGACTACAAAAGACTGAATATCCCATTCACAAGTATGTGAACTACTCTCAATGTTCTTCTCATCAGCAGCACTATATGCTCTTCAAGTTCTGGCTGATGTTGAACCTACTTGCTATACAAAAGCATGCAAAGATCAAAGATGGATGGCAGCCATGCATAAGGAACTTGATGCTCTTCAAACCACCAATACTTGGGAAATCACTGATCTTCCACCAGGGAAAAATCCTATTAGCTCTAAATGGGTCTACAGAATCAAAAGAAAGTCTGATGGCTCTATTGAAAGATTCAAGGCCAGATTGGTTGCTAGAGGTTTTTCTCAACAAGAAGGGCTGGACTATCATGAAACCTTTGCTCCTGTGGTGAAGATGAACACAGTGAGGACTCTTTTGGCTGTGGCAGTTTCAAAGAACTGGCCTTTGTTTCAGCTGGATGTGGATAATGCCTTTTTACATGGGCATCTTCATGAGGAAGTCTATATGACTCCCCCTCCTGGTTTCTTTCAGCCTGAGAAAGCTCAGGGTAAAGTTTTCAAGTTACTTAAGAGTTTATATGGCTTAAAACAGGCACCAAGGCAGTGGTTTTCAAGGTTGAGTGATTCTTTAATCAGTTTTGGTTTTACTCAAAGTCTAAATGATTACTCCTTATTCACTTACGACAAGAATGGTGTTTTTCTGGCACTCCTTGTCTATGTTGATGATGTTATTCTCACTGGAACCTCCACAACTCTCATTCAGCAAGTGAAGGCCTATATACATGATCTATTTAGAATCAAAGATCTTGGTCAATTAAGGTACTTTCTTGGTTTTGAAGTAGCAAGGTCCTCAGATGGTCTTTTCTTGAATCAAAGGAAATATGATCTTGAACTCATCTCAGAGGCAGGTTTATTGGCTTGCAAACCATCCTCTACTCCAATGGATTGCAAACATAAGCTTGGTCTCTCCACAGCACCTGACTTAGTTGATCCTGGTCCTTACAGGAGGCTTGTAGGTCAGCTCATTTATCTGACTAATACAAGGCCTGACCTTGCATACTCAGTCCACATTTTAAGTCAGTTCATGAGCAAACCTACTCAAGATCATCTCAATGCTGCTCACAGAGTCCTTAGATACTTAAAAGGTGCTCCAGCACAAGGCCTTTTCTATCCCTCTGGTCAGCCTCTGCAGTTAAAGGCTTTTTGTGATGCTGATTGGGCATCCTGCCCTGTGACTAGAAGATCTATTTCTGGCTATGCTGTGCTTCTTGGTGAGTCCCTTATCTCATGGAAATCAAAGAAACAAGCAACTGTTTCCAGGTCCTCTGCAGAAGCAGAATATAGAGCCATGGCTCATGCTTGTTGCGAATTAACATGGCTTCAAAGGTTACTCCTTGACCTTCAGGTCCATGTTCCCACTCCAGTTTCTCTTTATTGTGACAATGCTGCAGCCTTGCACATAGCCAAGAATCCTGTCTTCCATGAGAGGACAAAGCATGTGGAGCTGGATTGCCATGTGGTCCGCCAGCATTGCTCCTCAGGCTTCATTTCTCCTCACTTTGTGCCAACCTTTGCTCAGCCTGCAGATCTGCTAACCAAAGCCTTACCAGCTGAGCAGCTAATCAACCTCTCCAGCAAGCTCAACATTGTAAACAAGCTCCATATGTTGAGCTTGAGGGGGGTGTTGAAGCTAATCAACCTCTCCAGCAAGATCAAGCTTCAGTTGATCCTTTTTCGCCCGGCTGAGTTGTGTCTTCTCTCAGCCGCTCGGCTGACCGCTCGATTGTCCGCTCGGCTGCCAGCTCGGTTGTCCGCTCGGCTGCCCGCTCGTCTGTCCGCTCGGCTGAGTTGTTCTTATGTATTGTTTTGTTTTTTGTTGTCTTTTGACTTAGTGCAGGGATCTCTTTGTAATTTGTAAAACTTTCAAATGTCTGATATAACAGACATTTGATCCCTTTTCTTTTTGCTTAATCAACAAGCTAGGGTTTCAATCCCAATCTCCGCTCTGTCGCAATCTCCAGTCTTCCGTCCGGTAAGTGCTCCGATCGTCCCCGTCTTTTGCTTTCTACAATGAATAGTATAATTTGCTTTTTCCAGAGAATCTAGTCAGTGAGTTTTTTATTTCTTGTTTCGTAATATAATACATAAATTATGAATCTAGTCAGTGAGTTGTCTATTTTGTGTTACGTAATGTATCAGTGAGTTGTCTATCGTAATGTATTGTCAAATCTAGTTGTCTGTACATCAATGAATAGTATAATATGCTTTTTCCAGAGAATCTAGTCATTGAGTTGTCTATTTTGTGTATCGTAATGTATCAATGAGTTGTCTATCGTAATGTATTGCCAAATCTAATGTATTATCAATGAGGTGGTAAGATGCTGAAGTGTATTCTTGCTTGTGAAAGAGGAGGGAAGTACAAACCTCCATTTCTAGTTGAAGAGATTTTATAAGTTCTGCCATGGAAATTTTGTTTATTTAGTTACTCAAACTCACTCCTAATTATAAGTTCTATTAAAATTTTAAAAAAAATCAAGTACAATATAATTTTTAAAAAAATTGCTACATGTTGTATTTTTATTTTAATTTTTTACTATTAATTATTATAGAATATTTTCTGATTAATAATAATAAATAAATATGGTACAATTAATTTATAGAATATTAATTATTATTTAATTGAATATGGCATATGAATGTAATTAAATAGAAAGGGGAGGGCATTTGAGTCATTTGGCAGGGAGGTTTTTGTCGTGGGGGTGCGATTAGCAGCTCCCCATTTTTTAATCATCTCTCATGACAGTTTTCTATTTAAAAAAAGATTATTGTCTGAGGATGCTTTTGTGACTGAATTGTAAAAGATAATAACTATAAGCGATGAAAAAACCTAAAGGCCCAGCCCAGTATTGTTGAGGCCCAAAACAGGCCCAAATCTGTGATGCAGGCTTTTTGAACAGCTTATAGTTGACTGCTCCAAAAATATCTCAGGATCTGCAATTCCGAGAATTCAAGCGAGCAAGCAATTTTAGGGTTTTGCAGAGAGCTGTTTGTCGTCGCTTCATTCAAGGTTTGTCGCGCTCGATTTTCCATTCATTTTCCGTATGGTTTATTTCACTATCGATTTATAGATCTCCTTTTTAAAATATACTTTGTATGTATTCTTTTCGAATTTTGAGTTGAAGAGTGATGTGGTAAATCGATGTATGAGAGCAGTAGATGAATCGAAGTTGTTGGATATATTTTGTGTGCTTATTGATTAATTGCACGTTATGGGTGGAATTAGGGTTGGAGAGTATCAGAAATGAGTTCAAGGACAGCAAGGCCGATCTTTTGCGGCAACCTGGATTATGATGCGAGGCAATCTGATATTGAGAGACTTTTCGGGAAGTACGGGAATGTTGAGAGGGTGGATCTGAAGTCTGGTTAGTCACTTACCAATTCTGGTTATATTTTTTTGGTTGTTGCTTGTATTCCCGTGGCTATGTTGTGATCGTGATATGAGCCATTGTACTGGAAGAACCACATGGAAGTACGTTTGCAGGTTGGCCAATTTATATAACTTTTTGCCATGTTGGGCTGCGCACGGTAGAGCAGTACCGTTGCAGAACCGATAAAGAAACATGAATAGCAATTGGATTATTGTTCTGGTAATTGCGCAGAAAGGGCTTTTGTCTGGGATTTTTGACCACTTCAATTGGCACCCATCCATAAAAAAGTACCTAGAATTTTATGGAGGACAAGATATCCTAGTCTAAACTCTGAAGGCCTTCATATTACATTTTGTTGGTTTATATTGAAATGAGACAGAATGTCAGCGCATATGTTTGGCACCTGTTCAATATAATCTCTTAACAAAGTCTGGAGGCACGGTGTGAGTAATGTTCTTATCTGATTTCTGAGATCTTTTCAAGCTAGTTTTCTTTACATGGCTCGTTTGAAATTATAGACAAACATGATTAATATGATTTCAAGTCATTTATTGAGTCAGATACTTAGCTATCTCTTTATGGCAGGGTATGTGCCATTCAGTTCCCTCGACTATTTGGAACATCCATCCTCTTTTTGGATAATTGAGCTGCACTGAATTTTATTTCTGTCTAGACGCCAAGCTTCATGCTCTTTGAAGAACTAACTTCATCTGCTCATCCTACATCACTTCAGACATCATCCTTTTTTATTCCTAATGACATGCTCAGTCTTCCAATTACAACATGCCCCTTCATAGAAATCATGGTGAACTCAGGTGTTGTTTTACTTAATTGCATCTTAAACGTTAAAATTGGTACTGGAGCAGCTCCAACATCATCTAGTTGTTAAGCTGCTCAAATAATAAGATCCTTGCCTCGTCCATCATACACTTTTATATCCTTTCTCTTAGCTTACCTTGATGTACGTTCATTGTTTTCTTTGTGCAGGGTTTGCTTTCGTTTATATGGAAGATGAGCAAGATGCTGATGATGCAGTGAGAAGACTAGATAGGAGAGAATTTGGTGCTAAGGGACGCCGTCTTCGTGTTGAGTGGACCAAGGCAAGTTCCTTGGTAGCTTAATGTGCATCTTTTGTGCTATGGTGATTCACAAGATATTAAAGTTTACATAACTTAGTCCGCAAATCGAATTCATGTTATTTGAAAATTTTATTTGGCCATTATTGCCTCGAGTAAGTGTTCCAATTTTATACTTGTTTTCAATGTTACAGCAGGATAGAGGTGGTAGGAGGTCTGACGATTCTAGGAAAGGTTCAATGAACAGCAAACCTTCAAGAACCCTGTTTGTCATCAACTTTGACCCAATAAACACCAGGCCCAGAGATTTGGAGAGGCACTTCGACCCTTATGGGAAAATCGTCAATGTCAGGATCCGAAGGAACTTTGCGTTTGTGCAGTTCGACACACAGGAAGAAGCTACTAGAGCGCTAGATGCTACAAACTCAAGGTTTGATTTAATTCCAATTAGTCACTGTATTCAGAGGTATCTTCCCTTGTAATATGAAGATGACTTGGTTTGCATATGCAGCAAGTTCATGGACAGAATTATATCAGTGGAATATGCAACTCGAGATGATGATGATAACCAGAGGGCTGACAGTAGAAGGAATGGGCGTAGCCCTGATAGAAGAGGCCGCGATAGGTCTCCAGAAAGAGGGTACGGTGGCAGGCGCTCACCTAGTCCATATCGTAGAGACAGGGAGAGCCCAGATTATGGTCATGGGTCCAAGCCAGTAACACGGTATGAACCTAGGAGAAGCCCCAGTTATGAAAGAACCGACAAAAGCCCTATTAACAACATGGAAACCAGGCGAAGCTCTCACCTTGAACGTAGAAGAAGTCCAAGCTATGAGCGGAAAAGAAGTCCAAGCTATGATAGGAAAAGAAGCCCAATCTATGAACGTAAAAGAAGTCCAAGCTATGAACGTAAAAGAAGTCCAAGCTATGATGCCCCTGACAAGAGCCCAGTCAATGAACGTGGCACCAAGCTCAGCTATGATGGCCCTGATAGGAGCCCAGTAAATGACCGTGGCGGCCATCAAAATTATGTTGGTCCCGATAGCCCAGCCAATGGTCGTGGTACCCATCTAGACTCAGAAGATGTGCCTTACAAAAGTCCTAGCTACGACAGAGCAGAGAGGAGCCCAGGTGGTGAGCGATACTACAGGTAGGAACTTAACATCTATCTACCTCAGTTGCCATTCTATTACTTTATTGTACAGTGACATATTACTTGTATTGCAGTCGATCACCTTCCCCAACTGAGAGATCAAGGGATTGAGGATTAAGTAAACAAGACTGGGGAACTGCTTTCATTCACAAATGTCCCTTTCCGTGTTGTCTGAACCAATATTAAATTGTATGGAGCAATGCAACTTCTAGACTTTGAAATTCCAGAATACTAGTTGTCGTTTTGATGAGATTGAAGTAGTGTAATTGTCATTTATGAACTTATTTATGTATGCTTCGCTGGATTTATAATCTCATTAATGTTTTTGGTTTATATCTTATATGCTTGAAATGTCTATGAGTTTCTAATCAAGCATTAATTAAGATCATAAAGTAGATAATTCAGTTTTATGGGAATATGTCAATAACAATACTGCAGGCTAAAAGAAAAAAAAAACCTCACAGGCTACACCCTATAGTACATTACTGCAGTAAGAATAATGGCTACTAAGTTTTCATCTCAACATCTTCAATCTGCTCTCTCTTTGGCTCTTTTCTCTTGGGCACTTTACTTTCCATCCGATCTGTCTCCTGCTTTATTTTCTTGGACCCTTCACTTTCTATCCGATCCATCTCCGGCTTTATTTTCTTGGGCTCTTCAGACAAAATTCTGTCTAAATCAAACTCCCATTCTACTTCTTTTTGGTTAAGCTCAGCTACATCCCAGTCTTCATAGCTGCAAAAATCACAGTACACTAAGAACACAACAAAAAGGGAACTGAAAAAAAGTTAATAGTAGACAGCACTTTACCTTCCATCGGGCATCTGCCTGCGAATAGTTAAAGGAATAAGACCCTCTTGAAACTCTTTCATGGCAAACTACAACATGATGCGCGTGAAATAATCAGGCAAGGCAATATAAGGACACCACTCTATCAAAGAAGTTTTGAGCAGCGCATTCATGTAAATTTTGTTTCCAAAATCAAATTCTTTCAGGTAGTTAGTTAGGTAGCATATTCACATAAAACTTATCATCACACACACTCCCTAACTTACCGCAAGCGCATCAGTTTCGTCAGGCATGTCAACCAGAACAGGAGCATTCATACTGCATAAAAACAACGTAATTTTGTTTTCAAGGATCACGTCAAACTTTGTGGAACATCAAGCACCCAAAGAATCGAAATTAAACCTTATTTGCAGAGCCCGAGTAGCCAGAATTCTCGCCCTCTCATATCTAGTTAGTTTTTTCACCGGCCTCCATATATTAGGATCTGATTCATTTTCCTCTTTCGCCTTGCTTTCTGCCGGTGGAACTTCAGTAATTTCCTTGCTATTTTCCTCATCATCCTCCTCCTCTGGTTCCTAAAAATATCAAACAATGAAGACTCCACAGTTCTATGCCCCAAAAAATAAACCACGGAAAGCAAGAAAAAGAAAGCAAATTGCAACCAAATTAAGCTGACCTCAAAATCAAGTTCCAAGTCTGATTCCCTGCAATGTAAACTCCCGTTATATATTTCTTTCAAAAGTTACAATCAACATTACGAAGGAGTAGCCTAAACTAAACACCAAAATTCTCAATACTACTCTAAACACCACAACATGCTAAATAATAAATACCATAACTCTACTGAAAACATTTTGGCCATAATTTATTAAGCAACCAAGACAAAATTAACAACAGGAAAATCCTAAACTACGCCAAAACACACACCCCAACAAAAAATATCACAAAATTCTTCAATAAAAATCCAACGAGGCTCTACATGGGCAACAGTCCACGTTGAATTGAATTACAGTGAGGTTGAACAAAAACTTACGGAAGGTCCAAATCAATCAAGTCGTCGACTTCTTCATCCGCCATGTGCTCGGCGAGGAGGAGGCGTGAGAGGAGCTGATGTGTGCTGCTCCCTACCCTGCTGGGGTTTTGTACTTTTGGCTTGAATTGGGCTTAAAATGGATTTATAAATATTTATAAAATTGACTTCCATGTTTAAAATTACTGCTTTGTGTATTTTATTTTAAAATTTCTGTCATTCAATTTTAAAATATGAAATAAAATGTTTTAAATTTTTAATTACTTATGTTGTTCCATCTAGTATCGCAATTTCAATTCTCTTTGACTGTGTAATTTCTATTTCAATCTCATTTTCATATCAGTTTTAATTTCAATTGCAATTTAATTTAAGTTTCAATTTCATTATAGAATTTTATCTTTTTCATGATATAATTTTAATTAAAATTATTATTTGATAAATAGTGTGAGAAGGTGCTAGTGCAACTGCTGCATAGAAGTACGAATAATACATCATACTCACCGAGAAAGTGCTACTCGAAGAGGTGTTCAAATGAAAACACCTCCTGAATTGGTGTATATGCTCCTAAATTAACTTCGTTTCGATGCCTCATGTTTTCTTTATTACACTCGAATCCCTTGAAAATAGTCATTACCCAATATTACTCTTAACTTCATCATAATTGCCAATTGTTGGTTTCTTGGACTTGTATCACGTTTTACTCCCGTCTTGCAATATTATATTATGATGTTGTGTCCGGTAAATATCTCATTTTATATGATAATTTGGAATCAATTATATTTATTGGTTTTTATTAACAAATGAAATATTTTTTTTTTTGATAATGGGTACAATAAATCAGAACATTACAATGCATATTAATAAAGTTTTATCATGTAGTATACATATATATTAATCTTTTAAAGCTTTAGCAATGCATCATCATGGATCCGCACATCCACCCCATTGGTATATTCTTCGATACTTAGAGCTCAGGTGGTGACCTCGAACTTGGTCTGTAAAGATCTATGACGGACTCTTAACCAACATGCCACCACCTATGTTGGCAATTAACAATGAAATCTTAATACAATTAAATTTAAATTAAACCGGTCCACATGAAAGGGATTTTGGTCGAGTGACGTAAACTTTTGACAACAGTCAAGAATTCAAGGTTATCGTCATATGTAATGTAATGTTCTCGTTCATGAGATAATAAATTAGATATGAAATATTTAAATTTGATCTAAAAATCGATCTCATCTTCTTTTTCATCATTAATCAATTTGATAGAAGCCGCATCGTCAGCAATGCATCAAGTAGGTTGTGCCATCCCAATGGGCATGTCTTTTTAGTTCGACTTATTTGATGGATGTGGTCGAATTTTAGTTGAATCTGTAGTTGAATTTCTGATCTCTAGCTAGATCTAGTTCCATTTCGTGATCATTGCTTGTAGCAATTACGACAGTGATTACTCTTGCATGTCTCTATAGCTTATGGCGTCCAGCTCATTAAGTGTCCCAAAATTTGTGGCTTGTTTTTCATGGGGCGTGGAAAAGGTTGAAAGAGATACAGATGCAAGTCATGCAACATGCAACATGCAACATGCAACACAATTGTTGAATCCTTAATTTTATTAGTAATAGAGTTGGCTATTTATATAGCCTATAAGATCGAACTTAAAAAAAAAATTGACTCGCAACCTAGAGAAATTACAAACCGTTCTCAAGCCTCACCTTGACATATTTGCGATTTGCATAACTGATGACGATTAATTCAAATCTAATTAAAAAGAATATTGCCTATTTAACATTGAATAAAATACGTATGTGGGGTTATAGCCGAGTTGGCTCACCACTTGGCTTCGTAACCAAGTGATCATGAGTCCAACTCCCCCACAAATGCACCATTCCCCCCCTTGTGTGAATCAATTTAATGAATAGTTAAATATACATGTTAATGGTTCTAAATTCTCGCCAAAAAAATGACGGTTCTAACTTCTAATTTGATCGACAAATGTGTTGCACATAAAAATTGGAAAAAAGTTGGAGATGGCCTGAAGTTTTTAATTTAGTGAAATTCTAAATCCTTAATTTAATGAACAGCGGATGCCCTGGCAAGGATGGCTAAAGAGAAGAGTTGGAGATGGAGGTCGACAAATGCAATGCCAAGAATTCCAGGAGTTTTTCATATGTTGTAGCCGAGCTGTGTCTCGTGTTGTTCTTTGTCCAGATTTGTTGTGTACTCAGTTAGGTAGCCCTGTTGTGCTTGGCTGTCTTACTTTGTATTGCAGTTTGTTTCTATCCCAAAAAAAAAAAATTGCTAATTTTATCTTTTCTTACAAAATCGTAATCCAAACACGAATTTATAAAATCTTTAATCTAATGCAAATAAATTAGAACTTGATAATAATGAAAATGTGTTGCACTAGTCACTCATAATTTTTATTTATTTGATAGTGTGTGGATGTGGACTCTTTAACCAACAGGTCACCATCCATGTTAGCCACTAAAGTTGATAGTTGATTCAATACTTTATAGGATAAATCAAAAATATTAATTTCATATGAAAATTATGCATTCATTGGCTGAACATCAAATATATCGGGTGTATTGAATAATTATCTATATATATATAGATCTTAGCAAGATCACGTGGGCTTAAAAATGGGAGTGCGTTGAAACAAACTCAAGATTTGTTTTTTACATATTACAAACAAATAAAATATAACGAGAAAAAAGTTTCTTAAAAATGGAGTATTTAACTTGGACTTTCTTTCGTTTCTAATTTCCATCAAAGTAATTAAAATTTTGAAATTAATCAGTATTATCTAAATCATATCCAGTAGATAGAAATAGAACTCCTAGAATTTGTTTTACTATATATACAAACCAGAAGAGAAAATCATACCATCAAACCATTGCTTTTTACTCAACAATGTCTTCCAGTGAGATCGAAGAAGAGCATCCTCTTGGCGCCATGAAGTCTGCAGACAGCTACAAAATCTTAGAAAAAATCCAACTTGCTGAAAAAGGAGCTACTCTCTACAAAGCTCAGTACCTGAAGCCGGAGCCTACGGTTTTTTCGGGGAAGGTCGTGGCGATCAAGGTCTTCAAGCGTTGGCGCGTGCTAGAAAACGTTATCTGCTTGACTCGCGACATTAAGCATTCTAAGATATCGGATCACAAGAATGTAACAAGGATACATTGTTCTTTTGTCCATGATGGTGATCTCTGGGTCGTGATGCCTTACGAGCATGCGACGTCGCTGGCTCGGGTTGTGGCTAGGAGGAGTTCAGGTTCAGGCCGTGGGCTGGCGGAGAGGGAAGTGGGGTTTATGTTAAGGGAGGTGTTGGAGGGTTTGGACTATTTACATGGGCGTCAATGGATGCATAGAGGATTTGATCTTAACCATGTTTTTGTTGATAATGATGGTGGACTGAGGATTGACTTGGATTTATTAGCTTATGATCCTGATGGAAAGTATGAAGATCCTGAGGCTGTGTGGCCGGCTCTGCCGCCAGAGATTTTAACTGACGAGGGTATGGAGTTGAAGAGCGATGTCTGGTGCGCTGGGATTGCTGCGTTGAAATTAGCATTGGGTAATGTTCCGGCAAGAAGTTATAAAGAGCTGGCTGCCTTCCTTGCTGACTGGCCAGAGATGGTGGAGAAGGAGGCCAAGGCGGTGAAGAAGGAGAAGAAACATCCACACTTGGTCAGAAGATGTGTTTGCTTTTTTCCAATGGAAGAGGAACATGTCAAGGAGGGTGAGGTGAAGACGATATCACCCGCGTTTATGAAGATGGTGGCGGATTGTTTGACTCCGGAGCCGTCGAAGAGGCCCTCGATGAGGCAGCTGATGGAGTGTGATTTCTTCAGGGAGTTGGAGGACTAGAAAACGCCTTTCTTTTTGAAGACATTGCTTCAGTAGTAATTAGTATAGTGTGAACCATCTGCAAGCGGCAACATGTTTAGTTTTAATCTTTTGTAGTTTTATTTGATAAGAGTCAAGACAGTAATAAATACACCAGCTTTTTTGTTCTAGGAAAAATGTACTCCATAAAACAAGGGTGTGTTTTCAGTTAAAACTTAAAGTATTTGTTACTTATTTTTCTTCAGTTAGTGATAACTCAAAGGCATGCTCTGCTTCCTTGAGGAAGAGATGTGTGAGATGCTTTTGGCCTTTCCGGTACACTATGGCTGACCATGTGTTTCTAGTTATGTACTTCTCTTTGCTTGAACCATTTGTTTCGCCATTGTACCTATTTGCATTATGTATTCGAATGAATCGTCTTAATTGTTAGAGATCAAAATGGAGAGTTAAAACAAGGATCCTCAATACCTCGTTGGCTGTGTTGTGGATTCTATTTTAGCGTTTTCGAGTAACTGAGTATCAAAATCTTCAGTTCCAGATCCCTCTTCAAGCTCCATCATCCTACCATTTGAAAATCGATCAACAAGGCAGCTTAATAAGTATGAAGCATTAACAATTCAATACTCGATTATGCATAAAGATTCTCTTTGCTGATGTGCAATCAATAGATGCTAATGTGCGAGGCCAACAACTAGAGACTATTAATATCATAATACTTCAAAAGAAAACGAAAACCACATAAATCAATTAGTAATATAAAGTAGACAGAAGTAAGTTAAGATGCGAAAGGTAAGTTATGAGTTTATACTTTGTTTGAAGAAGATCAACCAGCAGTTGAAAAGCCCCAGAATCCCCACAAGCTTCCCATACAGCAGTTCGAACTTCAGTTTCCGATGGTTGCCTATCTTCTGATCCAACAAGCTTCAGCAGACAGAATAATTGACCACACATATTATATTATAGGTGAAGAAAAAGAATGGGAAAAATGTTATTAGCCATGACATGTCACAACAAATTGATGTCTAACAGTCACGACTCACGTACTTCTTCTAGCATGGAGGAAACCTGATAAATCTGCTCTTCTTTCATGGAGATTGTTCTCAAGGCAGTTAAAAAATCCTCGGGGAAAACCAACTTGCTCAAGTAAGAAGGCATTCTGCGTTTACCACTCCAACTATAGTTACTCAATTTAGCAGCTTTACTGTTGCAATCATTTTGTGAAGTTTCCACTGGAAAAAAGCCACCAGCCAGCAAATGTCTAGATAGAAGACACCTCATTTCAGCATTCTGCTGGTTCACAAATTTGGTTCAGTGTGACAGTTTCAAAGCCAGTACAATTTTGAAAAGAGAAAATGGACAAGAAAGAAACAGATGAACGGGTTACAAAGAGAGTATGAATGTAAATAGTCCTGCATCACTGAACGATAAGTGGACCTGTGCTTGAAGAAGCTCAGATTTGGCATCAGAGTATGGTATACTTTGCAAAGACTCCACAGGATAGTGAATCTGCATTTTTGTTTTTCAGTATTACTAATTCTCCCCAAAGAAATATTCTTATAGACTGATCAATGGTTACTATTGCAGAACATGAGTGATGGATTTATTATACCAGAATACAAAAAGATAAAGAGGGTATATAATCACATACCATGAGATAGTCATCTGGATTGTTGTCAATAACAAACCCATACAAATACAGCAACTCCTGCAGAAAAAGCACAGATGTGATTATAATGAATTCCGTAGACCGAATATAAGCCAACAACAGTAGTTCATATAGAGCACCAAGTACAAAATTAGCCAAACAGCTGTCAACATAATACTGATATGCAGATGCAGCTAAATACCTCATTCCCTTTATCACCATAGCTGATTGTAAGTTCCTTCTCAATCTGAATGGGATTCTGCTCAGCTGTTTTTAACTCCAACAAAAAGAATCACAACGCTACCCAGTTCTATCATTTAAAACATAATAAAGAAAAAAAGCATTTTTTCACAAACTAAATGCATCATGTTGTAGGTTGATTATTTCAACTGCGCCAAGTGTGGATAAATAGTATTTCAATATCCACAGTCCACACAATGGATAACGATGAAAAATTCTCATGCCACAGCCTTTTCCTTCTAAATATCGCATTTGGCCTCTCTGGAATATTATGAAGATCATTAATCAATGAGAAGAAGTTATCACCTGAAAGAAGGTACATGGCAACAGGAATTCCAGTTACTGATCCTTTTCTGTCTACTTCCCAGGTTGCTCCAGGTCTTAAGCCTGGAAAGGAACATGTTCTCATCAGATATGACAAGGCTCACAATTAAACCTTTGAAATACAGTTCATCTGTAGTATTTAATAGCTTCCTTCTCGTAATAGCAAGACCTCATTGCTTTAAGTTGCATATTCGGTAAGACTTTTTATTGTTCACAATACACTTAAGTGCTGAGATAGTGACTTTCTGACTTGATACAAAAGATGTCAAGTTGAAGAGAGTGATCTACGAAAGCTTCATCTCAGCATAATCCTAAGGGGGTGACACTTGACAGATGCCGAATGCGTATTGGCAAGTAGTTGTACTATAAATGAATTTCACATATATGAACATAACATACAACATTCCACAATAATACAATAAATCACCTACTATGATTGCAAAAATCAATGCCTGGGACAAGACCCTCTACCCAAACAGTCTCTTCAAGTTCAGGTCTGACAGCATCATTAAATCCATTTTCCACATGGTTGGCTTCGTTGACTGAGAACAATTAGTAGCCAGTTCAATATCAGATGAAAGTACGGACAACACAATCAACCAAGAAACCCAGATAGGTAAATGAGAAACATGAACTTGCCTTGAACATTATTTGTGGTATCAGATGTTCCACCACATGCATTATCCACATAAGTTACAGAGAGTGAGAGTGTATCAACTGGGATGCAATTTTCTGGATCTTCAATCGTTGGAAATACATAAGAACGTGGAAGGGGAATATTTAAAGCACGAGTCCAGAATATAGCATTAGCCCTATCATATTATCAATGGTTAAAACAGCTTCAAAATTGAAGATTAAAGCAAGGCCTACAGATTTTGGTTGAATTTATCATCACAGGGATTCTTACCAGAGAAAATCCTGAAAGCACACCTCGCTGTTTAAGAGAAAATATAAACATTTTAGTTTCATGATTTTGTCAATGAGCCACATACACATTAAACTTGATTAGTATAATCATATTGGAAGGTCTTCTTTCGCTTTCAGACGAGATGCAAAATGTAACCATACTAGTTAGAACATACGCTGAAGGAAAACTACTTGGAAGTACACATCAACGTGTTTAGCACTATAACTTTGTTTTTAAAAAGTTCAAATATATATATATATGCACCTATCTGTGTTCCCTTGTAGCAGCAGAAGTTTCTTTACCAATTTCTTCACTTTCGAATCGAATATATCCTGTAACTTTTTCTTCTGTAGCATAATATCAAAGCATTATCTTGTCAGAGATATGCATACACGAAAGCTAGACAGCTATAATTGACTTAAAATCAAAATACTGAAAGGCAGTTCAAGTATTAACAAAAGTAAGGTTGACGTGTGAAGAGAACTGTAGTAAGGATGACATGTGAAGGAAACTTTATAATAGTCTCATGTTGAAATCCAGAGTAAATAATGATTCCATGTAGATAATGTAGCATTGCTAATAATCATGGAAAATCATACGAGATATCCTATGAAATTTTAGTACTCCCATCATGTATTTGGATATATATTTCAACTCCAATTATTCACAATATGGCTCAGTATAGACACCTGTAGTTTACTAGCTCGATAAAGCGCCGTTCCCTTCAGCTCTTCAATTTCGTCATCAGTAAACCAAAGTGGATTTCCAAAACTAGTTGGAAGCATATCCAGGTACCTATTAAAAAAAAATTTAACAAATCCTCTTTCAGAAAATCATAAATGACGCATAAAGATGGAACGCAATGCATGCTGCACTTACGGTTTCCATGAAGAGTTTGTAAGCAGGCGCTCCACTGTCAGGAACAATATCATCAAAAATCTGTCATCCACATCTCCATCTTCAAACATTTTTCTACATTCAAGTCCTATGACTGGATCTTGAAGTACTCTCATTGGAGTTATCGCCAGATCTAGTGGCACAACTAGAAGCACTCCTGAAAATTATCATACAGATATTCTACATCATAACTAAAGAAGCGTTTGCGCTGCTAAAAGAATTGTTAGTCGATTTGTCAATATATACATATCAAGAAGCAGTCAAATAATCACTAAATACCGAATCCTTTATCAGACTAACCATCTTCAGGAGCATCAGCAGCGGTATAAATACCGAATCCTTTATCAGAGTCGCAGTACTTGATGCTGCAACATCTCAGTTCCACTTTATTCACCTGGATTTAACAACAACGACGACAAAAATCCAAAACTCAATCGTCATAAAAAACACTCCACGCAATCTCAATTAGGTCACTTTCGAATGAGTCAAAACAACGAAACTGATACTTAAATCTCGAAATTACGAAGAGGAAATCACACAATGTTTAAATATTTAATTCGTAAAATTTTCATTTTTCGATGATTGAACAACCTGAAGCCATTGAAGAAACTGGTCAAGCTTTGCAACTTCTTCATCAGACATTTTTTCCAGTTGACAAACTCCGACTGTTCTCTCCGTTGTGAAGAGACATCTAAAAAGCATATATGTGAGTGGTCTATTTATTTATTTATTTATTTATTTATTATTATTATTATTATTATTAGACATGTATTTTTGTTAACAGAGATTTTAAATAAGATTCGCATGAAGTATAAATATTTCAAAATGGATGCAATACTATTTGAAGAGTAGTTTTTCGAAAGAATCATGCACTAGGGCAAGTTATGCATGTCTATGTTATTGAGTCCAACTTACTAATAACAGTAAGTCCTCTTGTTTTTATATGTATTTGTGTGTCTTTATTTGTGACTAATGAAAAAAAGAAGGAAGAAAGGTTTTTATAGCCCTAATACGGTGCGTTTTAACCTGAGCATTATGTTATATAAGAGATGGACACGGCTTGAAAAAACGTAACAACTTCCTCTGATCTGCGGAGAAAAAATTTACGCGAAGATTTTCTAGGGTTTCGCAAATCGTCGATCGAGGAGAGTCGCGTCACGGTAGCTTCTGATTCAGGTTTGATCCACATTCTTTATCGACTGATCTCTCTCAACTTTCTTCAATCAAACATGTCGTCATCGGCTTTGATGATTGCTCTTCCGGAAGCGAACATCGTCGTTGCTATTAGGGTTTCGAAAATTGTCGTTGGTTGTTGCTTCGACGGTGGAGGATCATCAGATTCGTGTTTTGATAATATAAAGGGTTTCGAAGTTCAAGATGTTATTTCGTTTGAATCTTTATGACTTTGTTTCTTTGGGGATTGGTTGGAGGTGGTTTCGTCTGTGTTCTCATTCGAGTTTGTTGGAAGCCAAGATTTTCTGTTTAGGGTTTTGATTGAAGAACGCTCGTTTGAGGACTTGAGGAAGCCATGCTTTTTGTTTAGGGTTTGAATTGAAGAACACTATTGGTGGAGCGCTGCTGTGGTTATTGATTGTTGTTTGAATGCATTTTGTTTGTTTAGAATGAAGATCAATGCTGCTCAACGAGTTCGAAAGGGTGGACCGCGCTACACACCTTTAGGAGATTTTAAATCTAATCACCAGAGGAGATCTGCTAGGAAGATAGTCATCTGCAAGTATTGGGTCGCTGGATGTTGTAAGAACGATCAGTGCAAGTTTTCACATGGTGACTTGCCTCCACAGTATACTGGTTATCAGAATGTGAAGTACAACTCTGCACCCAAGAAGTGGTCCAGAGACATGAATCCCTCACAGAAGAAGACATCTTATGCTAGAGTGAATGTTCCATCGAAAATTAAACCCATCACTCCACTGAAATCGGAACTCACGAATCCAGCAAAACAGAGAATCATAACTCTGCTTAAACGAGAGGCTGCTCTTACCACTACTCAGAAAAAGAATGTGTCTGCTGCTTTCTCTAATACTATGTCTCCCAACAGCCAGATGAAGATCATCCATGAGAAATTGGATAACAAGAGAACTACTTTAAACAGCCAGATGGAGATCGTTCATGAGAAAGTGGATAGCAAGGCAACTACTCCAAACAGTCAGGGAGAGATCCTTCCGCAAGAAGTGGAAAGAGTTTGTGAGCAATGGGTCCTGGGTAATTGCGCTGATGCAGAAAAATGCAGGTATTTACATTCCTGGTTTCGTGGAGATGGGTTCACTAGAGTGGCACTGCTTGAAGGACACAATAAGGTAGTGTGGCGTTACCAAGGAACCTTTTTGTTTTCAGTTCACAGATTAAACTTAAATGGTAAAAACTCTAGTTGAGTATATAAGTTTAGTTCTTCAGATCAATTTTCGTGTTTAAGTTGTTAATGTTGTATATGTATTGGTAGGACTTTGAACACCAAATAGTAGATGACCTGGTAATGTTGTGTAATGGTTAAACTGATGAGTAGGAAGTATATTTTTCCTGACAATACATATACTAAAAATCTGGTGTTGGTGATATTTCATTTGGTTACATATGTCATCAGATATAATGTATTTAATAGTAATGTGGCAGAGGGCTATGGGGCATAATTTTTCGACTTTCTTTTTAGCTGACAGTTGCTTTTCAGGCTATATCTGGCATCGCACTTCCATCCGGTTCAGACAAGTTGTACTCAGCCAGTATTGATGGAACATTATGCCATTGGAACTGCCATACTGGTCAGTGTGCTGATGTGGTACATCTTGAAGGGGAAATTGGATCTCTGGCTTGTGAAGGCCCATGGTTGTTTGTTGGAATTCCAAATTCCATTCTTGTAAGTTTCAAGCTTATTTATCTTTCTCTTCTTTACAAGTTATGTTCATATAAGTGTGATTCTGATTAACCTTTACTTTTGATGTACCAGGCTAAGAACATTGAAACCTCTGCTGAATTTGCTCTTCGAGGGGTTGTTGGGAAGGTCCATTCTGTCATTGTTGCGAGTGATGTCATTTTTGCTGGAGCCCAGGTATTAAAATATGGTCCTGGAGGCTCTTTTTACCAACTCCATTTTGAATCATGTGATAAAAATCAAAGCTAATACAAATTGAAGCATAAATGCTTAGTTTTCATTCTCTAGCTTTCGTCTGCTACTCTGTTGTACCTGTGTGATTTTCATTTAATCTGTTTACTAATTTGCTGCTATAGGATGGTGTGATTTTAGTGTGGAAGACGTCTTCTGAGTCTAGCATGTTACAACCAAGTGCAACTATACTGGGCCATGATAAGGCTGTTGTTTCGCTGGCTGTTGGAGGCAACCATCTTTATACAGGATCCTTGGATCACACAGTAAAAGTAAGTTTGATGGGTCTGCTACTTAATTCTATAAATGGTATATTATTATTATTATTATTACGAACGTTATGATATGTTGAGGTAATATGCTTATTTTGTTTGTCGCACAAATGCAGGTGTGGGATTTAAATACACTAGAGTGTGTGCAGACATTAACTGGACATAGTGATGCAGTGATGTCTCTTCTCTGTTTGGACCGGTTTCTTATATCTTGTTCATTGGACCGTACTATCAAGGTTCATGTTATTTCTGATTGAATTGAATCAATTGCTTGCACATGTATGGTACATATATTCATCATCCTTTGTTGATATTATTATTTACTTTGTTCAGATATGGGCTGTTAATGGGGATGGCAAGTTTGAAGTGACATATACACATAACGAAGAACATGTATGTTCCTTTTGGACCTATTCGTTGTGTTTCAGTGCATCCTACTTATGTGTGCATTATCAAAGCTTTGTATTGATTTGTAACTAGTACTCTTGCAATTGAGTTTCTTGATACCTACCATTCACCTACTACCTGTATGATGTTGTAAAACTTGATTTGGCACAGGGTATTCTTGCATTAGCTTGGATGAATGACTTTGAATCCATCTTGTTATGCGCATGCAGTGACAAGTCGGTGCGAATCTATGAATTACCCTCGTAAGTGTTCTGTATTTGAGATTTCTTTGTGAAATCATGCTGCTGCTGCTGCTGCTGCTGCTGCTGCTGCTGTACACCTCACCAGTTGTGTTACATTTTCATGTGTAGGTTTTGTGATAGAGGAAGGCTATTCTCTAGAGAAGTAGTTGAAAAGATTGATATTGGTCCCAGTGGTCTGTTCTTCACAGGAGATGTCTCTGGTTCCATAGCTGTTTGGAGTTTGTTGGGTGGTACCAAGGCAGAAGTTTGTTAAACACACTGACACAATGTCCTTGTAAATCCAAGAAGCAGCTTCCTCTTGTACTCTCTGGTGGTTTACAGTTATATTGGGAGCATCTATGGTTCCTTGATGTACTAGTACTACTACTACGTTATTATGTTATGCGGCAATCAATTGAAATCATTTTTTGCAAATACTTTTTTCTTTAGCTTCTTACATTGTGATGGGTTTTAGACGTCTAGTGTGCTATCGGATTCTTTAGGTTGGTTCCTTTTAGATTATAGTTAAGTTAACGTCCAGGTACTCTTGAAAGCCCCAAAAGCGAAATCTTGTTATGTATGAGATGTACGTAGTTAAAAATGTAAGCCCATAATTAACAAAAGAAAAACGGAAATCTTAAGTCCTTTTTATTTCATTTCGATTTAATTATAAAAAAAATTACTTGGGGATGTATTTTTTCCTAGACTGGGGTCAATTGCGCCAGTTTCACCGATTTTTGCTACCATCATAGCGCCGCCACAAATCGGCTTCTCAGATGATCGTCCTCCGCCTCTGTCGCCGGCCGAAATCCAGCCACCTTCTCTTCCCACGCCACATCTCCTCATCTATACCGCAATCATCTTCCAGACTACGCGACATCTACGGCTTCACACCACCACCCCCACCCCCATCCTTATCCCAAAACCCTTACTCAGACCTCAAAACCCTCAATTCAAACCCTAAAACCCCCAGAAAGGAGAAACCACAGTACCGCCCACCGTCCTCGATTGATCCCGCCACCACCAAGAAGATACGAACCACCTTGCCGTTCGATTTCAGGTACAGCTATACGGAGAGTAGCGAGCGCTCAAGGCCGATCGGGCTTCGGGAGCCCAAGTATTCGCCTTTTGGACCTGGACGGATTGATCGACCATGGACTGGCGTCTGTGCTCCCGCGGTGGACATTACCGTGAGGTCGGTCGATGGGAAGGAGGAGGTCGATTTGGAGGAGAAGAGAAGGAAGATGAGAGAGAGTGTTCTTGGCGAGCCTTTGAGTGATGCGGAGGTGAAATTTTTGGTTGAAAAAAACCAAAAGAACAAATGCAAGAAACAGGTTAATTTGGGTAAGTGTTTAGCTCTCTCAATGATAAAATGCAATTTCATTGTATTGTATGCTTTTGGCCTTTTCGGGAATGTGATTTGCTAACTGAATGTATGAGTGGAATTACTGGATTATGGTTTAATGTTTGAGAGTTTTGCGGCTATTTACCTGTCGCATTTTTTTTGGGGGTTTGTTTCCGATGTTTCACTGCCTGATGCAGTGGAGTTATTGTACTAGGAAGGGATGGTTTGACTCATAATATGCTGAACGATATCCATAATCATTGGGTGCACTCCGAGGCAGTTAGGATAAAGTGCATGGGAGTTTGCACTGTCGACATGGAAAATGTTTGCAACCAGATTGAGGTAAAATGTCTACTGTATTGCTGTTCAGTTAATATGTAGTCACAAGGAGACTCGTGCTGTGCTTAGTTGTGTAATCCGCTGTATCAGTTATTCAGAGTGAGTATTTTTTTTTATTTACTTGCTTACCTTGTGGATGGTTTAAAATACTCCTTATATACTTGGTATGACATCAGGATAAGACTTTTGGAAAGATTATTCATCGAAAAGGGGGAACTCTTGTACTATACAGAGGCAGGAACTATGTTCCGAAAAAGAGGCCAGTAATACCTTTGATGCTGTGGAGGCCCCATGAGCCTATATATCCCAGGCTGATTAAAACTACTATTGAGGGATTGAGCATTGAGGAGACAAAAGTGATGAGAAAAAAAGGGCTTTCGTGTCTTGCAGTTACAAAATTATGTGAGTATGCTACTCACGCTCCTGCTGCAGTTTCTTGATTTGTCGTATTTGTCTGATTTGGTTGCTGCATGCAGCTAGAAATGGCTATTATGGCAGCCTGATTCTTATTGTTAGAGATGCATTTTTGATGGATGAGATTGTTAGGATTGATTGCAAAGGACTCGAAAAGAGCGACTATAAGAAGATAGGGATGAAACTACGGGTAAGACTGCATTGAAAAAAAAAAATAAGGCGGTAAGGTCTTGTTTCCCAGTAAACATAATGATATCGTTGGTTTGCATGGTCTGAAATGTTGATTTCACAGAAATGATTATAATGGTGCACATGGTTAATTTTTCCATCTCACTTGGCTTCAGTTGATGTCCTACATTTTCAGTTCTAAATGACAACAGTATCTTCGTCATTTGATATATGTGCTATATTTATAGGACTTGGTACCGTGTGTCTTGGTCACATTTGATAAAGAACAGATTGTCGTTTGGAGAGGGAAGAACTACAAGCCTGATGGAGCTGGGCATTTCCTTTTTGGTAAAGATTCATTAAATAATCCAGACAGTAAACTTTGTGACAGCCTGACTGTCGCAGATATATCAGCGGACGACGAATCTCATAAATCATGTTCAGAGTCGGACTCTTAAAACCCCATACGCTCATCCAAGGGGGGAAAAGAACATCTGGGAAATCCGAGCATTATACAAGTTGCATCTGTTCATCAAGAAAAGTTGAGTTTGAAACAGCACAGATTGATTTTTCATCTGAAGTGCCCAAGCAGATGCACCTGTTGAACCAGTTCGGCTGGGCGTTGGAGGCCAAGTTAGGTGTGGTGGTACCTGTATGGTTGGTTGAGTTTAGTAGCTGAAATTTGTTGGCTTAACAGCTTTAAGGTTGTCCTAAAATGTTTATTAAAGTTTATGTACTGTTTCAAATTATTGTATAGCCTTTAAGTTAAATCAATAACACAGAGCACAGCATTCAAAAGTAACTACTTTGATATGAGCAACTTAACTCTTACAATGCAGTTTGGCTTGGTGTATCAGTCACTGGTGTCTGGTGGTTTAGCTTTAGCAGTTAGTTCCTATTTTGATTAACTGTTGTCTGCGCCCACCACATTTTGCAGAAACGTATAATATTATTTATTAGGTGTAATAGCTAGTGAGTAATAAAGCTGGAATAGCTCAGTTGGTTAGAGCGTGTGGCTGTTAACCACAAGGTCGGAGGTTCGACCCCTCCTTCTAGCGGTTTTTTTATTGTTGTAAACCATTTCTATTTTCTCGAACTTCAAAATTATTTTGTGTCCCATCCCAATCACATATTATGTTTCAAAAAGCGAAATGTATTTATATAAAAGACTTTCTTTTTCTTTTTGATAAGACTACACAAGCCATGAAAAGGCTTACATGAAGGACTTAAAAATTGGACAACAATATGTATTTAAGGAATAGCGTCCAATTTGGACATGATATCTTCTCAGTTCTCGCTTATCTAGCAATAGCATCCGCAACCAAATTTGCTTAAGCATCCAAAAAACGTGAGCACCGCTAGGAGCACCCCCCATAGTGACATCAGCTGTGCTGCTCCTCGGCACTGGTACCAGCTCTCTTCCAGCATCTCCATCGTTTCCGGTGCCAAAAACTGAGCAAATCTTGAAAGTTTACAGCAATAAAACTGAACAAACTTAAAAGCAAGACCTGGACCTTGCAGAGTGAAACTCAACGTGTGCTGAGACAAAAGAACTCTAAACTTTGTCCGGTGCGAGAAAAATCAGAGTAAAATACTTAGTGTCCTCTCCCAAACTAACCCCAAAACCCTAAACCCACATCCCCTCACCTCCAACCGCCAACATCCAATCCGACTCCAAACGCCTCAAGCTCGTCATTAAATGTATTTATATAAAAGACTTAAGCTGCACGAAAATGAAACCCTTGCTAACTACATTATTTGTTTTATGGGATACAGATTAGCTTTTTAGCCTAATTTGCAACAACTGCTGATTAAAACCAGATAAAATTGATACCTAAAAAAATAGCCCTTGTAGTTGTGTGATTGTGTCGGTGATGAATCATGGTTTATTTAGCCCTTTTTATTCCCTTCTTATACTTGCTTTCCTTATCCACCATTTCTCACATAATTAACTCTAACCCTGCTTTCATGTTCCTTAAATATTCCACCACTTCTGTCATAATTAATCATTGGTTTTCATACACCTCCAGGCTCCAGTAGCTAGCTACTTCCTCTCGCTCAACACTTTTGAGTCTTTTTTGTTTTGTTTCTGTGTATGTGGATGAGCATAAGAGAGCTTAATTAGCTAATATTCTGCAGATCTTTTTTGTTTCAGATACTTGAAATCATAGTTTGTGTCTTTAAAATTAGGGTTTTGACTTTTTTGATCTGTGGTTTAATTTTCTCTGCAGGAGGTTAATTTGGTGCTTCAAATAATGGTGAGAAGGAAGATTGAGATTAGGAGGATAGAGAACCCAACTACTAGACAAGTAACCTTCTCAAAGAGACGCCTTGGCCTTATGAAGAAGGCTTTTGAGCTGTCTGTGCTTTGTGATGCTGAGGTTGCCCTTATCATCTTCTCTCAAAAAGGCACCATTTTTCACTTTGCAAGTTCCAACAGGTATCTGCATATAGTTTTGCCACCACCATGATCTTTAACTATATAGCTAACTTCACATCTTTAATTATATATACCTTGACTTCCTTATTGCCGCTAGAAAGAGAGATCTTTATGGGGTACTCAAGGAAATTGCATCTCCTGTGTAGGTTTTCCCTGATCTAATGTTCAACTGGCCGCTTAGTTGACTTTTTATGTAAAACATGACTCTCTTGTGTGTATGGATTTGAAATTAGGGTTCATTTCGGACCGAATATATATAGTCGATATTTATGAGACATTTTTGTAATAGACAAAAAACATATATATAAATCTCAATATGAAGATGCAGTTATATATAGAATGAGATGCAGATATGTAAATTAATGTGAGGCGGATCTCTGATCTCCAACCTCTTACATCCCTCTAATCGAAACAACTCATGAGTTTCATATTAGACCAGCAGCTATAGAATCCAGAATCTCTCATAAATAGGGTTTAGCACAGCTGATCTCTTCATCTCTATCTATTTTTCTTTCTTGAGAAGCTTTTCAGCCCTATTCCCATTAATTACACACAATGCAAGTTAAATCTATGTCAAGTAATGTATATACGATGTACTAGCAAACTCGTGAGTCTCTCTAAATTATGTTTTGGCTTTTATAAATTAATGGAGATCAGGGTTTTACTGGGATACACACACATAATGTTTATCCTTTAATTAGTACCATGTTGTCTGCCATTGTGTGTGTAAACTCAGTAACCTGTGAATAATTATAATGAAGAGTGAGAGGATTTAGGTGATCTTTTTTTACACATTTTCTGCTTGCATCATGGCCTGAATGTGTACTTGTTAATAATTAGATCTAGTTCACTATGTACAGTTTAGTTGCACTATGTGTTGTGTGTATATACTACTAGTACATATTACAGGCAAGTACTTCACAGATGTTTTGATGTTGAAGGTACTTGTCATTTTCGGCTATTGGTTTAGGCACATGCTGATTACATTACACAGCTATATCTACATACAGTAAATGAGAACACTTGAATTAATATTTCTAATGACTAATGAGAGTATATTATGTATATATGACTCTCTTATCATCATCAGCTTGCAAGGGACTATAGATCGCTACAAGATGCAAACTGAGGAGAGCGGTTTGATTAGATCAGAAACTGTTTCCAGCGATGACCATGTACTCAAGGTTCTTCTAATTAAATTGCATATAGTCGAATTAAGTGTGATTGCATTGTCAACTATACAACTTTTGGTCAATGTTTTTTCTTTGTTTAAGAGACTTTTAGAAATAGAGTAAAATTTGATATTTGTGAAGTTCTATTATAAATTATAAACAATATTGTTAATTAATATATGTTCTTCCAGTAGCAATTTGCACAACATATACACCTGCATGAATCACCTCAAAATATTAGAGAGAGAGATAAATTTCAGGTTTTATCTGTTTTTCAAGAACTTTGCAGATCAAATTGTATGTTTGTGTAGTTTTTCACACAAAACTCCAAAAAAGCTGTATAACAGAGAAAATGTTTATTACTTTTTCATGTAGTGTTCCTAATATCTCTTAAGCAAAAATGTTAGGCTGAAAGAAGAAGAAATAAATAAATTCTTAACTCATGTTCTTTTCTTATTACCATGACTTTCTCTCACTCTTTTTTTTGCCATGGAAAAAATTGAATACATAGATGCGGAAGCTCTCTTGTACACAAGTACATAAATATTTCCTCTTAAGTTTTTTGGCCAATGATGCGCATTTCTTCTAGCCCTTAGCGCTGCTCAGACTGCATATATATATCTTTGTATTTCCGTGTTCCTTTTGTACATTCTGGAGATTCTGTCGATGCTTGACTTTAATATCCACCTGATCGATCATATTACAGAAACTTAGACATGAATCAGCTGAGATGGCAAATAAAATACTTAAACTTGAAGCTTCAAAAAGGTTTTCACTCACACACTTTTAATTTTATCGCATATTGTTATTGACTCGAATAAGACATACAATCATGAAAAACATCCTCCTCAGTTGCATGCTGATATATAATGCAAAATGTGTGTGTGCGTCTATATGACCAGGAAACTATTGGGAGAAGAAATCGGGTCATGCAGTCTGGAAGAGCTGCAGCAACTGGAGAAGCAGTTGGAGAAGGGTGTGTGCTGCATCAGATCAAAAAAGGTTGTTCAATATTATTAACATTTCTAATTTCAACATAAAATTACTAATTAGTAGTATACATTCATTTAATTGACATATTGGTTAATTACTCTCTTATGGTTTCAGGCTGAGATTTTCATGGAAGAGATTCAGAAATTAAAAACCAATGTATGCTCATAATTTGCTAAACATTTTCGAAACCTGCAGCTAGCATACCATTTTTTTTAATCAATTATTATTGACATATATTATTGCAGGAAAATATTTTGGCAGCTGAGAATGCAATGCTGAGCCACGAAGTGAGTTCTATTCTGAAATTGGGTTTATGCAGTTTACTACTATTTCTCTTGAAGTATAACGAAAACGACGCCATTTTCGTCAAAGCGACATCATTTTGGCACTTGAAGCATTTTACTGCGCTGCACAGGATATACATGGTGCTAAAAGCTTTTTTGATATTTTCTATCACAGTTGGGCATGCACATAGCAAAAGATTTACTCGCGGCCAATGAACCAAATAAATTAATCTTGCACGGAGACATGAGAGACGACGACAGCAGCGGCGGGACTTCTGTTGTGGAAACAGACCTGTCCATCGGAATATCCGAAAGGAGAATAAGGCGATGGAAACCTATTCCTCTATTCCCGACAAGCAACAACAATCATTCTTAATTCTTATGATCACCAACTGTGTAGATAAATAGATTGCTACAGGACAGGATGACTCCACAAACTAATAATCAAGCAGTGTTTAGCTAGGTAGCTGCAGTACTGTCTCTTCCATATATAAATCTCTGGCCAATGGGGCCATGACCTAAAATAAGGATGTGAGTTTGACACTAATTTAAATTGAGTTTATTATGATAGTAATATTATGTGAATAATTTTAGTGAGAAAATGTGTTAGATTATTATTTGTAATAGTTTTTGTGATTTTCAACTGTCAAGACTGATATAATTTTCTAAAAGCACACTAGTTTATTATGCTAGTAATATTATGTGAATAATTTTAGTGAGAAAATGTGTTAGATTATTATTTGTAATAGTTTTTGTGACTATTATTGTGTTTCAATCGTTAAGAATTATATAATTTTTTAAAAGCACAGTTTAATTTATACAAATATAATAATAGTAATAATAATTATTATTACTTATGTTCATTATCTACACTTTTCATGATTGTTTGCAATGAATAAGTGTGCTTTATAATAAGCAAACATTAAAGCGTTGGTAGTGATATGAGATTTGTTTGGCTTTGATTTCCATGAGGACTTCAGCCAAGCTGTCACATCACAGTCATACTTCCTCCGCCGTGACTGGAGTAAGAAGAGGCATATTGGAGGAGAACGCATCCAGATTTTTCAGAATCAGTTCATACATTTCCGCATATGATTCTGGCGTATGGACAGCCCGATGAGATGACAACACCACATTATCCAACGAAAACAGCTCTTCAGGAACATCAGGCTCGTTCTCAAACACATCCAAACCAGCGCCGCTAATCTCACCTTCAACTAAGCAGTTAACCAATTCCTTCTCGTCTATTATAGCACCTCGACTGATGTTCACAACCACTCCATCCTTCCCTAAGGCCAACAAAACTTCCCGGTTCACCATGTGGTATGTTTGAGCAGTCAGCGCACAGCAAATGATAAGGGCATCGTTGTTAGTTGCAAGTTCGCATACATCTGAATAGAATGGGTATGGAACTGATGGCTTTGCTTGTCTTGAATTGTATGATACAGTAGAGCCCAATGCTTCAATCCTCTTCGCGACATGCCTGCCAATGCTTCCCAGCCCAATTATTCCCACTCGCTTGCCACCCAGCTGAAATCAAATCATGTTCAACTTCAAACATTAATCAAATCATGTTCTACCACATTGTGAAACAAACAAGACAACCCAAAAACAATAAAAGAAACAAAAGAACATTACTTCTACCAATCCCACAACTGAACATTTCTAGTTCCAAATCATGTCTTGCAGTTTCAACAAATGCCAGACCACTCAATATCATACAACCGAAAGAACTGCTATCAAAAATCAATTGCATAAGAAGGAAACAACTTTTGATATGCTGTTTTATAAATATGAATTTCTTCAAAAGGGGCCATAGTTACCCGTACACATCAACAAACCGATTTTTTTGTAAAAGGTGCCGATAACATGCCACTTAGACTGTTACAAAAATGCCGTGATTTGCTAAAATGGAGAGTTTTGAGTTTCAAAAGGAACAATTTACGAAACAGTTTGTTTTAATAAACGAAGCCGTATATGGATCTTTTTCCTTTTTGCATAAAAATGCTTAACGGAGGGAACATAAGTGGTCAATCTGAGACTACAATCAGCAGAACAATTGGTTGCAGTTAAAGCCAATAGGATAATTTTTTTTCTAACTAAAATAATTATCAGGAAAAACAAATAATAAATTAGTGAAAAAAAAAAGTCAGCAATCAACAAGCAGAAGAAGAACCGAACCTTAGAACCGAGAGGAAACACTCCTTGGCCAGGCCAAGCTCCACCTCTAACAAACCGATCGCCAGCCGTAATCTTCCTCAGCAAATCAATCAAAAGCCCTACCGCCAGATCAGCACAGTCTGCCGAGAAAATCTCTCCAGCGTTAGCAACCACTACTCCTCGGCGCCGGCACTCGCGGAGGTCGATATGGTTCACTCCAGCGCTGGTCGTCACAATAATTCCAAGGCTAGGCAAGCTCCGTATCACTTCAGTAGTCACTTTTCCTGCTCCGGAGCAGAGCATGGCCTTGACGGAGCTGCCGTGCGTAGCGAGGAAACTGAGAATCGGAAGCTCCGATTCGTAGGGTTTGATGAGGTGAAATCTTTCGGAGAGATCGTCGTGGTGGTATTGCAAAAGTGACGGCGGATGGAGGATCAATAGCGGCGGAAGCGAATCCGCCATTGATGCTTTTTCCGAGCTCTGAAGCGAGAGAAAGTAGAAAGTAAAAAGTAAAAAGTTATGGCTACAATACTAATAAAATTTATTCCTTTGGGGTTGTTTTGTAAATAATGGAAGTTAAGGGGTCAATAAGTAAATACGGTAAAATACAAGAGTAGGAAACAAAGCTCCATTTTCGTTCACTTCGTTATGGGATCAATAGAGTGACGATGACGAACTATTCCAGCCGAGCCGTGATCTTCTCGAACGGTCGATCGTGCCAAATTTCGATGAAAAACTGATGAGGCTCGCGATTGAAGAGAATGTTGTTGTCGTTTTGATTGATTAGAAGTGTCGTTTAGCGTGGAGAAAATATTGCGCTGCACGATGTGTTTTTATGGCCGAGTGTTGAATGCGTAGTCGGTGTTTGAGATTCGATCTTTTTTTCGTTTTACCGAGTGACATTTAATCACGTGTTGTGTGGAACGTAACGTATGATAAAACGTCTGTTTACGTTTTTGTGATAGTAATTGGCGTTGAGTTTTTTTAGGTTGAATTTTTTTTGAAGTTTTTGGATCATTTGTGTTAGTTTGAGAGGCGGCATGGGTTTGATTTCTGGGATTATTATGGGTGTGTTGTTTGGGATTGGGTTGATAGCTGGATGGTATAGGATGATGCAGTATCGAAGCACTAAACGAGTTGCCAAGGTATGATTTAGTATATTTGATGTTGTATGTGCTTTAAGATGATTTGTGAAGAATTTCGCTGTGTAATTTTTGTGGCGGATGCAGGCTGTGGATATAAAAGTACTCGGATCTCTCAGCAGAGATGACTTGAGAAAAATCTGTGGTGATAACTTTCCTCCATGGATATCTTTCCCTGCTTTTGAACAGGTTTGCAGCTATTCGAAGACTCCTATATCTACATGGCCTCCTTGCTGATCCATAATAGTTTTATCTTCTTAAAAATTATGTGTCTGCAAAAGTTAGATGTCCGTTAAAGAACATAGTAATTAGTCCTTTTCCGCTCTTAATTATATATACTTGAATTTTCAATAGATAGGATTCTGGTTTTCTTTTTCGATTACAAAATTAGTACTTTAACGGCGGTTGGTTTTACGTAGAGATGTCTCGTTGGAGCTGATAAGTTTTTTTTGAGAGGAAGTTTTAGTTATCTGCATGGGGAATGTAATTTGAATGCTTGGGACTTAGTTGCGTAGTTATATAAGAATAGCTAGCAACTCGTATTATATTTTTTTGACTTCACAACTGTAATTTGTGATCAGTTTCATAACAAATAGTACTAGTAATTATAATAAATCCAGCAAGTATGAATGTCAACTTTATTCCATGTACCAGTTAATGTGTTTTATTTTCTCAGGTTGCAATGAAGTTTTAGTTCATGTTGTAATTCCTTATGTCATCTCTATGTGTGCCAATTTCTCCCAGGTCAAGTGGTTGAACAAACTACTATGCAAGTTGTGGCCATTTATCGCCGATGTAAGTCTCTTTGTCAAAATTCTGTATACTATTTTGGCTGTCAATTTCTGCTGGTCATGCTAACTGGAAAAACAATGAGAAACCTGGCTGACATTCTTTTAGGCCGCTTCTCATTGCCAATTACGATAGCTGAGCATTTTAATTCTGTGTTGTTTGATGAATCGACCTACTGGTGAAGACTTTTGTTGTAATGCTCATCATACTCGAAAAACTGATAACTCTGTTTTAAGGCTGCAAGTATGGTCATAAAAGAATCCGTGGAGCCACTCTTAGAAGACTATCGGCCTCCTGGGATTTCGTCTTTGAAGTTCAGCAAGCTGACCCTTGGCACTGTGCCACCCAAAATTGAAGGTACCAACTCAATATTCAAATGCTTTTTTGAATCTTCCTAACTGGTAGTTTCTTCTGGGTAAGTATGTTGTGTAGGTTAACTCAACAGTTACCAGAAAGGATCTATCAAGTCAATTATTGTTTCTCGTGTTCTGTTTTTTGTAGGGTAGGAACAAATAATTATTCCTGCTGATATGTATAACTATATGTAGGAATCAAAGTTCAAAGTTTAAAACAAGGGCAAATCACGATGGATATTGACTTTCGGTGGGGTGGTGATCCAAATATTGTTTTGGGTGTTGAAGCTCTCGTGGCATCTATACCCATCCAGGTTAGTGCAACTTTTTCAGTTCTCAATGGTTCCTTATCCCCACTTACTGTTGATTTTAATGAGCCATCTACTTATATGCAGTTGAAAGATCTTCAAGTTTTTACTGTTATTAGGGTAATCTTCCAACTATCAGAAGAGATTCCGTGTATCTCTGCAGTTGTTGTTGCTCTTCTTTCAGAGGTATGTATCTCATACCATGCAATATATTGCCAGTTATCTTAGTTCTTTTCTATTGCTGCAGAAGTGAAGTGATAATAGCCTCTAGAATACTAAAAAATATATTGACAATATACTGTGTTGTCTGAAGCATCAATGTATGCTATTTTGAGCAGTGAACTCATGTCCATTAATTATAACTGGCAATTATGAATACGAGTTCCGAGTGCTAACCCAATATTTTAAACATAGCTTTTCTTGACAATTTGCACACGGTAACTACAGCTTTTCTTCAAAATTAAAATAACCACCATTACTCATATCTTTAACAGCCCAAACCAAGAATTGATTATACTTTGAAGGCCGTTGGAGGGAGTTTAACCGCAGTTCCTGGACTGTCAGATATGATTGATGTATGTTCTCACGTGTTTGACAGACTTTAATTATTAATCCATTTTTATACACATGGTGATTGCCTCTTCCATTATACTGGCTAGGATACTGTGACTTCTATTGTCACGGATATGCTTCAATGGCCTCACAGGATTGTAGTGCCACTTGGTGGAGTAGATGTAGACACAAGGTAGTGACAATGTTCCATCTTGTATAATTTTTAGTACTTAACAGTGATTTCGAGTGTGAGCGCCTTGCTGATATCAGTCAGTTTCGTGCTATAATTCTGCCTGGCTTCCAGTGATGAAAATTTTCAGTTGTTTCTTGCGTGCAGTGACTTGGAGCTTAAACCACAGGGGAAGCTAACTGTGACAGTAATTAGGGCAAATGATTTAAAGAACATGGAAATGATTGGAAAATCAGATCCTTATGCTGTTTTGTACATTAGGCCACTGTTCAAGTTTAAGACCAATACTATAGACAACAATCTAAATCCTGTTTGGGATGAAACCTTTGAGCTGCTTGCCGAAGACAAGGAGACCCAGTCACTTGTTCTTGAGGTTAGGATCTATCCACAATTTAAAATGGGACATGTTGATACTGCCTGATATAAGATTACTATCCATTCTCAAATCCTATTGGATTCAAGTTTCTGTCTAGTGGAGTTATATTTATGAATTGACGTCTAAAGCTGCTTATCTGTATACCACGCCTTTGTCAAAATGATTTTTTTAAAATGCGCTTTATGTATGAAGTCTGGGATCATGAAATATGTATCTGTTGCATCAGGTCTTTGACAAGGATATTGGCCAAGACAAACGGTTGGGTATTGCAAAACTACCTTTGGTTGGTTTGGAGGTCGGCACTTCCAAAGAAATTGACTTGAGATTATTTCCATCACTTGACATGCTGAAAATAAAGGATAAAAAAGACAGAGGGACTATAACAATTCAGGTACGCATTTGCCTAACAAATGCTGTCTTCTGTTTATTTATTTGTATATTTATTTTGTTGTATCCCTTCATTGTGCTTTTGAATGTGCATCTGTTTAACTTGGTTGATAGGCCACTTTCTCTTCAGTCTTGTTTAGATCCATGTGCTTTTGATAAGTGCCTTTCTTCCTTTTGTATTCCTCGGCTCTAAACCACTAGCCAGTTTAAAAGCTGATTGTGCTAACAACAATTCATGTTTTTCAAATTTCATCTGATTTGGATAGGTTCTCTCCTGCTTTCAAATTTCTTAGACTTTAATTTGATGGTTGCAGCCATGTGATGTGTTACGTTGTCACTTGCCTCTATATCTGAATGCATATATAATGGAGAGGTTTTTCTTTATTGGGGTTGGACTTTCAGGTATTATATACTCAATTTAACAAGGAGGAGCAATTAGCAGCTTTAGAAGAAGAAAAAAAGAACTTGGAAGATCGGAAGAAGATGAAAGAATCCGGAGTTTTAAGGAGCACATCTGTTGCAATTGACGGAGCCAAATCAGCATTGGGGACAGGTGTTGGGATGGTTGGATCCGGTATTGGAGCTGGTGCGGGACTAGTCGGAAGTGGCCTTAACACAGGGGTTGGACTTGTTGGCAGTGGATTAGGAGCTGTTGGAAGTGGACTTAGCAAGGCAGGCAAGTTCATGGGCAAAAGTATCTACGGTTCCAAAAGAAGTGGATCAACTACTCCAGTCAATATTGAAGAAACTGGTGGCGGTGCAAAGCCTCTTTGATTTTCCATGGCATTGATTTGTGCTTTCTTCATATTTTCCACTTCATTAGTTTTGTGGTTGCTATTCAATTTTAGCTTCAACAAGCTCTATAAATAAGTTATGCCTCAGATTCCCACAATTTGGAAATGGACATAATACTATATGAAAATAGAGAAAAAAAAGAATTAATATGTTTTATGGGTTTGGATCAAATACAAACCAATATTATAAATAAAAACTACAAACCCATAAAAAATTCGACACGTGTCAAAATGAACCAATTAAAATTCAGCCGAGATTTCATCCAGTCGGGGTTATTTTTGTAAATAAAAAAATTACATGTGGACTTATTTAAAAATATATAAACGATATGAGGGGTATAAACGTCCAAAATTTGCTACAGTAATGTTCAGACTTCAAAAACAATGTTCAGACTTAAACCAGTAATGACAAATACTTAAAAAAACATTGTTCAGACTTAAAAAAACAGTGTTCAGACTTAAAAAAAATAATGAGACTTAAACCATTAACAATCAGACTTAAATAACAATGTTCAGACTTAAAAAACAATGTTCAGACTTAAACCAGTAATGACAATACTTGAAAAAACATTGTTCAGACTTGAAAAAACATTGTTCAGACTTAAAAAATAATAATGAGACTTAAACCATTAACGATCAGACTTAAATAACAATGTTCAGACTTAAAAAAACAATGTTCAGACTTAAACCAGTAATGACAATACTTGAAAAAACATTGTTCAGACTTAAAAAACATTGTTAACGATCAGACTTTTTAAGTCTGAACACTACCATTTAAGTCTGAACACTACCATTTAAGTCTGATTGTTAAGTATTTTTAAGTCTTACCATCTTAAGTCTGAACACTACCATTTAAGTCTGAACACTACAATGTTCAGACTTAAATCAGTAATGACAAGACTTAAAATGGTTATAATCAGACTTAAAATTGATAATGATCAGACTTTAATATGGTAATGATCAGACTTACATGCAGAAATTGGAACATCTGAAGAATGCTATGCAAAATTTGATGTTTATGCGCCTGTGTCAGAATTTGATGAAAGCCTAGTATTTTTTGGGTAGAAACGGCATTCTGAGCAAGACTCACAACTACGTGGTGAGGTCGGTGTTTTTAGGGCAAATTCGATCACCTGAAGGGTCAAATTCATGTTTTAATCAAAAATAAAAATATAAAAAAAAATTTAGTCTGATCATAGAATTCTTAGGGCAAGACTCTTTAATTTTAAGTCTGATCATAGAATTCTTTTTAAGTATGATCATTACCATTTTAAGTCTGATCATTAAGAATTTTTAGTCTGATCATTGCTTTTTTTTTAAGTCTGATCATTAAGCTTTTAAGTCTGAACACTACCATTTAAGTCTGAACACTACCATTTAATTAAGTCTGATTATTAAGTATTTTTAAGTATGAACACTACTTTTTTTAAGTCTGAACACTACCTTTTTAAGTCTGAACACTACCATTTAAGTCTGATTATTAAGTATTTTTAAGTCTGAACACTACCATTTAAGTCTGAACACTACCATTTAAGTCTGAACACTACCTTTTTTAAGTCTGAACACTACCATTTAAGTCTGATTATTAAGTATTTTTAAGTCTGAACACTACCATTTAAGTCTGAACACTACCATTTAAGTCTGATTATTAAGTATTTTTAAGTCTGAACACTACCATTTAAGTCTGAACACTACCTTTTTTAAGTCTGAACACTACCAGTTAAGTCTGAACACTACCATTTAAGTCTGAACACTACCTTTTTTAAGTCTGAACACTACCATTTAATTAAGTCTGATTATTAAGTATTTTTAAGTATGAACACTACTTTTTTTAAGTCTGAATACTACCTTTTTAAGTCTGAACACTACCATTTAAGTCTGATTATTAAGTATTTTTAAGTATGAACACTACTTTTTTTAAGTCTGAACACTACCTTTTTAAGTCTGAACACTACCATTTAAGTCTGATTATTAAGTATTTTTAAGTATGAACACTACTTTTTTTAAGTCTGAACACTACCTTTTTAAGTCTGAACACTACCATTTAAGTCTGATTATTAAGTATTTTTAAGTCTGAACACTACCAGTTAAGTCTGAACACTACCATTTAAGTCTGAACACTACCTTTTTTAAGTCTGAACACTACCATTTAAGTCTGATTATTAAGTATTTTTAAGTATGAACACTACTTTTTTTAAGTCTGAACACTACCTTTTTAAGTCTGAACACTACCATTTAAGTCTGATTATTAAGTATTTTTAAGTCTGAACACTACCATTTAAGTCTGAACACTACCATTTAAGTCTGAACACTACCTTTTTTAAGTCTGAACACTACCATTTAAGTCTGATTATTATGTATTTTTAAGTCTGAACACTACCATTTAAGTCTGAACACTACCATTTAAGTCTGATTATTAAGTATTTTTAAGTCTGAACACTACCATTTAAGTCTGATTATTAAGTATTTTTAAGTCTGAACACTACCATTTAAGTCTGAACACTACCATTTAAGTCTGAACACTACCTTTTTTAAGTCTGAACACTACCATTTAAGTCTGATTATTAAGTATTTTTAAGTCTGAACACTACCATTTAAGTCTGAACACTACCATTTAAGTCTGATTATTAAGTATTTTTAAGTCTGAACACTACCATTTAAGTCTGATTATTAAGTATTAAGTCTGAACACTACCATTTAAGTCTGAACACTACCTTTTTTAAGTCTGAACACTACCAGTTAAGTCTGAACACTACCATTTAAGTCTGAACACTACCTTTTTTAAGTCTGAACACTACCATTTAAGTCTGATTATTAAGTATTTTAAAGTATGAACACTACTTTTTTTAAGTCTGAACACTACCTTTTTAAGTCTGAACACTACCATTTAAGTCTGATTATTAAGTATTTTTAAGTCTGAACACTACCATTTAAGTCTGAACACTACCATTTAAGTCTGATTATTAAGTATTTTTAAGTCTGAACATCAGTATTTTTAGTCTGAACACTAACAATTTTTGGACTAAATTGAAAATAACATTATTAGGTTTTATACCCATTAGTGTGGAATGACTATTATACCCCTCCGTGTTTTCTCCGGGATTTCGACTAAACTGGGACACGTGTCGGCTTTATAATCGGTTTGTAGTTTTTATTTATAATTTGGTTTGTACCTGAACCGCACCTATGTTTTATATGAGTTAAAATCAGGTTCAAAGTTAATTTTTGGTACAAAATACAAAATTCATCAAAATTATTTTATAGTTCGTCAGTTTATTTTATAGTTCTTCAAAATTCGAGCCGAAAAATTAAAAAGACGAGCCGAAAAATGAAAAGACGACATAGTTCGTCAGTTTTATTTTATAGTTCATCCATTCAAATCACAAGATCAACGGCTATGATTAATTTGTATTTTGTACCAAAATATCAACTTTTTGCACCGGATCCTTTTCCTGTTTTATATTGATTATGTTTAAAGATAGTTAATTAGTCCATCAAAAAAGATAAAAAAAATTAGTTAATTAGAATTCACAAGCTGGTTTTATTCACACTCCCAGTACGAAACACATAACTTGTGAAGCACAACAATGGAACCGGGTAAAGGTAGGGTTTCAAAAATTCGCGCCACCATTCCTCTGATCGGTCCACTAGCTCCTCAATTCTCTATGGGCTTACACGAGCAGGCTTCGAATCATGATGTGCCCGGCATGGTACCGCGAGCAGCTCATCACGAACAGCAACCGCCGTTGCTGGAGAAGCGACCGACTCCTGAAGAGCTCATTTT
This sequence comes from Rhodiola kirilowii, assembly GCA_033675215.1. NCBI lineage: Eukaryota > Viridiplantae > Streptophyta > Magnoliopsida > Saxifragales > Crassulaceae > Rhodiola > Rhodiola kirilowii. Next base: position 6,190,368 of record CM066193.1, on the reverse strand, counting down.
CTCAGTTGCGTCGAACGTCGCTTCGCAGCCGCTGCTTAATTTTAATCCGGATGTTTGGGGCGTGCTCACTGCTATCAACAACAATGCCTGTAAGCGGAGGCAGGTAATGACTTGAGTTGAATTAGGGTTTTTCCATGACAAAGTTAACAGCTAAGAACAATTCGTTTTTGTGGATGATAGTCAAGAGTTTCGATTCAGTGGTTATAATTTGGTAATTTTGATGAAATGAAAGTGAAACTAGATTGCTTTGTACTGGACTGTAGATGCTTTTGTTTGACAAAGTGCATTCATGTTGTATGTTGGTTATCAATAGATTTGATTAAGAGCCAGGTTGATGGTAAATGAATTCTTTCGCAAAGTTGGTGGATATTGGCTAGCCCATTAAGAGTTCCAAGTTTGAGATTTTTTTTCATAGTTTACAAAACATAAATTATTGTTTTGTATTTATGAATCATCTTATATGATTTCCTTATGACATATATGGTTGTGAACTCAGCGTTATGGATATAATCTTAGGCTATTAGTGGATAAATGTTGTTGAAGAATCTGATGAGTTTATGATCCAGGGTATCAATGTGTTTTTTACTGCTGCTGAACACTGCATTGGGAGATTGGTACCAGATAAACGGTTTCAGATTGAGGCGGCTTCTGTTAGTGCAAACCACTGCAAGATTTATAGGAAAGGCTGTGCTGATAATGATGTGCAAGATCAGTCCAAACCTTATGTACCCGTATTTATAAAAGACACAAGGTTATTTTTTAAGCAGTTTGACTTGTTTCAGATTTCTGTCATGTAAGAGTTGATCTTTAACAGCATTATGCAGCACAAACGGCACATACCTCAATCGGGAAAAGTTGACTAAGAAGGGCCCTGAAGCTGAACTGCACCATGGAGATATTGTCTCCTTTGTTGGTCCTCCCCATCATGGTAGATCTTAAACTATGGCATATATCACTGTCATGTTTACGATGGTGCTGAGTATTGTGTTTTGTGCATCCACTATCGTCTACTAAGAACACACATATGCTTCATAGTTCATACTATGTCAGTATCCTAAACTTTTAAATTACTTTTTCCTTGCTCTCATGATTGCAGATAATTCTTATGCATTTGTTTATCGCGAAGTTCTCCTGTCAGCCTCTTCGTCTGATGATTATTATAAAAGAAAATCAGGTACTCTCAAGCTCTATAGTCTATCCCTTCATTCTTATCTTCAAAATTCAATTGCAGTCGCACCACGGGTCCAGGACTTCAGTCCTGGGTCATTATGTTCTTCGATCTTTGTGGAGACTGAAGGAACTATAAGCAGATATCATTGGATTATTAAAATAAGTAATAAAACTATACAGTTTAAAGCTCTCCCTAAACTGGTATTTGCATCTTTTCTGTTTGGCAGAGGAGTGTCATTCCCTAAGCAAGAGGCTGAAAGGTATTGGCATTGGTGCTCCCGAGGGTCCTCTTTCCCTTGATGATTTTAAAAGCCTTCAGAGGTCAAATGCGGTACTCTAATAATCTTTTGCTAGGATTAATTTCTGTATCTCAAAAAGTAAAAATGTTTTTGTCACATAATCAAGTTGTAACAAAAAAAATGGTCTCAGCTCCATATTTCCATCCTCAGGAATTGCGAAAGCAATTGGATTGTCATGTTCTCACTATAGAGACACTGCGCAATGACAACCGTGCTGCTCTGGAATATCATGAAAAAGTAGGATTTTGCTGCTCATTGACATGTCATTTTACCGTACCCGATGTATTGCAATATACGTTATTTCCTCTTTGGATTACTATTATGGTTCGTGTCATTCAGCAGCTGATGACTTCGATGTAAAATCTGTATATTCCAAAACCAACTTAAACTTGTGTTAGGTAGTTTAATTACATTAGTTTAAGCTTATCCATACATGCTCTTTGTATCTTCTTATTAAAAATATTTCATTTCACCCACCTTTCACAATTTACTGAAATTATTATTGCTGAATAACTGATGGTGCTTTACTTCTCCTGCAGGAAACAAAAGATCTGAAAAGAACGATTGAGCAGTCTTACATCAATCAGGTTGAAGACTTAAACAATATGTTGGAGGCTAAAAAACATGAGTTAGAAACCGTAAATAAAACTTCAGCTGAGCAAAAGACTGTTAACATTGATCTTAATGAGAGGCTTAATGTGTCCTCTCAGTCATGTGCAGAAGCCAATGAAATAATAAATAAGTAAGCCGACCCTTGTTTACTTGGTTAATGATTGTGCAAGGTTGTCCTCGATGATGGAATTATTTTCTCATCAGATGCACTGTCGATATCATCTTCTTGATATTACTAGATAACGCAGTCTATGCTTTACCCTTCTAGTAATGATAAGAGGAAGTTTTGTTTATAAAGGTTCAATTGCTACCCCTTAGAAATTGAGGTCCTGAACTCTTGTAACCATATTAGTTTGATTGATTATTGTATCCATTCAGTCAAAAGGCTTCAATAGCAGAGCTAAAGGCACAATTGGATAAAGAACGGGATCAGAGAAGACAAGACAGAGAAAAGGCTGCAGTTGACTTGAAAGCAGCAGTGCAGAAAGTCCTGTCAGAAGCTAATCATGAGTTGACGCAATTCTCAGAAGCTGCCTCTAGACGAGAAAAAGAGCAGCAGGAATTGATTAGCAAACATCAGGTAAGGAAAAATACTAAAGTGAAAACAATGAGATGATGAAAATAACATATATTCCTATTATCTTTATACTATTTATTTCTTTACAGGAATCAGGGAAAGAACTATCTTTACTAGTGGAAACACTGAGAACCAAGCTGGTATAATTGCAGTTTTTTGCTTTCGCCCAAGTATATACACAGTTGGCATGGTTGCTAAACCTATATCTGCTACAGGAAGACCACCGTCAAAAGATAGTTACTTCTGACAATAAAGTTCGACAGCTGGAAGCTAAAATTTCTGAAGAGCATAAAACCTCTGCTGATAGAATGAAAGTAATCATGCCTTGCGAGTCTAACTAATTACAGCATATATTTTTCCCTTCCTTTGTCATTAGTTCTACTGTATTTTAAGCATAATAAAGCTGATGCCCAGACATTCTTTAATAGAAAATAGAAGAACTTGAGGATGGACTGAAGCGGTTAATGGAAGGCCTTCAATCAGAGAAGGTATACATACATATTTGTACTTTGATATCTTGGTATTCTTTTTATTCCCTTTTCTTTCCTAGTAAAGACTTGTCTCCTCAAGCCCAAGAAGAAGGAAAAATGACTAGAGAATACTAATAAATAAATAAATAAATTGTTTTTTTAAAGGAATAAATAAAAAAATGTTAATAAATCAAATTGAGTGCAATGTTTGCTAATTTAGACAAATCTGTTTTATTAACATAGTGTCTATTGCCGGTGTAGCAGTCAGCGCGAGAAGAAGCAAGGGAAAAAGTCTCAAATCTGGAACTTCAGATGAATGCTGCAATGCATGATCTCGAGTACGAGAGGCGGAAGTTGAAAGGTGCAAGAGAGAGAATTATGCTACGGTAAGAATTTACTGTAAAACAGAGGCTACTTGAATATGCACTGCACTTGTATGATATTCAATATTTTATGGTTATCATATCATGCTCATTTGCTATCTTGAAACTTGCACCAAACTTTCACACTTTCATTGTGTGTGGTACTCTACTAAAGGTGTGTATTAGACTTTTTGTTCACAAGTTTTAGGATGAAAAGTTTTTGTTGTTGATGCTTGAGTATGAGCATTCCCATGCGTTTCTGCGCATACATGTCTTTTCTTCCCTCTTTGATTTCAGCAACTCAGTGATAGCTGACAGTCAACTGATTTCGTAATATCTCTTTCCAGTGAAACCCAGCTCCGTGCATTTTACTCGACCACTGAAGAAATATCGGGTTTGCTTGTTAAACAGCAAGATCAACTCAAGTCAATGCAAAAAACTCTTGAAGATGAGGAAAACTATGAGAATGCCTCAGTAGATTCCGAACTCAGTCCAGTTCCTTGGCGTAGGATTAGTAATGCACTTCAAGAGAAACAAACAAAAGCTTGTCAAAGTAATAGTACTGAAGCTGGATCATCTGCCTTAGCCCAGAGAAATCTTGTTAAGACCTTCAGTCAGGATATTACTGCCACTGAGAAGCAAGACTGTGATGTCAGAACATCAGAGTGTCAACATACTCAAGAAGTTGATTCTGCAAATGCAGATCCTTTTGTTAAGGGTGGGTTTGGTTCTGCTATAAATGGTGAAATAGAACCTGTGTTGGACATAAACCTGGAAGAAACAGAGCAAGTTATGGAAACAGAATGCCAGACAACATATGTAGAAAGCTATATTGATATGAACAAATGGGCAGGATTAGCTGGGGAAACGATGCCGGATGATGAGCACGCTCCTCAGAAAGACGTCACTGAGCTAGCTCCAGTGATGCATGAAGCATTTGATAACCACACGAACAATATAGACGTCTTGGAAGATACGGAAGTCAGAGATGTCATTACAACCCAAGATCTCATGGCATCGGAAGTTATTGGCAGCTGGGCATGCAGCACTGCCCCATCTGTACATGATGAAAATTACTCCCAAAAAAGTAAAGATAATGACAATGAGGGTGTTGTGGGACTCATGGCTTTGTACAACTCCAGCTCACAAGCTGAGAGTCAAAATGATGAACATTATGCGCTTAGTAGAATGATACGAGCTGTTTCGTCCGACCTCAAAGACCAACTCAGTGAGGCCCAGGAAAATGACTACATGCAAGGGACAGAGATAAATAAATCGACTAATAACTCTTATTCTGAAGGTGCGGACAATTCTCATCGTGATAATGAAGTGCACGCCGCTTTGTCTGATGTAGAAGTTGCAGACAGTGAGAATGAAGATGATGATGACACCCCATGCCAACCTAGATTGAAAATCGATGATAAAGTAGCAGAGATTAAGGGTGCTTCTCATACACAACAAGGCGATGCCATGGAAGAAGATAATCCACAGACTCAAGATCATGAGGACTACAATTGATAGTGGATTATCTCTCTGGTAGCTGATTTTGCTCAGATAGAAAAGAAGGACACTCCCTCAGTATGGTTACAAGACACGGCATCCTAATTTACTTGCAGGAGTATATATAAACCATGTATGCAGGTTGTGTAAGTTTGTACCTAATGTATGTACAGTAGCCCAGTGGTAAACAGAGTTTCAGTGTAATGTGTTTTGTTTCTCTTGCCTGAATGTTGGTACAGTACTTTTGAAGTGGAAATATAACCTGGGAAGGAAATTCAGATGGAGGTATGACTTATTAATTGTTATGCTTGTCAAACTGAATTGTATGAAAACAGATTGTGGATTAAATCAGAATGGTCTTTTTAATATACTGTTAATGAAAGCGTTCTTTCTTTGCATACTGAAATCATATTTCTGGAACTGTTGCACCACTGCATTTCATTTTCAAAATGCAGCAAATTGCACATTTTATCGAATTTTGTGGTAGCTAAAGAAAAAGTATTTGCAAAAAATGATTTCAATTGATTGCTGCATAACATAATAAAGTAGTAGTACATCAAGGAACCATACAGTACAGGCTCCCAATATAACTGTAGACCACCAGAGAGTACAAGAGGAAGCTGCTTCTTGGATTTACAAGGACATTGTGTCAGTGTGTTTAACAAACTTCTGCTTTGGTACCCAACAAACTCCAAACAGCTATGGAACCAGAGGCATCTCCTGTGAAGAACAGACCACTGGGACCAATATCAATCTTTTGGACTACTTCTCCAGAGAAGAGCCTTCCTCTATCAGAAAACCTACACATGAAAATGTAACACAGCTGGTGAGGTTTACAGCAACAACAGCAGCAGCATGATTTCACCAAGATATCTCAAATACAGATCACTTACGAGGGTAATTCATAGATTCGCACCGACTTGTCACTGCATGCGCATAACAAGATCGGTATGGATTCAACGTCATTCATCCCAGCCAAAGCAAGAATAGCCTGTGCCAAATCAAATTTTACAACATCATATTAGGTGAATGTTTAGTAGCAAGAAACTCCATTGTCAGAATGATGGCAATAACTCGATACAAAGCTTCTTTGACAATGCAAATGTAAAGTAGGATCTAGGATGGCACCAAATCTCAACAAACAAGTCCAGCAGGGAAGGGAACATACATGTTCTTCGTTATGTGTATAGGTCACTTCAAGCTTGCCATCCCCATTAACAGCCCATATCTGCACAAAGGGAAATAATCATATTAAAAAAGGAAGATGAATGAATATATGTACCATACATGTGCAAACAATTGACTCAATCAGAGAGGAACATGAACCTTGATAGTCCGGTCCAATGAACAAGATATGAGAAACCGGTCCAAACAGAGAAGAGACATCACCGCATCACTATGTCCAGTTAATGTCTGCAGGCACTCTAGTGTATATAAATCCCACACCTGCATTTGTGCAACAAACTAAATAAGCAAAATTACCTCCACATTTCAATGTGATGGGTGGCAAATAACTGAGGGACTGTGAAAACATGCCTCGCCATTTTATTTGGTTCCAGACTATTCTAGCCCACTACTAAAGAAAATTCTAATGAATCATGTATATGGCCTAATGCATACTACTTATTTAAATACATATTCAATTGCGGTACCATATTGCGAATCATATAATACCAATCAGCAGACTTCTCAAACTTACTTTTATTGTGTGATCCAAGGATCCTGTATAAAGATGGCTGCCTCCAACAGCCAGGGAAACTACAGCCTTATCATGGCCCGGTAAGGTTGCAGTTGGTTGTAACATATTAAATTTAGAGGATGTCTTCCACGCTAAAATCACACCATCCTATAGCAGCAAATTAGTAAACAGGTTAATTGAAAATCACACAGGTATAACAGAGGAACAGGCAAAATGTAGAAAATATACAGAAAATGTCTAAATAATAAGTTAAACAATAGTGCTTCATTTTGTATTAGTTTTGATTTTTATCGCATGATACAAATGGAGTTCATAAAAAAGAACCTCCCGGACCATATTTTATTACCTGGGCTCCAGCGAAAATGACATCACCCACAACAATGACAGAATGAACCTTCCCAGAAACCCCTTGAAGAGCAAATTCGGTAGAGCTTTCAATGTGCTTAGCCTAGTACACCAAAAACAAAGGTTAATCAGGTTAAGATTTATTTGACTTCTCTTGTAAAGAGAAGAAAGATAAAAAAGCTTAAAACTTACAAGAATGGAATTTGGAATTCCAACAAACAGCCATGGGCCTTCACTAGCCAGAGATCCAATTTCCCCTTCAAGATGGATCACATCAGCACACTGACCAGTATGGCAGTTCCAACACCGTAAAGTTCCATCGGTACTGGCTGAGTACAACTTGTCTGAACCGGATGGAAGTGAGATGCCAGAGATAGCCTGAAAAGCAGCTGTTAGCTAAGAAGAAAGTTGGAAAATAATGAAGCATAGCCCTCTGCCACATTGCTATTAAATACATTATATCGGATGATAGAACAAAACTAGCAACATATCTAACGAAGTGAAATATCACCAACACCATATTTTTAGTATATGATTATTGTCAGGAAAAATACACTTCCTACTCATCTTTAACCATTACACAACATTACCAGGCCATCTACTATATGGTGTTCAAAGTCCTACCAATACATAAACATATACAACATTAACAACTTAAACATGAGAATTGATCTTAAGAACTAAACTTATATACTCAACTTGAGTATTTAACTAAAGTTTTTACCATTTAAGTTTTAAAAAAATCAGGTCGTTGATAAAGTATGTTCAATCTGTGAACTGAAAACAAAAAAAGTTCTTGGTAATGCCACAATACCTTTTTGTGTCCTTCAAGCAGTGCCATTCTAGTGAACCCATCTCCACGAAACCAGGAATGAAGATACATGCATTTTTCTGCATCAGCGCAATTACCCATGACCCATCGCTCACAAACTCTTTCCATTTCTTGCGGAACGATCTCTCCCTGACTGTTTGGAGTAGTTCTCTTGTTATCCACTTTCTCGTGAACAATTTCCATCTGGCTGTTTGGAGACATAGTATCTTTGTTACTGAAAGCAGCGGCCACATTCTTCTTCTGAGTAACGATAGGAGCAGCCTCTCGCTTAAGCAGAGTTATGATTCTCTGTTTTGCTGGATTTGTGAGTTCCGATTTCAGTGTAGTGATGTGTTTTGTTTTCAATGGAACAGCATTAGATGTCTTCTTCTGTGAGGCATTCATGTCTCTAGACCACTTGTTGGGTGGAGAGTTGTACTTCAAATTCTGATAACCAGTATACTGTGGAGGCAAGTCACCATGTGAAAACTTGCACTGATCGTTCTTACAACATCCAGCGACCCAATACTTGCAGATGACTATCTTCCTAGCAGATCTCCTCTGGTTAAAATCTCCGAAAGGTGTGTAACGTGGTGCACCCTGTGGAACTCGTTGAGCAGCCTTGATCTTCATTCTAAACAAACAAAATGCACAGACGTTCAAACAACAATCAATAACCACACCCACAGCAGCGCGCTCCACCAATGGCTTTCTTCAATTGAAACCCAAAACAAAAAGCATGGCTTCCCTCAAATCCTCAAACAAGCCTTCTTCAATTCAAACCCTAAGCAGAAAATCTTGGCTTCCAACAAATCCGAATGAGAACATCGACAAAAACACCTCCAACCAATCCCCCAAAAGAATTAAAGAAACAATTTCTATGTCATAAAGATTGAAACGCAATTACATCTTGAACTTGGAAACCCTATATACTATCGAAACAATAATCTGATGATCCTCCACCGTCGAAGCAATAACGGACAACGATTTTCGAAACCCTAAAAGCAACGACGCTGCTCGCTTCCAGAAGACCACCGATGATCAAAGCCGATGACGACATGGTGGAGTGAAGAAAGTTGAGACAGAGATCAGTCGATAAAGAATTTGGATCAAACCTGAATCAGAAGCTACCGCGACGCGACTCTCCTCGATCGACGATTTGCGAAAATCTTCTCTGTAAATTTTTTCTGTCCATCTGTCTTCTCTTTATAATGCTATGCCCAGATCAACGGTCAGCTGCTGGCCGTATCAAAACGCATCGTTTGCAACCTATTGAACATAATGACGATTTTGCCCCTACGGCATTACTCTTCACAGCGGCTCGAACAGGCCGGCAAGGAGTCGAGTCGAGTCGGTCAACAGGAAAAATGGCGAATGAAGAGGCTGCGAAGCTTGACCAGTTTTTACAGTGGCTTCAGGTTGTTCAATTGTCCACAAAAATGGAAATTTTACGAATTAAATATTTAAACATTGTGTGATTTCCTCTTTGTAATTTCGAAATTTGATTATCAGCTTCGTTGTTTTTCTTTTTACTCATTTTTAAGGTGACCTAATTGAGACTGATTGGAGTGTTTTTATGAAGATTGAGTGTTGGATTTTCGTTGACCTAACTGAGAGGTTGCAGCATCAAGTACTGCGACTCTGATAAAGGATTCGGTATTTATACTTCTGCTGATGTTCCTGAAGATGGTTAGTCTCATAAAGGATTTGGTATTTACTGATTACTTGGCTGCGACTCTGACAGATTTTTGATGATATTGTTCCTGACAGTGGAGCGCCTGCTTACAAGCTCTTCATGGAAGCCGTAGGTGTAGCATGCATTGTGTTCTATCTTTATGCATCATTTATGATTTCCTGAAAAAGGATTTGTTAGATAAATTTATAGGTACCTGGATATGCTTCCAACTACTTTCGGAAATCCACTTTGGTTTACTGATGGTGAAGTTGAAGAGCTGAAGGGAACAGCGCTTTATCGAGCTAGTAAACTACAGGTGTCTATGCTTAGCCGTATTGTGAATAATATGAGTTGAAATATATATTCAAATACATATGCTAGTACTAAACTTTCATAGGATAGCTCGTATGCTTTTCACGATTATTTAGCAATGCTACATTATCTGCATGGAATCATTATTTGATCTGGTCCATCTGGATTCAAAGTGAGACTATTATAAAGTTCTCTTCACATGTCAACCTTACTTTTGCAAATACTTGAACTGTCTTTCTGTATTCTGATTCGAAGTCAATTATAGCTGTCTAGCTTTCCTGTGTGCATATCTCTGCCTAGATAATGCTTTAAAATTACGCTACAGAAGAAAAAGTTGCAGGATATATTTGATTCGAAAGTGAAGAACTTGGTAAAGACACTTCTGCTGCTACAAGGGAACACAGATAGGTGCTTATATATATTTGAAATTTTTTAACAATTTTTTTTTAACACAATGATGTGTACTTCCAAGTCTTTTTCCTTCAGCATGCGTTCTAAGTTCTAACTAGTAAGATATCATTTTGCATCTCTTCTGAAAGCTAAAGAAGACCTTCCAATATGATTAACCTAATCAAACTATATTATGTATGTGGCTCATTGATGAAACTAAAATGTTTATAGTTTCTCTTAAACAGCGAGGTGTGCTTTCAGGATTTTCTCTGGTAAGCATCCCTGTGATGATAACTTCAGAGTCACAATTTGTAGGCCTTGCTTTCATCTTCCATTTTTGAAGCCGTTTTAACCATTGATAATATGATAGGGCCAATTCTATATTCTGGACTCGTGCTTTAAATATTCCTCTTCCACGTTCTTATGTATTTCCATTTTGTCCCCTTCATACTATCTTTGTAACCCGGTCATCTGTTTCTTTCTTGTCCATTTTCTCTTTTCAAAATTGTATTGGCTTTGAAACTGTCACACTGAACAAAATTTGTGAACCAGCAGAATGCTGAAATGAGGTGTCTTCTATCTAGACATTTGCTGGCTGGTGGCTTTTTTCCAGTGGAAACTTCACAAAATGATTGCAACAGTAAAGCTGCTAAATTGAGTAACTATAGTTGGAGTGGTAAACGCAGAATGCCTTCTTACTTGAGCAAGTTGGTTTTCCCCGAGGATTTTTTAACTGCCTTGAGAACAATCTCCATGAAAGAGGAGCAGATTTTTCAGGTTTCCTCCATGCTAGAAGAAGTACGTGAGTCGTGACTATTAAACATAAATTTGTTGTGACATGTCGTGGCTAATAACATTTTTCCTTTTCTTTATTTTTTATACACATTATACTTTTTCTTCACCTATAATATAATATAGGGTTATTTACGGGAAAACACCACTATGTTTTGGTCGTTTCCCGTAAAACACCATTAAGTTTTTTTTTCCTCTTAAAACACCACTATGTTTACACAGTTGACCCAGTAGCACCAAAATTCAAATTCCGTTAGAGTTAACGCCCACGTGACTCTCACGTGACTTAAAAAAATCAAATAATTAAAAAAAGAAGCTATTTTGACTCGTGACTCTCACGTGATATTAAAAAAATCAAATAATTAAAACAAAAAACTATTTTGATTAATTTGATGCAATTTGAATTTCAATTTGATGCACGAGTCAAAATAGTTTTTTGTTTTAATTATTTGATTTTTTTAATATCACGTGAGAGTCACGAGTCAAAATAGCTTCTTTTTTTAATTATTTGATTTTTTTTAAGTCACGTGAGAGTCACGTGGGCGTTAACTCTAACGGAATTTGAATTTTGGTGCTACTGGGTCAACTGTGTAAACATAGTGGTGTTTTAAGAGGAAAAAAAACTTAATGGTGTTTTACGAGAAACGACCAAAACATAGTGGTGTTTTCCCGTAAATAACCCTATAATATATGTGGTCAATTATTCCTTCTGTCTGCTGAAGCTTGTTGGATCAGAAGATAGGCAACCATCAGAAACTGAAGTTCGAACTGCTGTATGGGAAGCTTGTGGGGATTCTGGGGCTTTTCAACTGCTGGTTGATCTTCTTCAAACAAAGTAAACTCATAACTTACCTTTCGCGTCTTAACTTAATTCCGTCTACATTATGTTACTAATTGATTAGTGTGGTCTTAACTTAATTCTGTCTACATTATGTTACTAATTGATTAGTGTGGTTTTGGTTGGAACTTGGAAGTATTATGATAAACATTAGCATCTATTGATTTCACATCAGCGAAGAGAATCTTTATGACTTAGAGTATTGATTTGTCAATGCATCATTGCATCATACATTCATACTTATATTAAGCTGCTTTGTTGATCGATTTTCAAATGGTAGGATGATGGAGCTTGAAGAGGGATCTGGAACTGAAGATTTTGATACGCAGCTACTCGAAAACGCTCAAATAGAATCCACAACACAGCCAACGAGGTATTAAGGAACCTTGTTTTAACTCGCCATTTTGATCTTTAACAGCTAAGATGATTCATTGAAATACCTACTGCAGCGAAACGAATGGTTCAAGCGAACAGAAGTACATAACTAGAAACACATGGTCAGCCATAGTGTACCGGAAAGGCCAAAAGCATCTCACTCGTCTCTTCCTTAAGGAAGCAGAGCATGCCTTGGAGTTATCACTAACTGAAGAAAAATAAGTAACAAATACTTTTAACTGAAAATACGCCCTTGTTTTATACTTTTTTGAAGTTTTTCCTAGAATAAAACATTGGTTTATTGACTATGTTAAATAAAGCTACAAAGATAAAACTAAACATGTTGCCGCTTGCAGATGGTTCACACTATACTACTGAAGCAATGTCTTCAAAAAGGAAGGCGTTTTCTGGTCCTCCAACTCCCTGAAGAAATCACACTCCATCAGCTGCATTTCCATTTTGTCCCCTTCATGCTATCTTTGTAACCCGGTCATCTGTTTCTTTCTTGTCCATTTTCTCTTTTCAAAATTGTATTGGCTTTGAAACTGTCACACTGAACCAAATTTGTGAACCAGCAGAATGCTGAAATGAGGTGTCTTCTATCTAGACATTTGCTGGCTGGTGGCTTTTTTCCAGTGGAAACTTCACAAAATGATTGCAACAGTAAAGCTGCTAAAGTGAGTAACTATAGTTGGAGTGGTAAACGCAGAATGCCCTCTTACTTGAGCAAGTTGGTTTTTCCCGAGGATTTTTTAACTGCCTTGAGAACAATCTCCATGAAAGAAGATCAGCTTTATCAGGTTTCCTCCATGCTAGAAGAAGTAAGTGACTGTTTTTTTTTTGATGGGAAGTAAGTGACTGTTAGACATCAATTTGTTGTGAAATGTTTATATGAAGGCTTCTAGCATGTGTGGGCAAGAATCAAGATTAACTGTATATAAAAAATAAAGAAAAGGAAACTGTATATAAAAATATAAAAGAATCAAGATTAACTAGCATGTGTTACTTTTTTCTTCACCTATAATATTCTGTTTATGGTCAATTATTCTGTCTGCTGAAGCTCGTTGGATCAGAAGATAGGCAATTATTGGAAACTGAAGTTCGAACTGCTGTATGGGAAGCTTGTGGGGATTCTGGGGCTTTTCAACTGCTGGTTGATCTTCTTCAAACAAAGTATAAACTCATAACTTACCTTTTGCATCTTAACTTACTTCTGTATACTTTATATTACTAATTGATTTATGCGGTTTTCGTTTGAAGTATTATGATATTAATAGTCTCTAGTTGTTGGCCTCACACATTAGCATCTATTGATTTCACATCAGCCAAGAAAATCTTTATGCCTAATCGAGTATTGAATTGTTAATGCATCATACTTATTATGCTGCTTTGTTGATTGATTTTCAAATGGTAGGATGATGGAGCTTGAAGAGGGATCTGGAACTGAAGATTTTGATTCTCAGCTACTCCAAAACGCTCAAATAGAATCCACAACACAGCCAACGAGGTATTAAGGAACCTTGTTTTAACTCTCCATTTTGATCTCTAACAATAAAGATGATTCATTTGAATAATAACTAATGCAAATAGGTACAATGACGGAACAAATGGTTCGAGCAAAGAGAAATACATAACTAGAAACACATGGTCATCCATAGTGTACCAGAAAGGCCAAAAGCATTTCACACGTCTCTTCCTCAAGGAAGCAGAGCATGCCTTGGAGTTATCACTAAATGAAGAAAAATCTTCGTCCTGCACACAGGCATTGCTGTTGACTCATCCAAACCAACTTTAAATGACACCCTTAGTAAGAGGAGAAATAAAAGATTGTAGTTTTATTTGTTTCTCTTAATAGTCCATAAAGAAAAGATTGCTTCATATAAGATTGTAAACTGTCGCAAGACTTTAATTTGATTTGAAAATTTTCTGATACAAAACATGTGACATGCAATATATAAGAATGGTTAGTCATCGTGTTGTAGTAATGAGGGAGGTCAAGGTCAATTCGAAATCAAAATCTCTCTCATACTATCTATTTCCCATAATCAAAATCCAAAATGCATTCATCTGATACTATAAGACTTAAATATCATGAATGAGGGGCGCGCTCAAAAGATTCACTCTTAGAGTGAGGTTTAATTTGCACATTTAGATCAAAATCAAATGATGTGTAGATTTGTTCAAAAAATATTTTTTTTGTCAGTTTGCACTTTTGTCTTTTAGGTAAAAGTCAAAAGTGCTAATAGTAAAAGCAAAAGGGTGCGGTTCAGGTACAAACCAAATTATAAATAAAAACTACAAACCGATTATAAAGCCGACACGTGTCCCAGTTTAGTCGAAATTCCGGAGAAAACACGGAGGGGTATAATAGTCATTCCACACTAATGGTTATAAAACCTAATTATGTTATTTTCAATTTAGTCCAAAAATTGTTAGTGTTCAGACTTAAATGGTATTGTTCAGACTTAAAAAGGTAGTGTTCAGACTTAAATGGTATTGTTCAGACTTAAAAAAGGTAGTGTTCAGACTTAAATGGTAGTGTTCAGACTTAAATGGTAGTGTTCAGACTTAAAAATACTTAATAATCAGACTTAAATGGTAGTGTTCAGACTTAAATGGTAATGTTCAGACTTAAAAATACTTAATAATCAGACTTAAATGGTAGTGTTCAGACTTAAAAAAGGTTGTGTTCAGACTTAAATGTACTTAATAATCAGACTTAAATGGTAGTGTTCAGACTTAAATGGTAGTGTTCAGACTTAAATGGTAGTGTTCAGACTTAAAAATATTTAATAATCAGACTTAAATGGTAGTGTTCAGACTTAAATGGTAATGTTCAGACTTAAAAATACTTAATAATCAGACTTAAATGGTAGTGTTCAGACTTAAAAAAGGTTGTGTTCAGACTTAAATGTACTTAATAATCAGACTTAAATGGTAATGTTCAGACTTAAAAATACTTAATAATCAGACTTAAATGGTAGTGTTCAACTTAAATGGTAGTGTTCAGACTTAAATGGTAGTGTTCAGACTTAAAAATATTTAATAATCAGACTTAAATGGTAGTGTTCAGACTTAAATGTACTTAATAATCAGACTTAAATGGTAGTGTTCAGACTTAAATGGTAGTGTTCAGACTTAAATGGTAGTGTTCAGACTTAAATGGTAGTGTTCAGACTTAAATGGTAATGTTCAGACTTAAAAATACTTAATAATCAGACTTAAATGGTAGTGTTCAGACTTAAAAAAGGTTGTGTTCAGACTTAAATGTACTTAATAATCAGACTTAAATGGTAGTGTTCAGACTTAAATGGTAGTGTTCAGACTTAAATGGTAGTGTTCAGACTTAAAAATATTTAATAATCAGACTTAAATGATAGTGTTCAGACTTAAATGGTAATGTTCAGACTTAAAAATACTTAATAATCAGACTTAAATGGTAGTGTTCAGACTTAAAAAAGGTTGTGTTCAGACTTAAATGTACTTAATAATCAGACTTAAATGGTAATGTTCAGACTTAAAAATACTTAATAATCAGACTTAAATGGTAGTGTTCAACTTAAATGGTAGTGTTCAGACTTAAATGGTAGTGTTCAAACTTAAAAATATTTAATAATCAGACTTAAATGGTAGTGTTCAGTCTTAAATGTACTTAATAATCAGACTAAAATGGTAGTGTTCAGACTTAAATGGTAGTGTTCAGACTTAAATGGTAGTGTTCAGACTTAAAAATACTTAATAATCAGACTTAAATGGTAGTGTTCAGACTTAAATGGTAATGTTCAGACTTAAAAATACTTAATAATCAGACTTAAATGGTAGTGTTCAGACTTAAAAAAGGTTGTGTTCAGACTTAAATGTACTTAATAATCAGACTTAAATGGTAGTGTTCAGACTTAAATGGTAGTGTTCAGACTTAAAAAAAGTAGTGTTCATACTAAAAAATACTTAATAATCAGACTTAAATGGTGGTGTTCAGACTTAAAAAGGTAGTGTTCAGACTTAAAAAGGTAGTGTTCAGACTTAAAAAAAGTAGTGTTTATACTTAAAAATACTTAATAATCAGACTTAATTAAATGGTAGTGTTCAGACTTAAAAAAGGTAGTGTTCAGACTTAAATGGTAGTGTTCAGACTTAACTGGTAGTGTTCAGACTTAAAAAAGGTAGTGTTCAGACTTAAATGGTAGTGTTCAGACTTAAATGGTAGTGTTCAGACTTAAAAATACTTTATAATCAGACTTAAATGGTAGTGTTCAGACTTAAATGGTAGTGTTCAGACTTAAAAATACTTAATAATCAGACTTAAATGGTAGTGTTCAGACTTAAAAAAGGTAGTATTCAGACTTAAATGGTAGTGTTCAGACTTAAATGGTAGTGTTCAGACTTAAAAATACTTAATAATCAGACTTAAATGGTAGTGTTCAGACTTAAAAAGGTAGTGTTCAGACTTAAAAAAAAGTAGTGTTCATACTTAAAAATACTTAATAATCAAACTTAATTAAATGGTAGTGTTCAGACTTAAATGGTAGTGTTCAGACTTAAAAGCTTAATGATCAGACTTAAAAAAAGCAATGATCAGACTAAAAATTCTTAATGATCAGACTTAAAATGGTAATGATCATACTTATAAAGAATTCTATGATCAGACTTAAAATTAAAGAGTCTTGCCCTAAGAATTCTATGATCAGACTAAATTTTTTTTTATATTTTTATTTTTGATTAAAACATGAATTTGACCCTTCAGACTATCGAATTTGCCCTAAAAACACCGACCTCACCACGTAGTTGTGAGTCTTGCTCAGAATGCCGTTTCCACCCAAAAAATACTAGGCTTTCATCAAATTCTGACACAGGCGCATAAACATCAAATTTTGCATAGCATTCTTCAGATGTTCCAATTTCTGCATGTAAGTCTGATCATTACCATATTAAAGTCTGATCATTATCAATTTTAAGTCTGATTATAACCATTTTAAGTCTTGTCATTACTGATTTAAGTCTGAACATTGTAGTGTTCAGACTTAAATGGTAGTGTTCAGACTTAAGATGGTAAGACTTAAAAATACTTAATAATCAGACTTAAATGGTAGTGTTCAGACTTAAATGGTAGTGTTCAGACTTAAAAAGTCTGATCGTTAACAATGTTTTTTAAGTCTGAACAATATTTTTTCAAGTATTGTCATTACTGGTTTAAGTCTGAACATTGTTTTTTTAAGTCTGAACATTGTTATTTAAGTCTGATCGTTAATGGTTTAAGTCTCATTATTATTTTTTAAGTCTGAACAATGTTTTTTCAAGTCTGAACAATGTTTTTTCAAGTATTGTCATTACTGGTTTAAGTCTGAACATTATTTTTTAAGTCTGAACATTGTTATTTAAGTCTGATTGTTAATGGTTTAAGTCTCATTATTATTTTTTTAAGTCTGAACACTGTTTTTTAAAGTCTGAACAATGTTTTTTTGAAGTATTTGTCATTACTGGTTTAAGTCTGAACATTGTTTTTGAAGTCTGAACATTACTGTAGCAAATTTTGGACGTTTATACCCCTCATATCGTTTATATATTTTTAAATAAGTCCACATGTAATTTTTTTTATTTACAAAAATAACCCCGACTGGATGAAATCTCGGCTGAATTTTAATTGGTTCATTTTGACACGTGTCGAATTTTTTATGGGTTTGTAGTTTTTATTTATAATATTGGTTTGTATTTGATCCAAGTACAAAAAGACAACTTTTACTTTTAGATAAAGGAGTATTGTTGGATTATTTGATCTAATGGTCGAGAAGAGACCTTAGGACCTTAGCCTAAGAAGGGACCTCATTTGCGCACTAAGCCTAAGAAGGGAAATCACTATATATATTTTTTGAAGTCATGACTCAGAACTTCTTTTTATGATTAGAAAATCAAGAGGTGTGGGTATGTTAAGCACCAAGCCATCAATGGCTGAATAAAGAACTTCTACGTTATACACGATCTTGTTTACCTTAGCTGATGACCGCATATATGAAAGGCATATTTTTCTCAAGTAGACTCATCGAACATTTCTGATAAGAAAGAAATATCTAGTTGGAGGAGCATCCTTACCACTGATCGTGGCTTTCATTTGTTGTTGTTCACGCATTCAATATATAAGCCGCAGGACAATTTTCTTCCACAACAAATTCCTCCACTACTGACTCCCAGAAAAACCAGATAACTGACCAATCACATCTTCAAGGCAAGAATAATGCATCAAAAACTTCTGCAATTCATCGGATTCATTTTGTTGCCACTGGGAAAGTCCATCACCAATTACCTTTAAGCCAGTTTGCAGCAATTCCACTCCTTCACTGATTTTTTCTGGAACTGTTTTTCGCTTTTTTGTATGACTACCAGTCTCCACTTTCACTTCGTCTAAATCCATTGGTTCTTTATCGATATCAAGGATCTGATGAAGCAGCTCTTTCAGAACCAAACCCTCTTTAAAAAGCGCCACTTGCTGCTCCAAAGAGGGCTTTAGGGCGAGAAGAGTTGTTTCTTTGTCCAGGAATACCTTTAACTCATGCATGAACATTCCTTCATCAACATTCATTCCTGATTCCAAATCAAAAGACAGAGCTGCATCAGGAGGCACAAACCTCCACAACTGTTTGCAAATAGTATGAGAAGCAAAATAACCAAATGCAGAAATCGCAAGATGAACAAATGCCCAATGTCTTTCTCTCAATAGCATGAGGTACAACTCCCAGACTGCAGTACATTTTGCACTCACATCCCCTTCAGCCAATGTCATATGGCCAATGCCAGCCATGAACAAAGCCAGATCTGGTTTGCATTTATACAGTTGAGCATCTCTGTTTGACTTGGACGACACAAATAGGTTTTGAAGTTCCACAACAACATTATCCATATGATCAGATTCATAGAGATAACTCATCTTTGACACAACGCGTAACGTTTCACTCAGAAGCTTTCGAGAAAGATCCTTCAGCTTACGGTCTTCAGTACTTCTGTAGTAGCGAATAACAGAGACTAAGAACTTCAAGGTTCTGCTGTCAATATCAAACTTGTTAGCAGGACTGCAAAACGACAGAAGCGTATGTCAGTTTGACTGAGCGATCCCATTAAACAGTTACCATCAGTGATGCATTGCAGTATGAGCAGCATAAGAAAATAATGGTGAGGAAAGACTTATACACTGGCATCATAGACAATAATTTTGATCAACCCCCATACCTTGAATAATTTATATTACTACGTATCACTTACAATGATTGAAGCGAAGCTGATAAAGCTAAGACAGGCAATCCATGCAATCCTGATAAAACACTTGTAGATGCCGTGTCATCAAAGCACTCTATATAGGCAATATAATCTGCCAGGATCCTACGCCTAGCCTTTATTTCTATATCATCAGATAGCATATTCAAGTCAAGCCCTTCCATGAGCAATGCCATGAACATGACTGAAGACAACTCTAATTTATCATCTTCAACAATGAACTGGTACACTCGGTCTGCTGCCGACTGACATCCATTAGAAAGAAGCATGCAGATTGACCGCGCCATTTTTCTCAGTCCACAAGATGGAGAAAAGCTTGCATCTGAACACGCCAATGACTTGTACAATATGCATAGTTTATCAATTATGTCATTGACAAACTCTATCTCAGCATGGCGAACCAAGAAGCACCAAAGTTCCATGTTTATCTCCCATGCAAGGAAGTGTGGATGAAATATATTCTCAAGCAAGAAGGACAAGAATTGCTCCCATCCGATGTTGGGATAAAGCAAGAGCATTGAGATCTTCAAGGCATCTAAGACATAAAAATACAATGACTTCCAAACCAATTCTATTGTTTTTTCCAGATGGCAGACTGTTGGAATCCGTAATAATAAAATGGAGGGATAAATTTCCTCATCGACTAATGTATCCCAAAGCCACGTAAGCTTCCTGGTAAGCCCAAGCCGTCCATCTTCTTCAACTTGCGAACATTTTAAGAAATCCAAAAGCAAGACAAATCGACCAAGCAAAAAGGTCTTTTCATTAGGCACTGTGTCGCAATTTACAGAAAAAATTCCTTCCATTGATATTCTATTGTGGATGCTAGGTGAAATTTCATTCACAGAACTGGGACCAAAATCATCACTGAACAACCAATCCAAAATTTCAACCTTGTTCTCTTGCCTTAGCAGAGATGAATTAAGTAATGAATTAATCAGATCCAAGGGAGTTTGTTCTAGAAGTTCTGTCAGGACTTCACTTGCAGCTACAGTCAGTGCTTCCCTGCTCAGACATATTCTGAAGGTTGAGATCATCATGACACATAGAGTAATCTCTCTATAAATAAGAACCGCTTGGCTGGGGTACTGTGAAGATATTTTTGCTGCATTATTCAGGTAAAATTTAACTGGAAGGAATGTTTTCCTTGCTTCTGTAACTGACACGCCATCTTCAGATAAGCCAGGCCAAGCTTTTGCTGCACATCTCATAGACTCACTGGCTAGAGAGATAAGAGTCAAGATGATATCTGGCACTTTAACTTCTATAGCTAGAGCACCCTTGCAAAGCTGAAGCAAGCTCACCACACCTTTCCATGACACATTAAGAACACTGACAAGATTCCCACCATCATTTGCCGCAACAACTCCCATCTCACATAATTTTTCTATTGTGCATTTCGTAATATTAAAAGCATGACTGGCTTTGGCAGCCTCCTCATTATCAGTCTCACAAATACTGTTCCCAATATTTCCATCAGTAGACTCCCAATTTATAGATTGAGAATAAGTTTTACATGCTTGTACAGCACCATTAAGAACTCCTTGTACTGACTTGAGTATTTCTGAGCCAAATATATGAAATCTCTGAGACATCATTGGGGATTGTTAAGTGACAATTGCAAGAACTTCATAGGCACAACAGCATACATATGTACTGATATACGTGGCATTAAATCATATATTAACATGAGGAACTTCACAATGGATGGTCTGGAGACAGATATGGACATTTATCTAACATGAAATGAAATTCCATACCTTGCTCTCTGATACACATTCTTTACTAAATCGTAATTGCTCCATGAAGAATGCTTCAACAAGATCTTTCGTTCTTTTATCCTCAGAAATATGCTGTCTTGCTAATGCCAAAAAGGTGGAAGCAGCCAAGTTCAAATAAATTTGAAGCAGCTGCAGAAGAAAAGCTAAGAAAGATGGAGAAATGTTTTATACCAAATCAAGAAAATAAAATCGTTCTTTGCAGAAAGCACGGCTAGAGCCTAAAAGTACACATCGATCCGAATTGTATTGCATAATTAAAATCCGTGGCAGGCATACACTGCTAATGTGGAGGAAAATGGATGGGTAAGAGACACAACAGCTCATGCTACCATAGAGCCATGTGGGAATAGTCAAGACACTTAAGATAAACAAGCTCAGATGTTCAAGCTTGGATAACACTGGTTTTGTTTCACTCACACAAATAAGGTTGATAAAATATTGATAAATAAATAGACAATTGCAGTCAATCCCTTTAAGATAAAAAGGCGACAAAGCTGGATCAGAGAACCCGGAACTAGGGGCTTACACAAAAAAACAACCACCACCATTTTCAGATGGAAACAACAATGAGGAAAAAGTTAAACACTGTTTTTACCTGGTAGAATATGCTAGAGTGCTCTTCTTCTTGAGAATCCTCTGTCGACAAAAGAGTCATTGAAAGATGTTTCCCACACCATTTGCTTGCCTAAAATAATCTCTTGGATCTCAGCAAGTGACATGTACTTCACTACAGGGTTGCTATCCAAAATGAATTAAATAAATAATGTACTCGAAGAAATGAAATATCATGAGTACCTTTGTGCCGAGAACAAGATACCACCGGAGACATTCTGATATATCTGTATCCATATATTTTGCAGCGACTTGCAAAATGGCCTTATTTAAGATACACTGAGAGGCATCTAAACAAGTAAAATCTTCCCAAAATATCTAGTGTCTGGTTAAGGTCAAATTCCGTGCCTAATATCTTTCTTGGGTGTTATAGTCACGAAACTTACAAAGAAAGTTTATTAATATTATGATAAGGATGCAACAATGTTGCAAATTAGGAGGGGGCAAGAGAAAGCATGTTTCAAATGCAGTAGTAGCCGGATCTAGTAAGTACTGGCTAATATGACATGAATTATATGACTTATGAGAGACTAGACACCCTTCTCCTTCTTTGAGCCATCTCTGTGGTAGACCATGAATTTCTCTCAAGTTACATGATATGTCTTTAGCAGTTGTTTATCTAAGACTTCCAGTCAACCATGAATGCGACATGTGATTTTCTGCTCCTCGTGTCAGACCCCCACATCATAAAAATAATAATTAATTCAGCTTATTAGAGCTACAACCAATATTCTTCAGTTTCCAACCATCTTGGCTAACTAAGTACAAAGCATAAACGTCAACCATTCCATGACATATCTGGTTTCAGAAACATTTAACACATAAGAGATATGGATACTGTAAGGGCCTCAGCAACAGAAACCAAGTCAGATTTATCGCACAAATCTAACCCTTGAAGTTTCTCTACCAGCTGAACACGGTTCTCTACAACCTGCAAGATGAAAATGATGCGAATATACTAAGAATAAAAAATTTCAAAATTTCAAATATCACCATACTAGAATAAGCAGCTGCTTAGAAACTCTCGAATACTATTTTCTCTAGCCACAAGGGAAAACTACTCAAAGCTTAGTTTCGATTCAGCGATGGAATGTGAAATCTGAACTCATAATACTCATTAGCAACCTAAAAAGACTATACAATCGACGAGTCGGAAATGGATTCTGACGAAAATTTAAACGCATCAAGTCATACAAATCGAGATGGGGAGCAGATCGAAAATAAGCTTGAGGAGGAAGAAGAGACTTTACATCGGAGGACTTGATCGCCTCCAGTAAGCTGCGCAGCTCGTTCGCGCGCTGCATAACTCCCCTCGATTTTCGCTCTTTGCGTTTTTTCCCTCTCCGCGTGCTTCTGTCCTTATCCTTGCTTTCCCGCCAAGGCGTGACCCGTTAAGAGGTTCGATTACTTCATGGGCTGCTTACCTTTTTCAGGCCGACTTTCGTCTGGCCCATTTGTCGAACCCTTGACTGCTTATAATTTTTGTTGTTGTAAATATCGCTTATAATTTTAAGAGAAATGTACAAAATGGGTTCTGAAATCTAGACTATCACTAATTTTTCAAGATAGGGTGTGAACTATCAATTTTTTTCAATTATGAGGCAAAAATAGAAATTCTATTAAAGTTAACGGATAAAGTTAACTCCGTTAGTCAACTTTGTATGACTTTGGTTAAAATGACAATTACCTACTTTTTTTCTTTTAACTTAATTTATATATCTTCCATTTGAATAGTAAATTTTCAATTTTGTTATTTTCAATCTCATATTAGGAGTGAGTATTATCTTTTAGATAATTATTTGCGGTGTCATAATTTACCATATAATTTGTATGAATAAAAATTAAATTGTTTATTTCTTCATCGAGTAAAAATCAGGTATAAAGCATATTTTTGGTACAAAATGCAAAGTTTATCAAAATTGTGTTATAATTCGTCGCCGAAAAACTGAAAGGACTACATAATTCGTCACGAATAATTTATAATTCGTCACCGAGAAATTAACCATAAACAGGATTTAATACGAAATTTAATCTCATCCGTCCAAATAACCAAATCAAGGGCTGTGATTGGTTTTTATTTTTTATAAAAATATGTCCCTTGCACCGGATCCTTTATCTTCTTCATCATGTTCATTAGAGATAAAAAAGAATATAAATTTTTGGATGAAGTATGAAAAATTAATTTTGTTTCTATTCATACATGTTATATGGTAAATTATGACAATGTGAATAAATTTTTTAAAAATAAGACTGTTTCGTAGTATGAGATAGGGGTGGGCTCGGTTCGGTTCGGGTCGGGTTCGGTCTTTTTGAAAGTGAAAACCGACCAAAGCCCAATTTTTCGGGTTTCGGGTCGGTTCGGTCTTTTTTGGGCTTTTTTTTGGCGTTGTTCGGTTTTTTTTCGAGCTCGATTCGGTCTTTTTTCCGGTTTTCACGATTTTTTGGTCTTTTTCGAGCTTTTTCTGTAAATTGACAGAAACACATATTTTCGGTTTGGTTCGGGCTTTCTCGGTCCGAGAAAAATGAAAAACCGAGACCGAACCGAATCTCACCATTCGGTACGGGTTTTTTTCGGTTCGGTTTTCGGTCCGATAAAAACCGACCCGTTCGGGCTTTTTCGGTTCGGTTCGGTTCGGTTCGGTCTTCGGTTTTTCGGGTCTGGACGCCCACCCCTAGTATGAGATTGTATATAATTTATTAAAATTCAAAAATTATAATAAAATTAAATTATAGTTAAAATATTATATTAAAATATGAGCTATATATTAATTAAATTAAAAGAAAATGTGCTTAATTATCATTTCAACTATAGTCAAATAAAGTTGACTAATGGTGTCAAACAAAGTTGACTAACGGTGTCAACTCCCTCCGTTAACTTTAACGGAATCTTTGATTATGCCCCGAAATTGAAAAAATTGCTAGTTTGCGCCCTAAATTAGAAAGCATTGGTAATTCGGGGTCTCTTTTTGTACTTTTCTCTAATTTTAATTACTTAAAATTTAGAGCAGGTGCAACGGTTTCATTTTAAGTAGCTGTCGAACGAAAAGGGGTTTTGTTACCTATTTCTTGTGGTCAGCCCCTCTTTGATTTCTCAACTCATCAACCCTTAATCTTTAATGATATTTCTTGTTTGCTTCTCATCTCCTGTTGTTTGATGTCTTTAATCCAGCGTTCAATTAATACATGCTCTATTTTGATTCCCTGTATCTTTTGATGGTTTCGAGGAATTGACTGTTTTTTTGTTCTGCGTATTTGTGTACTTACTTCACTTGTTAAGATTTTTAATGATGTCAAAAGAGGTTCTGAGAGGGAACAATACCTATCACCATGAATGCGCCTATCTAAGGGAAAGTTGTATGGCGCTGAGAGGATGTATGGTGTGTTGTGAATTTGTTGCTATGGCCGAATGATCTAGACTTTGTATGGTGAGAGTAAACTAGAACCTTCATGTCGTGAGGGGGAATTGACTTAAAATTTTCACGTAAAATTTGAATATCATACTACTTAAAGCTAGTGTAGATTGATGCGTGTATGATTCCGTGTAATTATTATCTCTTATGAATAGGATGTTTATCATCATTAAAAAAGGAGAAATTGTTGCATGAACTCTTATGTGTTTTGATATGACAAATATCATGATGATATGTTACTTGAGTGTGCATGTTAATGTACAGGTACTCGATAGGTAACATTGCCTTAGCGCGTAGCTAGCGAGAGAGAATATCGGTGAAGATGAGATCAAATATCACACCACAAGTTAGGAAATCAGGTAAAGTTAAGATCAAGATCCAAACAATATTTGATCAAGATTCTGCACTATCTTTAATAAATGAAGGATTTGGTGCGTCCAATTAGATCGGTATGGGACGATCTAATTGAAGATTTGATAAAATTATTATAAATAATCTTATCAAATAAAAATCTTGGACGAGCTTTGGAAGCAAAATCTTGGATTTTTGTTTGAGAAAATTTAGGATTTCCAAATGAAGATTTCAAGATAGAAATAGGATGCTACGGCTCCATATAGCACTCGTTCTGTTCGGAAATCCTTGGTACAGTAGCTACTAACAAGAGCGACGGCAGGAAGATCCGTGATCAAAGGTGAGCTGACTGACGGCGTGCCTCAGTGGAAACGGAGAAGTGATCTGAGCTAGAAGGGGAGATACTACTTGTTGTGCGGCGACCACAATGTGCGATCACGACTAAGGTTCCGTGTGAAAGTATGGCAGTACACCACTGAGTGTGGTTGGGTTAGTGATCGTAACTCTTGTAACCGACATCCGACAACACATTAATACAAGAAGCTATTCTGAAATCCGTCTAATGCATTTAGTTTCCATTGTTTTTATACCTAGCAAAAAATATTACTCGATAAGAAACACTAAATACGATCTAACAATCAATAACACGAAACTATTGAATTGCCAAAGGTCAACCATGGAGGACGTTTAAAGTTTGAATGGAGGTCAATGATGATAGTTATATGGAAAGTAATGATTCATGCATTTAAGTTTCATTCACATTTTCGGGGAACAGTAGTATTGGAAACCACAATTAGCTTAAGATCAAAAGTAGGGGTGTGCATTCGGTATTTTATCGAATTTATCGTTATCGAATTTATTGATCCAACATTTTTATTCTGATTGGTAAACTGGTAAATTCGGTAAATTTTCGGAATTAACCAAATTTATCGATTTTTTTGACTAATTTTAAAATTATTAAAACATAATAATTAATCATCTAATAACAAAAAAACACAGTTAATTCATAATTTTGATCTACACAATTAAATCACAAAAGTTTTCAAAAATTGCGGGTTAAATTTGTTAAAATTTGAAGTTTAAACAAATAATTCATTTTAAAAAGTTTATTTTTTAATAAATATTATTTTTTTTAATAATAAAAAATTATTATTCGGTAAATCGGTAAATTTCCGAATTAGAAAATATATTTCGATTACCAATAAAAATTTATCGATTTACTGATCGGTAAATTACCATTTTTACCGTTTACCGAATTTAACGAACCGAATTGATTCGGTTCGGTAAATTAATTCGGGAAAATTAGAATTTACCGAATAGTGCTCTGGCCTAATCAAACGGTTATTCTTCGGCAAAAGTGTGAATAATTAGAAGGTGTAACTAAATTCCAAAGAAAACTATGCATCAATCTTGGGATTTGCTGTTCGGTTGTCACAGCAACAAAAACAAGTAGAGATGGCACCGTGACATTGAAAACACATGCTACGTGGTTCACAAGCAATGAATTGAAGCAAGGTCTTAAGAAGAAACATTTGACATTACACAAACGATTTTAAATACAAATGATAGAATAAGGAAGGTCACAAGATGGGGTTGTGAGGTTAGCATATTGTATGTACTTGTAAAACCAATGTAGCACGGACGACACGGAAACGAAAATCAGGAAACGAAAACCACAAGACATCGCAAATCTAAAAATAAGGAAAAAAGAAATCGCGAGACATCGCTGTATTAAACATATATTAATATATAGATAAATTTATGATTTTTAAAATAATCAATTTTTAGTTTAAAATAATTCAATTTATCATTTAAATTGATTTTTTCGTCAATATTTCAAAATAAAATGCAAAGTTTTGGATTCGTTGACTGTTTCAGAAATTTCAACAAACGGTCAATTAAGGTTTTGAGAGATTTCCGACACGGTTACCTCACACATATTCAAGTACTCAATTTATTCATTTGAAAAGAAAAAAATACAATAAAGATGAAACTGACACGAACAACGCTGCCGCGCCTGGCTCCCGAGTGAACAGTAGACTAATTTGTTGGGTCAGTTGAACTTGGCCGAGGTTGAGCTTGTACCGATCCATCCAAACCCAAAACAAATGAGGAGGAGATGGAAGCAATTAAATGAACCCAAAAATGAACCCAATCCGTCTAGTGCATTTAGTTTCCATTGTAATTATACTGATGGGGCAAAATCACCACTGGGACGTGACCAAGGCATGCATACACATGCACGTGACTTAAGCATGCATGAGGAGGGTGCACTAAATGGCCCTGGACCACCACGCAGAGGATCTCGCCCCAGAGAAGCTTCTAGGAGGTTTCCCGCAACAGAATACTGCCTGCAGAATTAGTTAGATAATGATGCAGATATGAGAGAGGCAGTATAAAAGAAGTAACGGGTGTATTGTGTCAGGCATCAAATCAATAACAAACTTCCTATTTCTCTCCCCTTTCCTTCCCCGATCCTACTATCCTCCATCAACTGGTGCTTTCGTTGCACCATGCCCTCTCATGCTGAGGCTATCGCCAACCTCAACGCCGGCATGGAAGCTATGGACACTCGCTTGACTAAGATGGAGGAGCAGCGAACGGCGGACATGCATCAGATGTGTACTGCCATCGAACGCCTCTCCAAGGTCGTTGAAGACAACCATCGCACCACTGGGAAACAGCCTCTGTTTCCTAACACGGCACCATCCATCCTGGGTTCACCATCTCAGGTTATCTCTGGTGACTCCAACACCTCACAACACCCCGCTGATGACCCAACTCAACCCACATATGGTGACAACAACCCTCGACCATTTCGTACTCCCAGAATCGACGTACCCATCTTCACAGGCGAAGGAGTAGTTGGCTGGCTATTCCAACTCAACCGATACTTCACCATCAACAATGTCTCCCCGGACCAGATGTTGGACTCAGCTCCGTTGTTTATGGCAGGTGATGCCCTACTATGGTTCCAATGGAAGGCCACGACCGCACAAATCTCATCATGGGACCAGCTCGCTATGGCTATCAAACGCCGTTTTGGACCTAGTGACTACTATGACGCGGAGGTAGCCATCAACCAGCTTGTTCAAACAGCTTCCGTCCACGCCTACATCACAGAGTTCGAGCGTCTCTCGGCCAGTGCCCCACGCCTACTAGGCCACAACCTCTTGTCCCGTTTTGTTGCGGGCCTCAAGGAGGACATCCGCCATGAGATTATCATGCTCCGCCCCATAGACCTGGACACAGCCATGGGAATGGCTCGGGTCGCGGACGACAAGTTACAAGCCCTCCGCCGCCTCGCACCTCGCCCATCCTTTTCACGTACCCCATATCGACCTCCATCCACCATCAACCCTGACCACAGCAAACCCACCCACACACCATTACCTATCCGTCGTCTAACACCAACCGAGATCGCAGCTCGTCGCGCAAAGGGGCTTTGTTTTAATTGCGACGAGCGGTATGTACCTGGCCACAACTGTCGTCCCAAGTTTCAATGCCTTCTTATGGAAGAACCTTGTGATGGTGATGACTTCGAACTGGTGGAAGCCGAGCCAACTGATCCCCCCGAACCAATCGTTCCCGATGAAACAGGGCAACACACAGAAGCCACTCCATGCATAACATTCCATGCCCTTCAAGGAAGAGCTGCTCCCTGCACCTTGCGCTTCCAAGCTCACATTCAAGGGCAGCCAGTCCTCGTGCTAGTCGACAGCGGCTCCACCCACAACTTCGTACAAACGAGGATCGCGCGCTTCCTTAAGCTCCCCATTGAGCCCTCTAACCACCTCAGTGTGACGGTTGGTAATGGAGAAGAAATGAAGTGCGAGGGTGTATGTCGTGAGGTACCAGTCACTATAAATGGGACTCTATTCCCTGTTGAGCTGCACCTACTTCCAGTATTCGGCGCAGACCTCGTTCTCGGAGCACAATGGTTGGCTGAACTTGGACCTACCACATTTTGCTATAGAGACATGTGGATGAGCTTCGAGAAAGAAGGCACACAGATACAACTCTTTGGCCTTAACCCAACCCCACAATTTTCCCAGACATCATCCTCCCAGATCCATAAAACCACTCACCAAAAAAGTGCCCTGTACTTTCTCCAAATGTTCACTTCGTGGACTAAATCTCCCAAACTACCAAACCCAACCACTATCCCTGACTTCAATATATCACCCTCCTTACAGCCTGACCTAAAAGCCAACCTTACCCACCTACTATCTAAGTTCCAGACTATTTTCCTTCCACCACATGGCCTACCACCCAACCGAGAAACCGACCATTCTATTCCTTTAATTACTGGCGCTAACCCTGTAAACGTTCGTCCTTACAGGTACCCCCACTTTCAGAAGACTGAGATTGAGCTGTTAATAAAAAACATGCTGCAGGAGGGTATCATCCGACCCAGCCGAAGTCCATTCTCATCCCCCGTTCTACTAGTAAAAAAGAAAGACGGTTCGTGGCGTTTCTGCGTCGACTATCGGGCCTTGAATGCCATCACAGTGAAGGATAAATTCCCGATTCCTACCGTCGATGAACTTCTGGACGAACTGCATGGAGCCACCCTCTTTACTAAACTTGATCTTCGAGCGGGATATCACCAGTTGCGCATGAACGAAGCGGACGTGTTCAAAACGGCTTTCCGTACACATGAGGGGCACTATGAATTCCTCGTAATGCCATTTGGCCTTACTAATGCTCCGGCGAGTTTTCAAGCCGAAATGAATAGCATATTCAAACCACTTCTCCGCCGATGCGTCTTGGTGTTCTTTGATGACATATTGGTGTATAGCGCCACACCGAATGACCACATTCGCCACCTTGAGGAGGTACTCTCTACTCTTTCCACACATTCCTTTTATGCTAAGCCATCTAAGTGTGACATTGCCAGGGAGTCCCTAACATACCTGGGGCACATTATTAGTAAGGAAGGGGTAGCAGTAGACCCGGAAAAAATCAGTGCAATCCAACAGTGGCCCTTACCCAAGACGATAAAACAACTCAGGGGGTTTCTTGGCCTTACGGGGTATTATCGCCGGTTCGTCCGCAACTATGCTAACCTAGCTGCCCCTCTCACCAGTTTGCTGAGAAAAGATGCTTATGTATGGTCACCAGAGGCAACAATGGCCTTTGATACTCTGCGCATTGCTCTGTCATCCACCCCTGTGCTCACACTTCCTAACTTTACTCAGCCCTTCCACGTCCACACTGACGCATCAGGAACGGGTGTAGGGGCAGTACTTGCGCAAGGGGGCCGACCAATCTCTTATTTCAGCAAACAACTAAGTCCACGTCTTCAAAGCTCATCGGCGTACAACCGTGAGTTATGCGCCCTAGTACTGGCAGTCCAGAAATGGCGCCAATATCTTCTTGGCCACCGGTTCATCGTGGAAACAGACCACCAGCCCCTCAAGACGATCCTCTCCCAGACTGTCCACACACCAGAGCAACAACACTGGGTGGTTAAACTGTTAGGCTACGATTTTGAGGTTCGATATCGTCCAGGCAGGGAAAACGCCCCAGCTGATGCCCTATCCCGGCTGCATGAAGTGGAAGTACCAAATAAACCAACTTGCTTATTCACAACTGCCACTACAAAACCAGAGTTTGGTATTTTACGCGCTCTTCGCAAATACTATGCATCCGACGCCACTGGCAAGGCCCTCATGCAGACCGTAGCGGCACAACCCACTGACCATGAGCATTGGTCTATTAGAGATGGACTGCTGCTATTTAAGGGCAAACTCCGTGTCCCGGCTGACACAACAATTAAGGAACTCATCTTATACGAGTTCCATAACACTCCCCTGAGTGGCCATCCGGGCGCACGGCGCACATTGGCTCGCATATGTGCTAACTTCCACTGGCCAAACATTAGCCAAGATGTTAAAGCTTACGTCCGAAACTGTGAGATCTGCCAACAAGTGAAGGCCCCTAACTCTGCTCCTTCCGGCCTCCTAGTTCCATTACCGATCCCGGACAAAGTATGGCATGATATATCAATGGACTTCATCACGCATCTTCCACCCTCGGCAGGCAAGACCACCATCATGGTCGTAGTGGATCGCCTGTCTAAATATGCTCATTTCTCGCCACTAAAAGGGGGATGCTCGGCACACGAAGTAGCTCAAGTGTTCATCAGGGACATTATTAAGCTCCATGGCTTTCCAGGCAGCATTGTTTCAGATAGGGATCCTATCTTCATGAGCACATTCTGGAAAGACCTATTCAAGCAACAGGGCACCATTCTTGCACACTCAACAGCGTATCATCCCCAAAGTGATGGCCAGACCGAGGTCGTCAATCGTGGATTAGAAGATTACCTCCGTTGTTTCGTGAGTGACAACCAAAAGGACTGGCTACAATTTCTACCATGGGCCGAATACTGTTATAACACGGCTCATCACTCGTCTACAAATCGCACACCTTTTGAGATCGTCTATGGTAGACCAGCCCCATCCCTGCTGGATCACATCCCCGGCACCACCACATTGGTCTCAGTAGAACATCAGATCCAGCAGCGTGAAAAGCTCATTCTGGACCTCCGCAACACACTGACTCGCACGCAACAAAGAATGCAGCAACAAGCCAACACCAAACGCCAAGACAGTACCTTTCAGGTGGGGGATTTTGTGTGGGTTCGCCTACAGCCATATCGACAAAACTCCCTCAGATCCCGACGTACAAACAAGCTGGCAAGACGTTTCTACGGACCATTTCAGGTCACTGCCCGCATCGGCCCGGTTGCTTACCGCCTTCAACTACCACCGACCGCACGTATCCACAACGTGTTTCACATTTCCTTGCTGAGGCGTTTTGTGGGTGACCCGACTCTCACTACACGGGACTTCCCACCTGACCTAAACGGCACCCGACACATCCTGGTCCCTGATTCAGTGCTACAGGTTCGTCAGGTCAAGGCACCACCAGGTTGGAAAACGCAATGGCTGGTGAAGTGGCGCGATCTACCAGCAGAGGAGGCTACATGGGTTTTCAAAGACGACCTCCTTCAAGAATTTCCCACCTTCATCCTTGAGGACAAGGCTGCTGTCGATGGGGGTGGCAATGATGGGGCAAAATCACCACTGGGACGTGACCAAGGCATGCATACACATGCACGTGACTTAAGCATGCATGAGGAGGGTGCACTAAATGGCCCTGGACCACCACGCAGAGGATCTCGCCCCAGAGAAGCTTCTAGGAGGTTTCCCGCAACAGAATACTGCCTGCAGAATTAGTTAGATAATGATGCAGATATGAGAGAGGCAGTATAAAAGAAGTAACGGGTGTATTGTGTCAGGCATCAAATCAATAACAAACTTCCTATTTCTCTCCCCTTTCCTTCCCCGATCCTACTATCCTCCATCATATACCTAGCAAAAAATATTACTCAATAAGGAACACTAAATACGATCTAACAAACAATAAGGGCATCCGCACCCGTTATCTCATTGAGACGGACCTCACCCAGAACTTCCTCACGAATAGTGATAAATAAGCATAAAAAGTTTGTATTATGTTGTAGGATGTTGTATGAGAATGCTAGCATATACACCCACCGTCTCATTAAGACGGACCTCATGGAGAACTTCCTCTCTCGATTCTCGCACCCACTCACAAAAAGTTTGAGGAAGTTCTCCTAGAAATTCTCCTGGAGCATTTCTAGGAGAACTTCACTTTACTTTTTGTGAGTGGGTGCGAGAATCGAGAGAGGAAGTTCTCCATGAGGTCCGTCTCAATGAGACGGTGGGTGTATATGCTAGCATTCTCATACAACATCCTACAACATAATACAAACTTTTTATGCTTATTTATCACTATTCGTGAGGAAGTTCTGGGTGAGGTCCGTCTCAATGAGATAACGGGTGCGGATGCCCTAACACGAAACTATTGAATTGCCAAAGGTCAACCATGGAGGACGTTTAAAGTTTGAATGGAGGTCAATGATGATAGTTAAATGGAAAGTAATGATTCAAGCAGTTAAGTTTCATTCACATTTTCGGGGAATAGTAGTATTGGAAACCACAGTTAGCTTAAGAGCAAAAGTAGGGTGTGCATTCGTAATTTATCGAATTTATCGTTATCGAATTTACTGATCCAAATTTTTTATTTCGATTATCGAACCGAATTTATCGTTTTACCGACATTTCGGTAAAACGGTAAATTCGATAAATTGTCGGAATTACCGAAATTACCGAATTTTTTGGACTAATTTTAAAATTATTAATACATAATAATTAATCATCTAATCACAAAAAAACACAAAGATAATTCAAAATTTTGATCTACACAATTAAATCACAAAAATTTTCAAAAATTGTGGATTAAAATTTGTTAAAATTTGAAGTTTAAACAAATAATATATTTAAAATTTAAATTTTTTTAATACATATTATTTTTTAAATAATAAAAAATTCTTATTCGGTAAATCGGTAAATTACCGAATTAGAAAATCTATTCCGATTACCAATAAAAATTTACGATCGGTAAATTACCGTTTTTACCGTTTATCGAATTTAACGAACCGAATTGATTCGGTTCGATAAATTGATTCAGTAAAATCGGAATTTACCGAATAGTACTCTGCCCTAATCAAATGATTATTCTTGGGCAAAAGTGTGATTAATTAGGAGGTGTAACTAAATTCCGATGAAAACTATGCATCAATCTTGGGATTTGCTGTTCGGTTGTCACATCAACAAAAACAAGTAGAGATGGCACCTTGACGTGACATTGAAAACACATGTTACGTGGTTCACAAGTAATGAAGCAAGGTATTAAGAAGAAACATTTGACATTACACAAACGATTTTAAATACAAGAGAGAATAAGTAAGGTCACAAGATGGGGTTGTGAGGCTAGCATAATGTATGTAAAAGTAAAACTTTTGTAGCACACGGAAACGAAAATCGGTAAACGAAAATTGTAATACACCGTAAATCTAAAAATAAAGAAAAAAGAAATCTAGACACCGCTATATTAAACATATATTAATATATAAATAATTTTATGATTTTTAAAATAATCAATTTTTAGTTTAAAATAATTTAATTTATTATTTAAATTGATTTTTTCGTCAATATTTCAAAATAAAATGCAAAGTTTCGGATTCGTTGATTGTTTCAGAAATTTCAACAAACGGACAATTAAGGTTTTGAGAGATTTCCGACACGGTTACCTCACACATATTCAAGTACTCAATTTATTCATTTGAAAAGAAAAAAACAATAAAGATGAAACTGACACGAACAATGCTTCCGCGCCTGGCTCCCGAGAGTGAACGGTAGACTTTGTTGGGTCAGTTGAACTTGGCCGAGGTTGAGCTTGTACCGATCATCCAAACCCAAAACGAATGAGGAGGAGATGGGAAGCGATCAAATGAACCCAAAAATGTCGACACAGGTAGCTTAGCAGACCTATATATATTCTTTGCATGGCTGTAGAAAAAGGCACCCTATGGAAAAAGAAAAAGAAACCGGACCATCTGATCTCATGGCCCCTAAGATGCACACTTCCTGCCTTTGCGGCAGGGAAGAGCACCGGCACCCGAAGTAATGAAACTAACCATGGTTGCTGGTTTGGCTGACAAGCTTGAAGCTTTAGCATAGCTTTTTGAAGAATTGGTTCCTGATGGAGTGAAATATGCACCATTAAGCATTAAATCTCCTTGTGACCTCCAGTTCCAACTCTTCCATTTGCTCTTGGATGTGTCCAATCTTTTTGTCACCTACACAGTACACAACATCACAGTTAATATCAGAGTTTCCTATTTCACTGCAAAAAGTATCCTACGTGTACCTCTTTAGCAAATCCTTCGGTTGGGGCCATAAACCGGTTACCCTGGCTAAAGATGGTTGGATTCGCGCTTCCTCCTATTGCATACATTTTCCAGTGATGGTAGTCGTTGTTAACCACATGAAAGTATCCATGCCTGCATCTGCATTTGTCCAAAAATAAACAATCAGGTCACAATGACCTCTTGCAGTAAAGTTTAATCACAAAACGATATTAATTGATAGTATGAAATAGGCTAGGTTAGTTTAATTACTTACCTGGGTATCCTCTGGATGAGACCCTCTCCAAAATGGTTGTAAGCAATTGTCACTTGCATCTGTTTGTCTTTGGTGTATGAATCACTGTGTCCCAAAAGTATCACCTGTTTAAATAACAGAAACTTGGCATTAGTGTGAGTCAAATATGTGCTTTAAAATTATACGAAGTAAAAAAAAACAAAAAAACAAGCGTACGTACGTGATCGTGGTCAGTCATATAGTTGTTGGAGATGGAGATAGCAGTTGAGCCCATGACAGCATCAACAAGGCCATCCGCACAGTGAGAAAGTGAATTGTGATCAATCCACACATGGCTTGATCCAAAAATGGAAATGGCATCACCATCCGCCTTAGTCCTCCACCCATAGTGACTTGGGGAGCTTCTCACCATGGCATTTCCAGTAACCTTGCAGTCATGGATATGCAGACCGTGAATAATAACATTCGTCACATACTGTATAGTAATGCATGCTCCGTTAGCAATGTGGACATTGGCGCCGCGTCCATCAATTGTCTTGAAGCTGTTCACTATAAGCTCCTGCTTCAGTTTGATCACCATATCCCTTTCGAATATAATCCAAAGTGGCTCGTCCTGAATGACAGCGTGACGGAGAGTTCCTTTGCGGGGGTTGACAGGGTCATCGTTCTTAGGATCAGTCACAATGTAGATTTTTCCATCTTTGCCACCTTTAGCATTACGCCCAAAACCAATAGCACAGTCAGCTAGGCGTTTCCTGTTTGTGTGCCAGTTGGGATCACAGCGCCAGCAGTCGTCAATTGGGTTCCCAGTCCGACATGACAATGACGACGACCCTAGGTTCCTTCTTTGAGTACTGTTTTGAATGGCCCTGTTCAATAAAACACCATCATCACCACATTTCCAAAATATAGCTTCGTACATACAGCTCAACTATTTGCTTGTGACGTTGTTTCAATCAAAACGGTATCATTTTATTATATATATTTTATTACAATCAGAACAACATTTCTAAAACAGCTTCGTACATACAGCTCAACTATATATTTGCTGTGACGTCGTTTCAATCAAAACGGTATCGTTTTATTATATATATTTTATTCCAATCAGAACGATCGATGCAGTTTTCATAAATGAGAGTGAGTAATAATATATGTATTTAATAATATTTTTCAAAAAATTTCAAATTTTAACTTTCCAATATATAATCAAACATTTCATCCTTCTTATATCAAAAAAAAAATAAAAAAATTTCATCCTTCTGAACCAAAATAATTAAAAGATCATCAGAAAAAAAAAATCGATTAAAGGGAATGGCGGGGACAGTGACTTACAAGTCCACCATGGCAGCAATTTCTTCAGGGTTTTCTACCGCGTGTGCACTGGTGACATCGATCCCTTTCTGCTCCGAGCTGAAACAACGTCACCATAGTGTACATATTAGAGCTAATGTAGAGGATTAATTGCCATAAGATCAAAGAAAATTACAAAACAGAAATTAGATTTTTACCATCTAATTAAAAATAATATTAAAATAATTCGGGCAAAAAAGCGAATGCAGATGAGAAGTCAAAGTACCTGGAGGCTGGAATTTCGACGACGCTCACCCTCGCGGTTACAACGCAGACTGAAACCAGTACGAGCAGAGCGAAGGTAGCGAGAGCCGGAGTCGTCTTCATGACCGCCATTGCGGGAAAGCCTCCGAGTGACGAAGAAGTAGAACGCAGATGTGAAGAAAAAAGGAAATGGCAGACGGTTCGTCCAATGTGGGAACATGAGAAAAACGGCCTTTATATAGCGAACCCAACCCATTTCAACGTCGTAGCGGTTAAATTCGTTACATTGACGTCGTTGATAATAACGTCGTTAGTTTGCTTAGTCTATAGCTATTACAGTATTACGTTTACGCCTCTGTTGACCGTTAATAAAATCTGTTAATCTTAACCTAACCAAGTGATTTCTGGTTTTGGGGATGGATTTACTGATATGTTGAAACACATGAAATCTGAATATTTATCTTCCTAGTAAATGCGAAAAATGAAGCATTTGATGCTAATAAATTCAAAACAAATATTTATCCCTAATAAAATCACAAAATATTAAGTAAATATTACCTCACTTTTCATAACATTATTTAATCAAATTACAAGGCCCAAAATAACATATTTTTTTTGTAATTTTTAAATCAAATTATAAAAATTAAGCTTTTCTTCCCGTTAATATTGCCTCCAGTTTGTGAATATTGTTTTTATTTTATGAATAGTGATCTTTATTTTGTAAATATTACTTTTAAGAATATTATTAAAATAACCAATTGTTACATCTTTCTTCGAATACATATCAATTTATTTGTGATCATGGGAATAAAACAAGCTTGCTTTCGCAAAAGGATCCAACCATCTTAAGGTGGACTTCTTAACCAACCAGCTAGTCACCACCCCTGTTTATCAGTGGCGGATCCAGAGTTTCGTCGGAGGGGGTCCCAATTTTTTTCGAACAATAAGGATATAAGTCGGATCCGACAAGAAAAAGGTCCGAATGATCCGGCGATTTTTTTTCCAAAAAACAAGATTCGCTAATGATCAACCAACCTTCTGAAGCTCATAAAAGGTGTCATCTAATGTCCATTGAAGATGATCTACATATGGATCGAAAGCTAATTGAATGTTCTATAACTTTCATGTTTAACTCAAGATGAAATTCGGAGGTTAAGCCGGTAAAAATAACGACCAAAGATAGATGATTAATTGAAATTTGCCGAAATTTAGGGGGTCGAGACAATATTTTAAAGCTCATAGAGGCGTCATCCGGTGTCCGTTGAAGATGATCCATATATGTATAGAAATCTAATTGAATGCTCTACAACTTTCATGTATACTTAAAGATGAAATTTGTCGGTTAATCTGATAAAAACAGTCACCAAATATGGATGATTGATTGAAACTAGCCGAAATCGAGGGGGTCCGAGCCAACCTTTGAAAGCTCATAGAGGCGTCGTCAGGTATCCGTTTAAGATGTTTTTATATGGGTAGAAAACTAATTGAATGTTCTATAACTTTTATGTTCACTCCAAGATGAAATTCAGAGGTTAAGCTGACAAAAATAGTGACCGACGATAGATGTTTGATCAAAATTTTCAAAAAAAATATATAATTGTATATGTAAGTTTTTTTAACGAAATTCAAGAAGGGTCGTGGCCCCTAAAACCGCCACTCCTGTTTATGTAACACATATTTTAAAAGAATTATAATTGACGTGTCTTGAAAATAATTTTAAATAGAAGCCTAGCATATTTTATGAATATTATTTTTATTTTGTGAATGCATCATTTTTTTTTTTTGCCAATACAGTTTTTATTTTGTGAATAAACGAAAAAAATTACATCCAACCGGTAGAAAGGTCATCTCGAATACATGGCGTAGATAATCGAAAAAGTAGTAAATTAATTACCAAATTTTGTTGAATATTAATTGACGTCAGAAATACATATGAATTTGATATGAAAAATCATTAAGTTATACCGATTAAAATACAACAGTAAATGAAAATATACTAAATGAGAAAATGAATTTAATACGCAAACAACACCAAACGATTCAATACAAAGTTTTCCTTGCCATTTTTAATGCCATAAAATGACTTTCCCTTTTGTTTACCATTTCATTTTATTTCACCACATTTCCC
Organism: Rhodiola kirilowii; assembly: GCA_033675215.1. NCBI lineage: Eukaryota > Viridiplantae > Streptophyta > Magnoliopsida > Saxifragales > Crassulaceae > Rhodiola > Rhodiola kirilowii. Next base: position 6,151,002 of record CM066193.1, on the reverse strand, counting down.
ATGATTTAAACGGGAAATTTTATGCTCGCATTTAACTGTCGATCAACTCTATCAATTTTATGTTGGAAAATGAGTGTTAAATTGAGAAGAAAATGATGGTGAATATTGGACACTCAGTGTGTGTTACACACCTCAAGGGTGAACAATTTTAAGTCAATAAGTATGCATACTTAGAGTCCGGTTACTGTAAGAAGTGACATTTTGGTGAGAAATGAGAACTAATCTCATTCATTTATCTTATTAATTAATGGGTAGGATTAGATCGAATTAATTTATATTATTCGTAGCTTTTCAAAGGATAATGCGTAGTATTATGTATATGAATACTACACATTATCCTTTGAATATCTATGAATAATGTCATGGTACGTATTATACTTTGAAAAGCTACGAATAATACGAATAATGTAAATTAATTCGATTTAATCCTAGCCATTGATTAATAAAAAATGAATGGATGAGATTAGTTTTCATTTTTCACCAAACATGTCACTTCTCAAGTGATTTTTATTCTGCATACTTAATAGATGTAAATAGTTGAATTTCAACTCGACATATCAATGAGTTATCTAGAAATCTTAATATGTCGTTGCAAATAATCAATATAAATGTTATGTAAATTTTCAAGACACATGAGAAACACCAAATGGATACCCTTGAATCTTGATAGAAAACAACATAAGACATTCATGTTGTGTTTGGTGGGAGAAAAGTAGCGAGGAAATAAAATATTAGGTAAAATAGTAAGAAAATAAATCATGGATAAATGACATGATTATGCCCTATGTGTGTCTTACAGGATTAAAGTCAATGACATGATTTCTAATCCCTTTATTCCTCAAAGAGGCATAAGACAAGGTGATCTACAGTCACCTAACCTTTCTATTTTATGAGCAAAGTGGCTTGTAAGAAGTTTTGAACTAAGCCAGCAAAATGGAGAATTTCAGGAAATAAGGGTAAGCAGGTCAGCCCCTTCAATTTCACATCTTCTATTTGTGGACGATTATATCTTGTTTTTTAAAGCATAGGTAGATCATGTATTAAAATTAAAATGTTAACTTTTATTTGTAGCCTCCAACCAATACCAAACATCTCATGTCATCTAAATCTGATATAAAAAAAAGAGATCAAATATACCCTCTTCAAATTTTGTATATATATCCATAACTCGTGCATTTCTTCAATGCATTAGTAAATGTATGAGCAAGAGTCACATTTTCGGTGATAACATGATATGTCTTCATCTATTTATTTGTGATCATTCCAATTAATATTTTGAGTGTGTAATCAATTTGTCTTTTTCTGCGGAATTGCGAGGAACCAATAAAGGTTGAGTAGATGGAAACCTTGCAAGTTCAGATGGAAAGTCTTATGAAGGCTGACGATGCCGAAAAAAGAAACATGGTGGCTCATCGTAGGTGACGATGAAACAAACAAGTTGCTCGCTTTCAAAAGAGTAAGTCTGCATATGGTCATGATGCTCCACTCCTCAGCCCCAGCGGAGCCTGGTAAGAAGTCTTACGCAATTTATTTCTTGTGCGACAAGAGTTTTGACTTCACTATTAATGTCCGCGCACGAGATTAGCAATTCTATTCGGTGGTTCTCTTGTTATATTGTACTCAGCCTTTGATGACACTGTTGTTTTGAATTCATTCCCAGTGGGGCGGCTTTCCCGTTGCCTACGTCGCAACCCATGATTCGACTCCTCCTAACCCCTTAACTTAACATTAACATGATACTAACATAACATAACCAAGCCCATCAAAAAAACTAAAACAAACTAAAAGCCCCATCAAAAAAAACTAAAACAAACTAAAAAAACTATTATAATTGCTAACACTATTATTTGCATTTCCGGATTACATTTTATTGCGAGTACCTTTCCAAAAAAACTGCTGGTGATGCTCCGCCCCCCGCCGCCGGCCCGTAGTATTTTCTTGAGGAATTGTTCCCTGAGCCTGAGGAAGCTGTTGGTAATGCTGGTGATGCTCCGCCTCCCGCCGCCGGTGATGCTCCAGTTATTGTTGCGGATGTTGGTAATGCTGGTGATGCTCCGCCTCCTGCCGCCGGCGCAGAGATTCCTTTCGATATAGGCGATTACGACATGGGGATTTACATTTCGACGACATGGGGGATTTTCTTGACGAATTCGTTCCTGAGCCTGAGGAAGCTGACAACATTCTTGTTGCGGCTGTTGCAGTTCTTGTTGCGGCTGCTGGTGATGCTCCGCCCCCGCCGCCGGCCTAGAGTATTTTCTTGAGGAATTGTTGCCTGAGCCTGAGGAAGGTGACAACATTCCAGATGCTCCGCCCCCGTCGCCGGCGCAGAGATTCTTTCGACATAGGCGATTACGACATGGGGATTTACATTTCGACGACATGGGGGAATTTCTTGACGAATTCGTTCCTGAGCCTGAGGAAGCTGACAACATTCTTGTTGCGGCTGTTCCAGTTCTTGTTGCGGCTGCTGGTGATGCTCCGCCCCCGCCGCCGGCCCAGAATATTTTCTTGAGGAATTGTTGCTTGAGCCTGAGGAAGGTGACAACATTCCAGATGCTCCGCCCCCGCCGCCGGCGCAGAGATTCCTTTCGACATAGGCGATTACGACATGGGGAATTTACATTTCGACGACATGGGGATTTTCTTGACGAATTCGTTCTTGAGCCTGAGGAAGCTGACAACATTCTTGTTGCGGCTGTTCCAGTTCTTGTTGCGGCTGCCGGTGCTGCCGCCGTGGTGCCCGCCGCCGGCCCACTTCCGCCTAGTCCTCCCCCGGCCGTACCTCTGCGCCGTAGCACACGAGCTACACAGTATCCAGCCTATATGATGAACCAGGACGAGGCATGGTATGTTAACAATGAGTTTTGGTATCAGTCGGATTGATTACGGTGGTGGCTGACGGTGGGTTTCTGATTGAGGGTATAAAAATGTTTTTTTTCTCGCTGTAACTTTTGATACAAACAAAGCTTGAATAAGAATGTTTTTTGTCTTTAAATCAACTTGTTCTGGATTTTTCATCATCATGATCCCTCTCTTGAATATATCACTACTTTCTTTTGACATTCATAGATCGTACCTGTTGTTTTGAGTATTGCTGCTTTGTGTGCTGACTAGTCTCATGTCAAGGAAATGCTGCCTTTAAAGGGAAGCAGTGGAACAAGTCTGTGAAATATTATAGTGAAGCAATCAATTTGATTGGTACAAATGCTACATACTATTGTAATCGTGCGGCTGCTTATTTGAAACTAGGATGGTAAAACTGACTATGAATCATCAACTTTCCAGCTAACACTTACGTATAAAATTGTAGATACTGATTCAAACTTGTGCAGTTTCCAACAAGCTGAAGAGGACTGCAACAAATCAATATCCTTTGATAAGAAGGTGAAATACATTCATCATCAGGAGTCATGTCCCACTTTAATTGAGCTTTTATTTTTACTATTTCAGCCGATTGAACAATTAAATTAATTGGCATTTACATTTAACGATCTGATGTCTTTGTGGACATTTGTTTACCAAAATTAATATGACCTGTCCAGAACATAAAGGCTTACTTAAGACGAGGAACAGCTAGAGAGTCACTGCTCTACTATAAGGAGGCTATGCAAGGTATAAACAAACTAGATACCTCCTTAATGAACAAAATGGTTATCTCCTCTGTCTTAATAGACTATCGACTGCACCTATGATATGATTTTTCATATTAGGTCCGTCGCTTAAGGCATATTTACTTTGCTTATGCTATATCAATCAGTGTGTTCCTCTGATATTTTAGCATGTTTCTGTATATGCAGACTTCAACCATGCTCTTGTTCTTGAACCCCAGAATAAGATTGCAAGTCAGGCTAGTAAGCGGCTGAAGAAACTTATAAGTTAAGGCCCTAAGTGGTTTATTTGATTGACAAGCTGGGGCTTGAGAGGTGGGAAACCAGTTATATGGAAAGTAATGATTCAAGCAGTTAAGTCTCATTCACACTTTCGGGGAATAGTAGTATTGGAACCCACAGTTAGCACGGACGACACGGAAACGGAAATTGTAAGACATTGCAAATCTAAAAATAAGGAAAAAAGAAATTGCGGTACATCGTTGTATTAAATATATATTAATATATAAATAATTTTATGATCATTTTTTGGTTTAAAATAATTCAATTTATCATTTAAATTGATTTTTTCGTTAATATTTCAAAATAAAATGCAAAGTTTTGAATTAGTTGACTGTTTCAGAAATTTCAAGAAACGGTCAATTAAGGTTTCCAGAGATTTTCGACACAGTTACCTCACACATACTTATGAATTCAAGTACTCAATTTATTCATTTGAAAAGAAAAAAAAACAATAAAGATGAAACTGGCACGAACAAACAACGCTTCCGCGCCTGGCTCCCGAGTGAACGGTAGACTTTGTTGGGTCAGTTGAACTTGGCCGAGGTTGAGCTTGTACCGATCATCCAAACCCAAAACAAATGAGGAGGAGATGGGAAGCAATCAAATGAACCCAAAAAAGAAAAAGAAACCGTACCATCACAGGTAGCTTAGCAGACCTATATATATTCTTGTATGGCTGTATAAAAAAAGCACCCTATGGAAAAAGAAAAAGAAACCGGACCATCTGATCTCGGTCCCCTAAGATGCACACTTCCTGCCTTTGCGGCAGGGAAGAGCACCGGCACCCGAAGTAATGAAGCTAACCATGGTTGCTGGTTTGGCTGACAAGCTTGAAGCTTTAGCATAGCTTTTTGAAGAATTGGTTCCTGATGGAGTGAAATATGCACCATTAAGCATTAAATCTCCTTGTGACCTCCAGTTCCAACTCTTCCATTTGCTCTTGGATGTGTCCAATCTTTTTGTCACCTACACAACATCAGTTAGTTAATATCAGAGTTTCTTATTTCAGTACTGCAAAAAAGTATCTGATTTTCAAAGTAGTTTCCTACATACCTCTTTAGCAAATCCTTCGGTTGGGGCAATAAACCGGTTACACTGGCTAAAGATGGTTGGATTCGCGCTTCCTCCTATCGCATACGTACATTTTCCAGTGATGGTAGTCGTTGTTAACCACATGAAAGTATCCATGCCTGCATCTGCATTGTCCAAAATAAACAATCAGGTCACAATGAACCTCTTGTAGTAAAGTTTAATCACAAAACGATATTAATTAATAGTGAAATCTTCCCCTGGTAGATGAGATGTTGTTCTGGTCGGGTGCAGAACAAACTCTAGAACAACTTATGCGAAAAATAATTGCAGTGCGAAAAAGAAAAGACACGCAAAGTTGTTACCCAGTTCGACGTTAACGAGCCTACGTCTGGGGGGCAGTTCCTTGCCTGGTGGATAGCAATTCACTAATGATGAGATTGAGTACAGGATCTTACGTTTACATAATCCCTCTTAAACCGCCTGAGCCTCGGACACTCTAGCAATTGCACTCTAGGTCTCCTCCTAGATCTTTGCTCCCGCTCCGTATCCACCAGTGTGATCCTCCGTGAGAATCAGCGCCTTCTCCTGAATGCGCAGTAACGAACAACTGTGCTTGAGCCTTCAGCTTGTTCCACGATCAATCTGCTGAGCACCAGTGCAGATTGAATCCGAGCGCCGTTGAGTAATCAGTGACGATTAACTCTCCAGCCGAGCGTCGTGAATTACCAGTTACGATTAGTTCACCGCCTTTTTCCTCCTCCTCCCTTCAGTGAGTATGAGCGTGATTAGTTTCTCCGTAAGTGCTGCTAATAGCTAAGTATTACCACTCCTTATATAGAGCGGTCAAAACTCTAGAATGATTAGGGTTTCCAAACTTACACCGACTCTAATCTTTAGGAAGCCTTTCCCAAACTTTCGCGCGTATCTTCAAAGATAATCCTCTTGTTTGACTATTCAATCTTGATTAGGCAATCTTCGAATATCTTATCGAATAAGATATCTTCAAGCGCAAGTAACCGACTTCGAGGATATGTCTTCAATTATCCATAAGCACCGACTTGCCAAAAACTGATCTTCGGAAATCCTCAGGCGAAGTTGTGCTACGTCGACTGAGACAAGTTTCCAAATTTGAATTTGGAAACTTACAACTTCTGTCCATTGATATGCAGCCGCCTTGCTCTTCCAACGGTCGGCTAGGTTTCCTAATCTGAATTAGGAAACACTTCGTTTGCTTCAACTTGTTCCAAGGACAGTTGTCTCAACTAGTCTAGAACAACAGCTTGAACAACTATTCTAAGTTTTGCCAAACTACGTGCCATAAAACTAACAATCTCCCCCTTGGCATTTTTGACAAAACTACCTACTGTAATCTACATGTACTACTACTACAGTTGAATCTTTAAGGAGATTTCAAACTCCCAAGCCGTGCTACTAACTAAGCTACCAAACGAATCTTTGAGGAGATTTCAAACTCCGAACAAAAATTAAGCACACTATGAATCTTTTAAAGAGGTTTCAAACTCTCGATAAAAACATAACATCACAACTGAATCTTTTAAGGAGCTTTCAAACTCCAAAACTACTCCCCCTTTTTGCCATAAAGTGACAAGGGAGTGAAAAATAAAAACATTACCTCATAGACTTTTAATCGTTGCAAACCTTAGATCAACCGTTCTTCGTCAATTCCAAACTTTGAGCCGTTCGCCCTTCCTTTAGGGTCAACCCTTTAAATATGATACACGCACGCTCCGGTTGACCACCTTGTACTGGAACAACTTAGTTGTCAACGACACACAGACCCAAAACATAGACAAAATAACTCAAGCATCGAATAGCATGTAAATAGTAAATATCACCCAAAAGTCAGCGTACAATGAGAAACATCATGAACGTGCAATAGTTGACAAAAACATTAAAAAGTAAAAGGAGAATAATAAGCATGAAGACCTAAGGAGCTCCATCGTCCTCAGCATCAATGGCAACACCAAATAGATCATCTGTATTATCCGAGTCCACAGCGCCGTGGGGGGGGGGGTGCCATTACGAGCAGGAGGCACACTGTGTGGAGGGTTGAGATCGACTACTCTAGTGAAATCAGCCTTGAATGGATCTGGGGCAGATGACACGGTGGATGGCGGAGGTGGATAGTCAAAGTGTTCCTGCCCCTGAAGTAGTGTCAACAAGGCATCCTGAACCCACTACTGTGCCCTGCTGGCCTGATCACGAAAAGCTGAGAAGTTTGCTGTGTGCTTGGCATGGGCTCGGGTAAGGCGACCATGCGATCCCATTATCACGCCATGAGTGGCCAATAGCTGGCGCTGGTATGCTAGAATCTGACTCTGGTTCTCTAAAATCTGGTGCTGCTGCGTGAAGAGCTGGTTCTGGGTACTGTCTAAGTGCTGTCTCGGGAGTTAGACATCATTAGGAGGCTGCAGTGGAGGGACTGGTGCGGCTAGTGGAGGGCCCCTGGCCTCGTCCATGATATCATCCTCAGGTGGAGGCTGGTCCTCCTGAACTGGTGCTGGCTCGAGCGGAGGGGAGGCCTCCCTGGCTTGAGCTTCGTCGAGGACTCTCCGCCCCCTATCTATGCAGCGTCTCTTTGCCCCACTCGTAAGCTCGTGGTTGTGGGTCCACTGCCCGTCTTTCCCAATCTGCTTACACTCAGAAATCTTGTCTAGGTTCAGTAGCAAAGTCTCCTGTGTCCCGTCCAGGGTGTTGAGGTCCCAACCCCTGGACTCGGCGAGCAGAGTAATAAACAAGCCGCCTCCCATGGCTCTATTTCCTAATGAAGTGCCCCAAACTGTCATCATCCCACTAAGGAGCTGAAAGAAATCGACCGGCACCCCTTTGTGCATAGAAATCATGATGTCCAAGTCGGGGTTAGTGACGACGGTAACGCCTTCGGCGCGAGAGTTGATGCTCATTGCCACTAGACGGTGAACAAACTTCCACAACGGCTCCTTAATGCCTGCGACACTCCAACAAGACCGAAAATAGTAATCGAAGCCTGATATGAGTTTCCAGAACTCATACCTCTCATCCACACTGTATTCACCATAGAATCCCTCAAAGGGAAAACCCAAAATCTCACAGACCTCGTCCTTAGGCATGGTGAAATATCTGCGCCCAGCTCGAAACTTCCAGTGCGTCACTTTTGAAGGGCTGCCTATAGTCTCAAATGTCGCTAAAAATTCCTTGAGCAACATGGGATATGTAGGTGCCGGATGAGTAAATAATATATCAAGCCCGGAGGCGGAAAACATCCGACGGAACTGTGGCAATATATCCCTTTCCAAATCTCTAAGAGCTGTAATGCAAGGGACGATAGTAGGCTTTACCTTTTTTAGGGACAGAACATTGTCGAAACGTCTCCGATGCTTAGCCTCGGGTCCAAATCTGGCTGAATTTGTGGTGGGATAGGGGCGTGGCTGGGTGGGCGGTGGAGCTGGGATGATGGCCATGGACACCGCTGGAGGAGTAGCATGGGAGGAGGAGGCGTTGGAGCGGCCTGATGTTCGAGCCATGCCATTGGAGCGGACTGATTTGGTGCTGATTGATTTAGGGTGAGCGACGGCGGTGAGCGGATTGATTTGGGGTGAGCGACGGCGGTGAGCGGCCGGCTAGCACTCGGATGCTGGTCGGAGACGAAGGAGTGGCGTGAGGGTGGTCGGAGGCGAGAGGAATTTGGACTTGGCGATTTAGGGTTTCTAATTTGAAAATTTGTTTTTGAAGAAGACGCTTGGCCCGTGACAGCCGTGACACCCGAGCATGTCACGGGTGTCACGGCACCCTCAAAGAGTTCTGCCAGAATACCCCACCGTGACAGCCGTGATAGGTCCAATGTGTCACGGGTGTCACGACACTCTTGAAAGGCTCTGCGGAGATACCATGCCGTGACAGCTATGACAGGTCCAATGTGTCACGGCACTCTCAAGAAACCTCTGCCGTTTTTGCCTGTCGTGACAGCTGTGACAGTTCCATTGTGTCACGGGTGTCACGGCACCCTGAAATCCCAGTGATGTTTTGTCGGTCCAGAATCCTGTTTGCCGTTCACTCCACACTTCGATTCCTGCAATGTTCACACACAAACCGTACAATGCAAAATGCAATTAATTAATACTTACAGTGCGGGTTACTCCCCGAAGAGGCCTAGTTTAACGTCTAGGCGAGACATAGCTAGGGAGGTAGAACTAGAAGCATTCTCGGGAAGTCCCTTGCTGAGATCCCTTCCCGAGAAGTAAGTTGCCATCAATGCCTTCAGGAGGTGCCAGATGCTTTAGCACGTGATAGTGCTTCAGGCGCTGCCCGTTCACTACCAAGTATTTTCCTCCTTCAATGCTCAGCTCTACGTGTCCGTCTGGATATGCTCGTTCCACTATGTATGGGCCACTCCACTTGGTACGCAGTTTTCCAGGAAATAATCTAAGGCGGGAGTTGTATAGAAGAACTCGGTTATATTCCCGAAATTTTTTGGTTCAGATTAAAAAAAAAGGATAGAATGAGTCAATGTGGTTAAAGAGGATTGGCACCACTATTTAAAAAAAAACTGTTTTCTGGTCCGATTTTGTAGCGAAGGAAAACCATATTTATGTAGCAGATCGACACCCTTCTAAATGGGATTTCCTTTCGACTCCTACGACAGTCATTGCAAAATCAATCGATCGATCACAGAGGCGGCACATATTAGCAAATAAAAAGAGACCGACATCTGAGGTATGCTTGTCGATTCTAGTGATGCGTGAACCTGATAGTGTGTTAGGGCTGAAATTGGGTGGTTGATTGACGATAGTGAATCAAATCTTTTAAAGAGTCCAGCACATGAAACGTCGCAAGTTGACAACGCCTTAAGTAGAGGTGAGTTGAGGTTTTCTATCTATAGCAGTCTTTAATCTTACTGGTGGCTATGTGAGAAGCATGATTATGAATCGAATTTCATGACAATGATCAGTTAGGCCGTAAGTGGTGATTGAAGCTGAGAGGTTACTAATTCGAATAGTATTGAAGGAAATTGTGGACTGTGAAAAGGAGTAAAGTCATGCTCAGATTGTAATTTTGTTGCTGGTGAATATCTTCAAAGGAGTAGAAGGAAAATGGATAAGTGTTGGTTTTAATGGTTAATGAGTTCAGGAAGTTGGACAGCAACTTGCTTTTGATGGTAGCAAGAGGCCTTGGTAGCTTGGACGGTTTGACAACAAATTCTCAAAAGGTGAGTCATCGATTCTTTGTGGATGGATACCATCCCCAGACGAGGTTGGTTTTGTCTTGTGTAAAATTGAAGTTAGTCTGAACCAAGAAATATGAAACCGTTGGACCTGAGTTAATATTTAGATGCTTGTTATAGTATTGTAAGTTACTGCGTTGGTTAGAATTTCAAGTTTCATGCTTACAGAGATGACATAGTGACTAAGAGTTGGAAAAGTAACCATCACTGGACCATGTTCTTTTCAAACCTAAGATTTAAGTTTTCTTTTTATTAATCAAAATCAGACAGAGACACATGCATATATATTTTTATCATGGTATTATGATTCAGATGGTTATTGTGGAGATATATCAGTGAATGGTGGCAGTAGCCAAATAGTTCACAATGATGAGTCATAGGGGTTTTTGCCAGTAACGAATCGGTTTGAGTAAAAGTGAATTAATAATGTGTATAGCTGGGTCAGCTGAAGAATGACCGGTTCATCCAATTTAAGTCAAATTTATTATATTGTTTTTAGGTGATCCAACTTGTGTGAGGGTGCGACCAATAAGCTGATCATATTGCCTGTCTAAATTCTGTTGGAATCGGTGAGTAATTAATATGCTCATTTATATTATTTATCGTATATATCATATGTGATATACTTACGTATGGGTAATAACGAAATTAAACGAACCCCTCGTCTTTACGAAGACGTTATATATGTGGACGTATATTGATTATAGATGGTTAATATGTATGAGATAACGGATGGATAATATTGTGATATGGATATGTGCATTATTGCATACACATCATTGCATACACGATATGCATCATCATGGACACGACATGTGATTTGGCGAGGCTCGTCCCGCGATTTGATATGATGATCCGGACCGGCAGTGACGACTGCCCACTATGGCTTATGATTCTGATACGATGTGATATGGCGAGGCATGGCCCGCACTCTGATATGATGGTCCGGATCGGCAGCGACGGCTGCCCACCATGGATAGTACGATCGATCGGTTACAGTGCATCATCACGCATCATCTTGCATTCATGACATGCATACATGATTGATTATACATGGAGTATGGGATATGTAATTTATGGCTTCAAACGATGTGGTGTAATTAAAGCGTTAATGAGTATGTTAATTATTCACTGAGTCATTTTGACTCATCCCGTTATTACCCACCCACTTTTCAGATAAGTGAACTGCTGTTTGGGAGTTGTCAGCTGTCTTCGGTAGCGAGCATTTTCATTTCATGCACGGTGCCATCCAGACAGTCATTTCATGGGAGTTATTCGGTCATTCTTTGTTTCCTCTTTAGACAGTTACTCCGTTGTACTTGAGTAGGATTCTGGTTGGTGAATTCAGTTGTATATTTTGTTCATTGCGTTATATAATTCAGTTACATGATCACAGTTGCAATTAAATATTTAATTATAATGGTAATGTTGACATAGAGGCTTGCTTGACAAGAGGGTCAAGCGCCGGCTTCGGCCTATGTTTTTGGGTCGTGACAAACTCGCTCGCCTTCATTGAATTCTCTGCGTACTATTCGTTTGTCGTACCATTTCTTTGTCCTCTCCTTATAGATACGAGCATTCTCATACGAGTCTAGTCTGATCTCATCGAGCTCGTGTAGCTGTAGTAGTGGCTTTTCCCCAGCCGCCTTCATGTCCATGTTTAGCTCTCTAATGGTTCACAGAGCCTTATACTCGAGTTCAACTGGGAGATGGTAGGTCTTTCCATAAACAAGTCTGAAAGGACTCATTCTGATAGGAGTTTTGAACGCAGTCTTATAGGCCCACAGCGCGTCATCTAGCTTGGACGCCCTGTCTTTTCTATGGCTCGAGACTGTCTTATCGAGGATGCTCTTGATCTCTCTGTTAGAGATTTCTACTTGTCCACTGGTCTGAGGGTGATAAGGAGTGCCAACCTTGTGATAAACACCATACTTCTTCAACAATGTCTCGAAATTTCTTTCTTTGAAGTGAGACCCTCCATCGCTGATAACTGTCCTGGGCACTCCGAACCGAGGGAAAATAACCTTCTGAAACATTTTGATAACCACCTTGGCGTCGCAAGTAAGAGTAGCCACTGCTTCAACCCACTTGGAAACATAGTCGACTGCTACCAAGATATACTGATTTCCATAAGAAGATGGGAATGGTCCCATGAAATCAATCCCCCAAACATCGATAAGTCCACTGCGAGAATGCTCTGCTGGGGCATCTCCTGCTGTTTTGAAATATTTCCAGTCCTCTGGCACTTATCACAAGTTTGAAAGCTCCTTAAAAATTCATATGTGCTAGATGTTAGACATGTTTTGGAGTTTGAAATCTCCTTAAAAGATTCGTATGTGCTTACAATTTTTGGAGTTTGAAATCTCCTCAAAGATTCGCTCGGTAGCTTTTAGTTAGTAGCATAGCTTGGGAGTTTGAAACCTCCTTTAAAGATTCAACTGTAATAGCAGTACAGGTAGATTACAGGTAGTAGTTTTGCCAAGAATGCCAAGGGGGAGATTGTTAGATTTATGGCATATCGTTTGGCAAAACTCTGTGTAGATGTTCAAGCTGTTGTTCAAGGGAGAGTTCAAAACAGGCAGAGACAAGTGTCCTAGAACAAGTTGAAGCAGATGGAATGTTTCCTAATTCAGATTAGGTAACATAGTCGACCATTGAAGATCAAGGCGGTTGCATATGGAAGGACAGAATATGGAAGTTTCCTAATTCAGATTAGGCAACTTGTTCAATCGACGTAGCACAACTTAGACGTGGCAGATGTTTCCTAAAATGGATTTGGCAAGTCGGTGCTAAGATGCATATCAAAGATATCAAAGAAGTCGGTTGAGTGATTAGGGAATACTTGCGCTTAAAGATAACTTAGCAAAGAAGATAATCAAAGGGTTCTTAAATAGAGTTGAAGATATTTCAAGGATTATCTACAAGAAGATATGCGCAAGGATTTAGGAAAGATTTCCTAAAGAGATTGGCGATTGAGATTAGAAATTCTACTCGGTTTAGGGTTTCTACCGCACTATATAATGAGGGCCGATGGACTCGTTCTACTTAGCAGTCACGGAGATATTATTCACGCTCATACTCACTGAAGGGAGGTGGAGGCAAACGGCTGGTGAACTAATCATTCTGATTTTTCAAGGCGCTCGGATTCAGTCTGTTCTAGTGCTCGGTAGACTGGTCGTAGAACAACATTGACGCTACATGCACTGGTGTTCTTTTGCGCATTCGAGAGAAGGCGTTGATTCTCATGGAGGATGATTTTGGTGGAATCGCAGGTGAGGCTCAGATCTAGGGGAAGACCTAGTTAGCGATTACTAGAGTGTCCGAGGCTCAAGTAGTTTAAGAGGGATTATGTAAACGTAAGATCCTGTACTCGGAATACTCATCATTAGTGAATTTCTATCCACCAGGCTAAGGAGACAACCCCCAGACGTAGGCTCGTTAACGCCGAACTGGGTAACAATTTTGCGTGTCGTTTATTTTCCGCACTGCATTTATTTTTTGTATAAGTTGTTCTAGTATTTGTTTTGCACTCGACTAGAACAACATCTCAACTACCTCGGAAAGATTTCAATCAATAATTCTATAGGGTGCTAGGCAGATATGGTTCAACAGGAATCTGGTGGTGAAGGGAAAAGAAGGACTTAACCCCTATACTGAGGCTTTAGTTGTTTTTGACTCAGTCCAATGAAACATACGGCCAGAAAATAAGTTTGTGGTTACAAGTGTCTATGGGGACACGAGCTGAGAGCCTCCGGAGGTAGGATATGTCAAATTAAATGTAAATGGAGCTTGGGACCGGGACTCAAAGAAGGCTGGCATGGGGTTAATTATGTTGTGGGGATGACTCATGAGTTGTTTTATTTGTTGAATCATGTTCGAAGGAGCACCTGTCCTCAAGCTTGGATGCTGAACTTTAGAGCCTGCAGAAAAGTCTCTAGATTGCAGAAGAGAAAAGAATGAGGAAAGTAGTTTGTGAACTTGACAACGCGGAACTGTTCAATATGGTACAAAGAAGGCCTAGTTGCGAACGTTTTGCAGGATGACTTACAAGCTACCGTAATTCTTTGCGAAGAAATTCTTGCTCGTTTCTCAGTCTTGTCCCTAGGGAGGTCAACAATTGGGCGGACACTCTGGCAAAGAAGGCGAAAAAGGAGGCGCGAAACTGGAGAAATCTTGAAGCAATTCCATGGTGCATTAGATAGCTTGTCTATCTTGTTTGTCTTCCTGAGCGTGTTGTCAGTAGTCAGCTCTGTGTTTTGTCTTTTCATGTATGTGTGCTTGGTTTTCAAAAAAGATCTTACAAGAGATATTTTTTTACGTGTCGAATAAACAAATGTTGCATAAATATATTTAAGGGACATTAAATGTTTGTCGCGTAAAGAAAATTCGCATAACAATATTATTGCAAAAAAGCAATAATTGTGGATCGTATATACCATCGTCTTAAGCAATAATTTTCTAAAATTCTGTCCCATAGGATGCATTTTGGACTATGATTTGCAAATTGAAAGAACTGTTACTAGGTGACAACAAAATCATTCGAACGGGCTATTTAAAAGTAGATCTACAAATGTGGCTTTTATTCTTATGCAAACATATTTGCATAGATTCACCATGCAAAGACGATACATTATTGAGTTTTACATAGACGATATCATGACTCTGTCGTGGTACACAGCTAAGAGCTATGGTCTAGCCGACATATGGAACTGAAGCAACTGTTCCATTCTTCTTGACAAAAACCCGCACCCGATTACATTTAGAACCTCCCGTGACCGGGGTTCCAACAGGAAGCACGATGACACGGAAATGACGGTACTGTCTCTGAATTATGTCTGCTGCATGCTGTCCATTTTCTCCCACCAGCTCCGGCCATGTTTTCTTTCCTGTATTAATTATTAAACACACACAACCCAAAGTTTCAAAACAAACAAATCAAGGAAGCAGCAAAGATATCGAAGACATGATGCGCTTAATTTCGAAAAGTATGTTGTATACCTGGACCTGGGCATATTGAAGACATGTTTTCAAGCTTGTAAAGTTGATGATCGAGTTAATAGCTGATAGTGGATGATCGAGTTGATGATGTGAAGAAGATGGAGCAAAGTGCACCCATTATATAGAAGAACAAATTGAGTTCAATTATTGTAACAAGATAATTTTCAATAGCATCATGTTTTGCGCATGTGGTTGATGGACTTGGGTCAAGTTCAATAATGGCTTTTGAGGAAAATGGATGCACAACTTTTGTACATATCTGTAATAAAAAAAATCAGAAAAAATTAGCCGATATAGGTAGTACATATTCTCAAGTCATAGGTAGTTTAATGTATATCATTACTAGTACAAGGCCAGATATCGCATTTGCGGTGGGTAAAATTAGCCGATATACTAGTAACCCTAGTATGCAACATTGGGAAGCAATTTATAGGGTACTTAGGTACCTTCGGGGGACAATGAACTTTGGTCTTGTATATTTAGATTTTCCTTCGGTCATAGAAGGCTTTTCGGATGCAAGTTGGATCTCAAATGAGGAAGATCATTCTTCTACAAGTGGATGGGTATTTCTACTTGGGGGATGTGTCATTTTATGGGTATCTAAGAAACAAACTTGCATCACCAGTTCTACGATGGAATCTGAGTTTGTTGCTTTGGCCGCCGGTTCAAAGGAAGTGGAATGGTTAAAGAACATGACATATGAAATTTCATTGTGGGAAAGACCGATATCACCACTACTACAGAAGAGAGATTAGGCAACGGTTCAGACGTAGCTTATGCAACGATTTCTCATCCGTTGCATAAGCTACCGTCGCATAAGGTCCATACCTTATGCGACGGTTTCCTGAAACCGTTGCATAAGCGTAACACCTATGCAACGGTTTGTTGTTAGAACCGTCGCATAAGAGCAACACTTATGCAACGGTTTATTGTTAGAACCGTCGCATAAGAGAACACTTATGCAACGGTTTGTTGTTAGAACCGTCGCATAAGATGAACCATTATACAACCGTTTTGGTGCTCAAACCGTTGCATAAGTGTAGCTCTTATGCGACGGTTTTTATGGAACCGTTGCACTAAATATGAAAAAATTTGGCAGGTTTCAGCTGTTTTAGCTCAAAATCCCCCTGAAAATTGAATACACATTCTAAACCAAATTTAGTACCCTGCTTTTACACATTTCCAAACATGGAAACACTTCCATTTTACTCAAAATACAACCATTCATACAAGTCCATCCATATATACATTGATTTATACAAACGTCACATATATAAATAATATTCACATGTAAACACTATGTTCGAATAAGTAGTTGTACAAGTAGGCGGCGATCTCATCTCGCACGTCTTGTACCTTCCCCAACTCATATGATTGTGTCCCATTAGGAAAAACCTATAAAAAATAAGAATACGATTAACATGAATATATAAAAAAATAGAGTTAGAACAAATTTGCCTAACTAGAACATGGATTTAGAAACAAACGTAGCTAGAACATAGATTTAGAACACACTTAGCTAGAACATGGATTTAGAACAAACATAAGTAAAACATGGATTTAGAACATGGATTTAGAACACAACCTAGCTACATTTGTCAACATTCTAATAGAGTAAGACGAGACTAGCATTCTTACTTGGTCAAAGTTCTCCACATATGCACCGTTATTAGCACGAACAAATTCCATTATGTCCCGAATATTTCTCAGAACATAATAACCGCATAAATTAGAGTTTGTGGGTTGTTTCGGACTCTGCATTATAAGTAAACTCAGTTAACACTTTATTAATGAAAATTACAAGTATAGTAAAGGAATGTTTTTCTATAAATAGTACCTTCACTATCTTCCATTCGACTTGACGATCAATCCTCGGATTACATCCTTGATAGTATCGTTGCAACCCCCTAAAATAAATAACAATACGTAATTAGTGAATGTCAATGCAAGTTACAAACTAATAGTAAGTTCGAAACTTACGAGTCCACTAAAGCTTTTGCATCGCGGTGTATAACGGTGGCGCCTTTTGAGGAGTTGAACCAATGGACTACACCTTGGTTGGGGAAGATAACGCACAACATCCAATGAAACCTACATCAACACACTAAATTCATAAACCCATATTTCAAAAAATAGGTTATATGGTACAAGTAATTTATGTACTTACTCCGTAGCATTTATATAAGGCATAAAATAGCAATAATTGCGATCCTTGTCTGGCATATTGAGTCTTGATACAAACGACTCAATCCTCTCATCTACGTCATTGGAAGGGCTCACGGCCGTGTGATTGAAGAACCCGAATCGAACCTCTGATTCAAGCATTTGATCGTATAAAGAACTACAACATGAAAAAGATGTAAAGTTAGACCTTCTGCAAGAAATGATGAACAATTAATGACAAGAGTATTACCTTATATACAAATCACAATGTGAGTTCGACAACGGTTTCAATGCGAATATATCACGGACATCATCTGGGCCCACTATGGAAGTGTAGTCGTCACCGAACAATTCGTCAGCAATGCGTACTCTAACAACGTCTCTGCCCAAGTTAGAGTACATGTCGTGTAGAAATCGACAGTCGATGGAATAATTCTCTACTTCATCATTTGAGGCCGGTGGCAAGTGGTAGTATAGTCGCATGGTATATTCCTGAATTTCGAATGTTAGTAAATAATTCATATAAAATTTGATAAATTAAATAATGGAAAGATGGTTCAAATAATTGATATTATTACCCTTGGGTTGATTTCAACCAAGTGCTTCGGCCATGCAACCAAGTCTGCTTTCTCCTCTGCATCTCGTGTTGTCTTTAATTTCTCTCCATGGGGAATGGGTAGTCCATTAATCTGACCAAGAGAACTATCGACCTTCACCTTCACCATTTCATCGGGCAGTGGTATAGCACGTAGCAAACGACCGTTCATGACTCGACCGACAGCCACTACTCGTCTCTCATTATTAAGTCCCTCTTCGATATATAATAGGCTTCTTAGCCCAATCTGTCAACGTAAATAATTCAAACGGATGTTTACATTTGTAAGAAAAATCTAAACCAAACAGTAAGGAAATAATGACTTTAAAAATCTCCAAGTACCTTTGGTATACTCTTCCAAGGGTCCGTATCTGTGGGAGCACCGTGGAAGCAGTACTGACTCTGTCGGTCAGACGGCTGAATATTGCGAATATCACTAGCACTGGGTGTCACCCTCGAAGAGCTAGAGCTAGGTAATCCAATCCTCCATGGAATGTGTGACCCGAGTCCACGAGTGCGTCCAGGGTGCTCATCCGTGCCAATAGCCTCCGTCAATATGTCACGTCGGCCTTGTGATGAAAATTCTCCTCGAGCGGCCTTATCCACTAAATCATCCTATTATTTCAAAAAATTACCAATAGTTAGTGTATAATTTAAAAAATCTTAGCTATTAAACCACACATAACGAACTTACAATCTTTGTAGCTACTCCTCGAGTTGCCTCAGAGACGAACTCATCCGTTTTTCTCATTCGTCCCCTCTTCCACAAATCATGCCTCTCTATAGAGACATTAGAAGCTTGTTCCTCTTGAATTGCCCCCTGAGAAATTAACTCATCTCTTTTTTCTTTTGCCATTGCTTCTTCTAATTTTCTATATCCTCCTCGACCCAAGACGTGCTGATATACATTTTTCTTGACCAGATCCTTGTTTGTGTCCCTTAACTTCTTTGCAGCTTCGGAGAGCCTCTGCTCCTTAAAAGTCTTCCAATGATCGGAGTCAATGTACGAATACTTTTTCAAAGCATCTTCATCTGTTCCGTCACCGTAGATGTAATCTTTTGCGAGACGTGACTTAAATTGTTTCCACATCTTGCACGCAGCGCTAAGCTCCTGATTTTTATGATCCTCGACTCCATCAAAAACTGCCTGGAAATATATAAAACAAGTTTTAATTAATACAAAAGTTAGTTAATTACCATGTTTAAAACAAATACAATGTTATAATTAAACAAGCTCTTACAGTTGCCTCTCTCCACACATAGTCTTTAAAATGTTTAGGGACCTTCCTCCAATCAGAGTGTACGATAGGAACACGACATCGAACCAACGTTCCCAAGTAGCTCCTCCAATTGTCTCCAACCTTCCCTATTGGATTCCCTCTTCTATCCCATTCAACCGTGGCCTTGGTACCAGCGTCCTTGTGTCTCCTAACGAATCTGCCCATATATACAAGACCTCTCTTCTTTGGAACTTTACCAGAAGTGTCATTATGGTCATCCTCACTGCTGCTACTACTGCTGTGTGAAATGGCCATGATCCTGTAAACATGAAATTAATTCATCAATAAACCCATTCTCAGAAATAAATAAATAACTACACAAGTCATAAATAAATAACTACACAAGTCATAAATAACTACACAAGTCATAAATAACTACACAAGTCATAAATAACTACACAAGTCATAAATAAATAACATACACAAGTTAAATTTCTTTATCAATCCATATTCCTTCGCCATGATCTTCTCGTAGTTGAATTTCATTATCAGCTTCACTATCATCGTTCTCCACGGGAACTATCGTATAAACGGGCATGCATTCCTCAGCTAGATCTTCAGATGCATCACTGGTTAGTTGTTGTTTTCCGTGGAGGACAACAAAATGGTTGTTATCAGCAGGGTCACGGACGTAAAATACTTGTCTCGCTTGTTCGGCCATAATGAATGGCTCATCCTTGGACCCTTCTCTTCGAAAATCCACAAACGTCATTCCATATTCATCAGTACGAACCGCCGAATTATTAACCCATTTACATTTAAACACAGGCACTCGAAACTTTACGTAATCCAACTCCCATATTTCTTCGATGAGGCCAAAATAATTAATAGGAGCATATATTGGATTCTGATCTCTAGCACTAGAAACAAGAGTGGTTTCAGCAATAAGTGTGACACCACTATTTTGCACAACGGTTTGGTCATCTTGAGCTTTTGTGTGGAAACAAAATCCGTTAATGTCGTAAGCATTCCACGAGTATACAGTTGGCGTAGGACCCGGCAGGAGCCACTTTACTAAGTCATCAGACTCTTCTTCAGAGTTGGCCTGATTATTTAAAATCTCATTACATCTCAGCCAGTTACAAAATGACCGACTATGTTCTTTTTGTAACCACTGCTCGGATTTTCTTGGGAAAGCACTCCTTAATATGTTTAGGTGCTGCTCTATGAAAGGCGTGATATCAGGCATATGTTGCACTACATAGAAATGAGCAACCATCAACTCATCAAATGATGGGTTGATGTATTTCTGACCACTTATGCCCTTTCCATTAAATCGATCAATATGACGTGGCCTGGGAATCCCAACTGCGGCTGTATTTCCTAAAAAGTTAGTGCAAAACTCGACAGCCTCTTCAGTTATGTATCCTTCCACTATACACCCTTCTGGACGATGTCTATTTCTCACGTAGCTCTTTAGAATCTTCATGTACCTCTCAAAAGGGTACATCCATCTCATATGAACCGGTCCAAGAATGCGAATCTCGCGCACCAAATGAACAGTAAGATGCACCATTACATCAAAAAAGCTAGGTGGAAAAAACATCTCTAATTGGCATAGTGTAACAACAATCTGGTCTTGTAGTTTATCAAGCTCTGATGAATCAACAACCTTAGCAGACAAAGAGCTAAAAATGGCACAGAGTCTTTGTACAGCGGATCTCACTTTAGGAGACAATACACCTCTAATCGCAATAGGCAACAACTGTTGAATCAATACATGATAGTCATGAGATTTTAATCCATTCAACCGCAGATCCTTCATTGAAACCAAGCTGGAAATATTCGAAGAATACCCATACGGAACTTTAACTCCTTTCAAACATCCACACAAAATTGTTTTTTCATTCTTAGAAAGAGTTGTGCATGATGGAGGCAAATATGTACGCTTTCCTTCAGTTTGAGGTGCTAATTTGGTACGAATGTTCATATCCAACATATCCAGTCTAGCTTTCAATCCATCCTTTGTTTTTCCGGGAATGTTTAATAAAGTACCAATAAGACTGTCACATATATTCTTTTCAACATGCATCACATCAATGCAGTGTCTGACGTCAAGTGTATGCCAATAAGGGAGATCAAAAAATATTGATCGCTTCTTCCATGGAGTACCTTCAGTGCGTGCATTGGGCTTCCCAAATCGATTTGTAATATTCTGAATTTTTTGAAGTATTTCATCTCCAGAAGCCGGTCGAGGTTCTATTCCATGTTCGGTCTCACCATTAAATGCAGCTTTTTTCCGCCTGTAAGGATGATGCCTCGATAAAAACCGTCGATGTCCCATGTAAACCATTTTTCGACAATTCTTTAGATGGCGTGCATGTGTCTCTTCCCCGCAAATTGGACAAGCTTTGTACCCTTTAATACTGTACCCCGATAAGTTACCATAAGCTGGGAAGTCATTGATGGTACACATTAGCATGGCACGCATATTAAAATATTCCTGCCTTGACGCGTCAAACGTCCGTACTCCTTCGTTCCATAAAAGCTTCAAATCTTCTATCAATGGAGCTAAGTATACATCAATATCATTTCCGGGTTGTCGCGGACCCGATATCAACAGAGAAAGCATCATATACTTACGCTTCATGGTTAACCTGGGAGGAAGATTGTAGATAACCAATATCACAGGCCATGTACTATGCTGAGTACTGAGGTTTCCATGTGGATTCACCCCATCAGTAGAAAGGCCAATGCGTAAATTTCTACACTCTGCTCCAAATGTCGGGAATGTGTTATCTACTTTTGCCCATTGTAGTGAATCAGCAGGATGACGCATTTTCGTATCAATAACACGTTTCTCAGCATGCCAACGCATATTATCAGAATCCTCCGAGCTAGCAAACAATCTCTGAAACCTGGGGATTGGTGGAAGATACCATAGTACTTTAGAAGGAGTGCCTTTGGAACCATTTTTTGGTTCTTTGTTTAACTTATAACGAGGAGACTTGCACATCGGACATTCAACCATATCTTTATAGGAATTTCGATATAATATACAATCATTAGGACAAGCATGTATCTTCTCGTAATCGATACCCATCGGACACATAACTTTTTTAGCCTCGTAACAACGGTTAGGTAGGGTGTTATCCTCTGGAAGCATATCTTTCACCAGAGTTAACAATTCAGTGAAACTTACATCACTCCATCCATTTTTTGCTTTCAAGTTGAATATTTTCAAAGTTGCCGATAGCCTTGTGTATTTGGAGCACCCTTCGTACAATGGTAATTCTGAATCGTTCCTCAATGACTCCAAAACTTGAGGTCTAGCAACAAAATCATCGGCAACATTGTTGACCATGTCAATTATATTGTCCTCCTCCGAATCATCATCATCATCCACCGGTAAACTTTCAACGGGATGAGGTTGAACATTTTGTGGTTCAACCTCGCCATGCATATACCAAAACTTGTACTGTGGGTCAATTCCCTTTAACAAAAGGTGTTTCCGTAATTTCTTGGGTTTGACCTTTTTGTTATTCCAGCAACCCATACATGGACAATAAACACGTTCAATGTTGTTTCTGGACGCATACGAAGATGCAAACGCACAAAAATCTGTAATCCCTTGGTCGTACTGTACACTTAACCTACTACCGGATACCCAATCTCGATTCATCATAACTACATAAAGCATTATATACTCATAGTTAGAAAGATATATTGTTATGGTTGATATAATTATTAGTAGAAATAGACCATATAAATCCACTCCATAATGCACACTCTAACAATTAAAAAAGTTGTAAATGAGTTACATAGTGTATTTTACCTTAGAGTAGAATCTCTCGGAGATAATAGCCAAAGGTTGGATGCAGCGTCGACTCTGTAAAGTTATAACAACAACAAGTTAGTAAACGAAGAAATATCAAGTATCCAATTTGAATGGAAACATAAGTAGGAAATTAGTTTAATCGGGCAATTTACCTTAAAATAGAAGCTTGCGTAGAACAGTGAAGATTCCTCTTGCTATTCGGCTAACAAGTACTACAAGTAGTGAACGAATATCGGTAAGAAATTGAGGACAAATCAATGCAATAACATGTTGCTATAATACACCTTCATATATCTAAACAAGTAATACAACTAGTACGCAAATTTCTCTTGCTATTCGGCTAACAAGTAATACAACTAGTACGCAAATTCATCTTGCTATTCACAATGCCAAATCAACAAACAAGCAATCAATAAAACTAGTATAGTTGTTCTGACAAATATGAACCATTTGGCATATTGGGAACTAACCGGAATTCGTTCAGATTCAATTGAGCGAGGGAGCGGAGGCAGTGAACTGGGCGAGGGAGTTCAACGGCGCGGAGGGCGAGGGAGTTCAACGGCGCGGAGGGAGTTCAACGGCGCGGAGGCAGTGACTGGGCGAGGGAGTTCGACGTCGCGGAGCGGAGGCAGTGACACGAGGTACGAGGGGCGACGAAATGGGCTGAGAGCGACGGACCGACTGGCGCGGAGACGGTGAGAGCGACGGAGTTCGACTGGCGAGCGGAGGATATGGACAAATTCTTCGAGCGGGATTAGAAAGAACACAGAAGACTTGTGTTTTTTAATTTTAGGTTTGCGTTTATGCGACGGTTCTAACGAAACCGTCGCATAAGTTATACCTTATGCAACGGTTATATTAGAACCGTTGCATAAGGTTATAACTTATGCGACGGTTTTAAACAACCGTTGCATAAGTTATAACCTTATGCAACGGTTCTATAAACAACCGTTGCATACGGTTCTAACTTATGCGATGGTTTTAAACAACCGTTGCATAAGGTATTACTTAGGCAACGGTTTTAAACAACCGTTGCATAAGGTATAACCTATGCAACGGTTTCGTTAGAACCGTTGCCTAAGTTATACCGTACGCAACGGTTGTTTATAGAACCGTTGCGTAAACAACAACCGTTGCGTAATCGAATATTTGAACCGTTGCCTAATCTCTCTTCTGTAGTAGTGCACCAATATCGATTCATTGTGATAGCGTTGCAACATTGGCTAAAGCATATAGCCATGTATACAATGGGAAGTCTAGACACTTAGGTGTTAGACATAGTGACGTAAGAGAGCTCATTACGCATAGGGTGATATCAGTGAATTTTGTTAGGTCACAACAAAATTTAGCCGATCACTTGATGAAGGGATTAGCTAGACATTTGGTCTTCAAGTCGGTAAAGGGGATAAGACTAAAACCCATATAATCATCTAGTCGTGGGACACCTAATTCACATCTAACTAGCGTTAGTGCTGAATTCAATGTGGAAAGCTCATTCCTAGAAGATTGATGCATACAAATAAACATCCCCAAGCAAGTGTTCATGACCTACAAGTAATAGGTTGAAGAGGGACTCTTCTTAATAGATTCTTTGACAAAGTGTTGATTGTAGGAGCACAATTCCAGGGTGCATTAGATAGCTTGTCTATCATGTTTGTCTTCCTGAGCGTGTTGTCAGTAGTCAGCTCAATGTTTTATCTTTTCATGTATGTGGGCTTGCTTTTCAAAAAAGATCTTACAAATGTTGCATAAATATATATAAGGGACATTAAATGTGTGTCGCGTAAACAAAATTCGCATAACAATATGATTGCAAAAAAAAACAATAATTGTGGATTGTATATACCATCGTCTTAAGCGATAATTTTCAAAAAGTCTGTCCCATAGGATGTATTTTGGACTCTGATTTGCAAATTGAAAGAACTGTAATTACTAGGTGAGAACAAAATCATTCAAACGGGCTATTTAAAAGTAGATCCACAAATGTGGCTTTTATTCTTATGCAAACATATTTGCATAGATATGCACCATGCAACGACGATACATTAATTATTGAGTTTTACATAGACGATAATGACTCTGCCGGAGTACACGGCTAAGAGCTATGGTCTAGCCGACACGTGGAACTTCTGCAACTGTTCCATTCTTCTTGACGAAAACCCACACCCGATCACATCTGAAATCCTTCGTGGTCGAGGATCCAACAGGAAGCACTATGACACGAACAAAACGGTTCTGTCTCTCAATTATGCCTGCTGCATGCCGTCCATTTTCTCCCACCAGCTCCGGCCATGTGTTCTTTCCTGTATTAATTATTAAACACACACAATCCAAAGTTTCAAAACAAAAAAATCAAGGAAGCAGCAAAGATATCGAAGACATGATGCGCTTAATTTAGAAAAGTATGTTGTATACCTGGTGGGCATCCAGAAAGCATGTTTTCAAGCTTGTAAAGTTGATGATCGAGTTAATAGCTGATAGTGGATGATCGAGTTGATGATGTGAAAAAGATGGAGCAAAGTGCACCCATTATATAGAAGAACAAATTGAGTTCAATTATTGTAACAAGATAATTTTCAATAGCATCATGTTTTGCGCATGTGGTTGATGGACTTGGGTCAAGTTCAATAATGGCTTTTGAGGAAAATGGATGCACAACTTTTGTACATATCTGTAATTAAAAAAACCAGAAAAAAAAACGTGTGTTTATAGAGACTGAAGGGACTGCTATGTTGAATTTAAATTTTTTGTTTTTTATCTCGGTAAATTTAAATTAAGTTCAATAAAGTTTGGGTATAAATTCGCTAAAAATTAACTTTTAACATATAAACTATAAACCTCTACAAAGTTGACACGTGTTCAAACTTTTTATTTTTTGTAATTTAAACCCCAGGGGGAATATAATCTTTTCGGTTTTCGTAATTAATTTTAATTTAATTTAGACTTTTGAGGCTTTAAAAGAATGTTGGAGTCAAATGAAAAATCAGATGGAGTCAAGCTATATATCGTTGCATAGCTATCTCAAAGTTCTACAACTCTTAAGTTCACACCGAGAGCAGACACGTTTAGAAGGTCGAAACACTAGTGAAAGCTTAATGATCAGACTTAATGCATAAGTGTTCGGACTTAATTGGCACCACAAATGTTATATTAGACTTTTATTGTTTCAATTAAGTGCTGAAAGCAAATAAAAAAAGTCTGATGAAGCCAAGCTATATATCGCTGCGTAGCTAACTCAAAGCTCTACAACTCTCTAGTTCACACCGAGAGCAGACGAAATCGTTTAGAAGGTCGAAAAATGAGTGAAA
The DNA here is from genome assembly GCA_033675215.1 of Rhodiola kirilowii. NCBI lineage: Eukaryota > Viridiplantae > Streptophyta > Magnoliopsida > Saxifragales > Crassulaceae > Rhodiola > Rhodiola kirilowii. The sequence goes on along the minus strand of CM066193.1, from coordinate 6,124,737 downwards.
GCTTAATGATCAGACTTAATTCATAAATGATCAGACTTAATTGGCACCATAAATAACATATTAGACCTTTGTTAACTCGATAGAGGCAAGCTATACATCGCTTGCGCATGTGACATATTAGAGGCAACTCTCTAGCATCATGTTTTGCGCATGTGGTTGATGGACTTGGGTCAAGTTCAATAATGGCTTTTGAGGAAAATGGATGCACAACTTTTGTACATATCTGTAATTAAAAAAACCAGAAAAAAAAACGTGTGTTTATAGAGACTAAATGGACTGCTATGTTTAATTTAAATTTTTTGTTTTTTATCTCGGTAAATTTAAATTAAGTTCAATAAAGTTTGGGTACAAATCCGTTAAAAATTAACTTTTAACATATTCCTAGAAGATAACCCCCAAGAACACGGTGTTTTCTTATGTTCACCACTTACTACGTTTTGTTTGTTGTCCCACAGCGTACTGAAGCTGTTAGGAAAATTAAGAGTAAAGTTAAAACTTTACCTTGTCTAATGCTTTCTAACCTAAATTGGGAAAAAATCATTGAAACAGATGCCTCTGATATAGGCAACGGAGGAATTTTGAAACAAATAAATCCAGAAACTAAACAAGAATATCTTGTTAGGTTTTATTCCGGAAAATGGAACAATGCACAAAAAGATTACGCAACTGTTGAAAAAGAAATTTTTGCCTTTGTCAAGTGTGTCTTAAAATTTCAAGACGATTTATACAATCAAAAATTTATTATAAAGACAGATTGTACGTAATTCTGCTAAATTCATGACTAACAAAGATTTTAAACACGATGTTTCTAAACAAATGTTTGCTAGATGGCAGGCTCATTTGGCCCCATTTGATTTTGAAATTTTGTATAAAAAGGGAGAAGATAATATCCTCCCAGATTTCCTAACTAGAAAATATATTCAATGAGTTTTGCAGACCAAATGCCTCCTCTCAGAATGTATGGGAATATGCCCTCATTCGCAAACACGGTGACCATTAGATGCCCACCCAACCAGGAGAATAGTTCTCCAATTGATAACAAAATGTTATCCACAGAAGATATTGGTTTAGATCACGATTCCTACCACCAAAACAAAAGCAAGAAGTAATGTTTCTACTTAAAGATCGATGCTACAGGAAGCAATCAGCCTTGGACATTATTAGCCAATCACAATAAGTTTGGTACAATGGAGGATGGCCTTTTAAAGTTTACAAATATCAGACTTGTTATGAGAATAAACTCATTAAAAATGGGTGTCAAATTACTCATGTTGTGAAAAGACAATCAGAAATTTTTTGCTACAGCAAACTCATTGTTAAAAGGGTAATATCCTTCCAAGAATGGGGAAATCCCCTTACTCCAAGGAAACTCTATTATATTGGGAAACACTATTCAGACAGGCATACGGCTGAATATGATTATTTGGAGTATCTTGATGCCTTCAACACAGTTATGTTATATGATGATCCAGGACACAAACATTTTTGGTTTATAACTATAGATATGGACTTCACAGAATCTGTCATACCTTCTTGGTTCGTGAAGTGGTGGCGACATTTTGGTCCACGTATTAGCATCCTACCAGAAGAATTCAAAAGTTTGTTTTCTAATTGGAAAGAATCTTCGGCCCCTTCTCACATCGCTTATGAAAAGAAGGCAAAGCATAAATTCTCCCTCCTATTTTTTTGCAAAATTTGCAATCCCTTACATCTGGAGGTGGGAACCAGTTTTTGATTGTACTTTTATGTTCAACACTTTTCTACCTTGCCTTAAGAGGAGATCCTTTTCAAAATTCTGGAAAGACTGCAAGCTTAACCCGGCAAACAAAAGACTCCAGGACTATGTCTGAATTTGTGATATGAGCCCGGTTATACCAGGCACTTCAATTATTATTACTGAAGACGTGGAGCATGGAGAATCCTCCCAGCAACAAAACAACATATACATAATATAAAAGGTCCCATATCTCTAGTCGCTTTCATATATTGCCAAGACAGTTGAAAATAAGGGAAATAATGCCTGGCACGGAGAATCTCCACTGTAGAAAAATAGTAGTTTGGGTCCCCTACATAGTTTTATCAGGGTCCCTTGTCTTTTTAGATATTTTCTTTTCCCTGGCTATATAAAGGGATGTTGTGTGTAGTAGAGAAGCAAGCCTTTGCATACCTAGCAAAGCAATAAGTCTCTACTCCTTCTTCTCTCTAAGTTTGTAAAATATTTTGAAGTAATAAACTTTGAAGTTTGAAGTATCCTTGGTGCACATACGAGTAGTAAGTTCTTTACTTTCTGTATTTTTATTTTTTATTTTTGTTTCTGATGGATAGTCTAATAGGCTAAACCATTGATATGTGATAAATCGATGTCAAAACCACGTAACTTCCTTGGCGATGTTCTAAAGGTCCCGGTATGAGAATTAAGATCCTTGACAAAGATCAGGTACCATAACATATATTAACCAATACTATAAGATTTGGGTCCTTTCTCGACGGGCATACTTCTGTAGCGACCATCTGAGAAATGCCTGTAATCGGAGCCTTTGTGCTCCAGTCCTTGCAAACACAGTTGATCTATGTTGTGGGTACTGATAATATGTTTGTGGATCCAGTTCTATCTAAGAGTGGTTTGATAACTAGAACATCCAACCTTGGTTGGTAGGTTGATTTCTTTAAGGTTCTACTAGCGTGAGTTTGTTGTTATGCGTCCTTAATGGTCCCGGGGAAGGCGATGTAAGTCCCACTTAGCCGGAGTTGGCGCCAAGGCTGTAGCCGTTAAGCCCTCGTTGGTTTAGTTTTGGAGGGACAACAAACAAAACGTAGTAAGTAGTGACCGTAAGAAAACACCGTTTTCTTAGGGGTTATTTTCAAGGGATTTTTGTGAATCTCCCTGCTTCGTCTTAACCTAGAACACACTTCTATTGATTTTTCATATCAAATTCATATGTATTTCTGACGTCAATTAATATTCAACAAAATTTGATAATTAATTTACTACTTTTTCGATTATCTACGCCATGTAATCGAGATGACCTTTCGACCGGCTGGGATGTGATTTTTTTCGTTTATTCACAAATTAAAAGCTGTATTCGCAAAAAAAAAAGATGCATTCACAAAATAAAAATAATATTCATAAAATATGCTAGGCTTCTATTTAAAATTATTTTCAAGACACGTCAATTATAATTCTTTTAAAATATGTGATACATAAACAACAGTGGCAGTTTTAGGGGGCAGGGGGCCAGGACCCTCTTGAATTTTGTAAAAAAAAGTTACATATAAAATTATATATATATTTTTGAAAATTTTGAACAAACATCTATCTTCGGTCACTATTTTTGTGAGCTTAACCTCTGAATTTCATCTTGGAGTGAACATAAATGTTATAATATTTTTATTCAAGAAATGCAGGAAAATCAAAACGTATAGGTACATAATTGTAACGGGTTGGCCTGAGTAAATAGAACGGGCTTGGACAAGATTTTGAGTCCGAACTGATTGGGTGAATTTAGCCCGGCCCGATAGAATGAGTTCTAAAATATAGAATAGACAGGCCGAACTCGGCCCGAGCTCGGATTTGTGCAGGTCTACTTTGGAGTTATTGTTGGAAGGTAAACGCACAACGCACAGACGAAGCAAAGGTGACTGGGGAAGTTTCACACAATGGAAAACTTAGCCACTTTTGGAAGAAATTATGGAGGATCAGAGTTCAGAGATCTACTGTGAGGTCCAGTGGCCAGGGGCGGAGCCAGGCCCTTTTTACACGGGCTAAGCCCGAGTAAGTTTTTTAGAAAAAAAATTATGATAGAGGTAAGTTTCAAACCCCTGCCCCCAGTATTACAATTGTCTGCCATTCCACCATGCCAATTGAAAGTTCTTGTGAAAAATTGTTCAATACTAAAATATGAATTAAGAATGATTATAGTGTATATATTTTTGTCATTTTTATCAATACCACACTAACGGAATTTTTTTTTAGCCCGGGTTAGTTTCTGTTCCTAGCTCCGCCCCTGCCAGTGGCGCTAAGTTTGATAAAAAAGAGGGTGTTGTGTGTGTTTTGTCTGTGGATTCTAGGAGGAAACTGTGACGCATAGCTTCATCTATGGGCTTCAGAATATTAGAAACAACTACTGAAGTCATCCAGGTTTGTAGAGATCAAGTTTAATTACTTGGATGATTGGATTTAGTATTGTTTGCATGAGTTTGAAGATGAGGACTTGATATATATTTTTTGTGGAGTGAGTTGGATTTGGTACTCAGGCTGCGGTTTCTTCGACTAAAAATTCAGTGAAGGAGTTCAATAACCCATGATACAGGTTCATCAATTACGACCAACATTCTGTACTAATCTTGTATCAAAAACACATATCATATTCATTTCGAAAAATCAATTAGTAATTACAACACGAACGAAAGCCCGTTCGTGACATACAACTATGTGACATATAATTCTATTTGTTTTTATTCTGAATAATAACAATATGACATACATGGGGCGCGCTTAAATGAGAACCATTTTTAGGCTAAGAACCTAAGAACCAATTTAAGACATTGGATGAGTTCATCCAATATGGCTCTAGAAGGTGTCACGTGTTCCACTCACCCCGCCAACATTCTGAATAATAACAATATGATATAGTTCAAATGAAACCTGAAGAAAAAAAGCTCAACACACTGATCACACATGGAAAAAAACCATAACAATTAGACAGTACACATTACATTAGGTAAAACTCAGCCAAAGACATAACAAAATTATAAAATGTTAACTTTTATTTGTAGCTTCTAACCAATACCAAACATCTCATGGCATCTAAATCTGATAAAAAAAGAGATCGAATATACCCTCTTCAAATTTTGTATATATCCATAACTCGTGCATTTCTTCAATGCATTAGTAAATGTATGAGCAAGAGTCACATTTTCGGTGATAACATGATATGTCTTCATCTATTTATTTGTGATCATTCCAATTGATATTTTGAGTGTGTGATCAATTTGTCTTTTTCTGTGGAATTGCGAGGAACCAATAAAGGTTGAGTAGATGGAAACCTTGCAAGTTCAGATGGAAAGTCTTATGAAAGCTGACGATGTCGAAAAAGAAACATGGTGGCTCATCGTAGGTGACGATGAAACAAACAAGTTGCTTGCTTTCAAAAGAGTGAGTCTGCATAAGGTCATGATGCTCCACTTCTCAGCCCCAGCGGAGCCTGGTAATAAGTCTTACGCACTTTATTTCTTGTGCGACAAGAGTTTTGACTTCACTATTAATGTCCGCGCACGAGATTAGCAATTCTATTCGGTGGTTCTCTTGTTATATTGTACTCAGCCTTTGATGACACTGTTGTTTTGAATTCATTCCCAGTGGGGCGGCTTTCCCGTTGCTTAGGTCGCAACCCATGGTTCGACTCCTCTTAACCCCCTTAACTTAACATTAACATGATACTAACATAACATAACCAAGCCCCATCAAAAAAACTAAAAAAACTATTATAATTGCTGACACTATTATTTGCATTTCCAGATTACATTTTATTGCGAGTACCTTATTATAATATTTTGAAACGTATTATTTGCATTTCAGGTTGGATTGTGGTGTTTTCCTTGTTTCTTTATGTTGAGTTCAATTTGGAGTTATGTTAGGTTTAACCCCAACTTCACCGAAGGAAACTGACCATGTATAGTCAGACATGCTAGATAATGTGCTTTTTGTCAGTTGTATAAACAGGAAACAATGCATTTTCCATGTTTTGTATGAATATTGACAATTTACTTTACTAGGTTTGTATACATCGCACTTTCCATATTTGTATAAATAAGAGTAGTACTGCCTCATGATAATTCAACGTATCTTAGATTGTTGCATTGTCGATGTGATTTAAAGTTGATACACCATGATTTTCAAGATGACCCTGTTTTATCTTAGTTCTCGAAATTGCATTATCATGTTTAACATCATTTTCTTCAAGATTCATATTCTGCTCACAGCCTATTTGAATTAAGAGAAGCAATATTATATGAGAATCGTTTCTCAATGTTTTGTAGGCCTCGAGATGTAGTTTCTCAATCATATATCAATTTTTATAATTGATCATGTCCGTTACTGCTATCATGTAACCTACAAAATTAATGAGGTATGCTGTTGGTATTTTTAAGTGTTTCAATTAATTCATTTATTTTTATGATAGCATGCATATGTTTACAACAAGGATCTTCCAACCTTGGAGTGAGGAAGTCGCATGTTAGTTCTAACTTCTAAGACTTTTACATTATGAAAGACTGTTCATTTTAATTTCTGAGTGAGGCCAATATATCCGATTCAAACTTATAGAAATAAGCTCACTTTGGTTTCATCATGAACCGTGATAGATCTGGTCATTGACCTCTGCCTTCATGGGTAACATTGACCTCTTTCATTAAGATGCAGACCCATAGCCCAATATCTAGAATATTATTTAAGGGTATGATAGATTCACGAACTTGTAATTAATAGGGGGAATGCTATGTGTATCTAGGGGAGGTGTCTTTTGCTCCAAATCATCCAAATCAATACAAATCATGCTCTCCATAAAGTGCAAGTTCTCATTTCTAAATTCCTTTCGGAGTTCTTAAGACCTCTATGGGCAAGGTTACGATTTCTTAGCTAAGTGACTTCGATAAAAGTCTAGCTAAGCACTGCATGATGATGAGTCGTATTTATACGACTCGTCAAACTAACTAATCTCATTTATTTTGACACTTTTATATGCGAACGTTTACTTTTTACTATGGTTTTACATTTCAGGTCTTTCAGAAGCTCTAGGAAAAACTGTGTAATAAAAGACGGCGGTCCGGTCCGGTCCGATTTTCCGGTCCGGTCTTGGATCGACCCGTAAAATTCGATCCGGTCCGGTTTTCCGGTCCGGTCTGAAAGTGTGCATCCCTAAGCCCAAAGATGGAGACTAAAAATCTAATATCTAGAATGTTCTTGAAGGGTATGGAAGCTTAGGATAGATTCATGAACTTGTAAATAATAGGGAGTAAGGCTAAGTGTATATAGGTGAGGATTCATGTGCTCCAAACCATCCAAAGTAATACGAATCATTCGCTCCATAAAGTGCGACTTCTCATCTCTAAATTTCTTTCGGAGTTCTTACGTCCTTTGTGGGCAAGGTTAGGCTTTCTTAGCTAATTAAGCGACTTCGGGATAAGTCTAGCTAAATTTTGTACGACTTAGAAGTCAAAAACTACATCTGTGACATTGTTCTCCTTTTGCTCGATATTTCTCATAAACACTACTTATATTTTTCCGAAGTTGAACTAGTTTATATGATATTTTTCTACTTCAATAATAAAAGGTAAAAAAGTTAGTGATAACGGTGCATCATGTGAAAAAAGAGAAAGTGTTACTCAAATCAGATATGGGGAACTTTTTCAGGTGTATACAGTGGTTTAATTGAAAGTTGAATTGAGTTTTGATAATGATTATAGAGCATCAGGTCCACAAAATAGCAATGATCAAGTTGACGTAATATTGCTTATAAGATGAAAATCAAGAAAGCACAAAGCATATGCAGATAGCCAAAGGTTTATTTGTACATTTCATTTTAGTTATTACTGAACTGATAGATTGGAACTCACTTAAAAATGAACATAAATATTACTGAAGAACTTGTGAACACAGATACAGTAATATTTGTTTTGTTCTCATAGATGTATATACCTAAAATGATTATGGAGTAGAGTAGTACCTTAAATTCCCCTTGAATCTTCATGTATGATCACTGTTGTGTACCTAACGTAACGTACCTAGCCAGTGAAATTTCACAACTAAGGTTGTTGTTGTATGAACACAAGTGTAATAAAATGAGGCTTCCCAACCATCACTAATACAGAACATACAATAGATATCGCTTTAAATCAGTGCTGTCTTTAAAAAATGGACTATTAGACAGTGATTTTTTTCTTTAAGTGATGTCTATTGTCCACATCAGACAACATTTAAAATAGAAGCACTGTCTAATGTGTACTATTCTCTAGAATAGACAACGCTTTTCTAATAAATATTGTGTAATTTAGAGAGATAGGATTTTATATGGAATCATATCCCTCGTTTTACTATTGATAAATGACGAAAGTTCCGAACTGTGCCTTTATGAGAAAAACACCGAAAACAGAAAAGTTACACTTTGGATTTACACGGCGTTCAGCAATCAGCAGAGGGTTCTGAACGGATCGCTGCCGATGCTAGGGATCAGGGTTTAGATGAGTTATCTGCGGATATGAGGCAGAGGCACTTCTAAATTTCGTGAGCTCTGAGATTTCGCGGGCATCCGCGCGCGAGTTTTACTAGATCGAGGATGAATAACAACAACTCTGTAGCCATTATATTGCTGTTGCTGCATCTTCTAAACCCAAAAATAATCGGATCAAATTTGATTGTGTTACCTTCACTTTCTAAAATCGAAAAGCTTGGCCATCTTCGATTAAGACGAACAGAGGGTTTTCGTTTCTTTTTCTCATAAGGGCAGTTCGGAAATCGGAACTTTCACCTTTTGTCGCTTGGCTCGCCATATCTCCTCATCAATCCCTTTCCAAGGCATAGCTGGTTTTATACTTGAATAAGAAACACAAAAGATACGCTTCTACTGACTGTCTTGTTTTATGGAGTACATATTTCCTAGAACAAAAAAGCTGGTTTATTTATTATTGTCTTTACTCTATCAAATAAAACTACGTACAAAAGATTAAAACTAAACATGTTGCCGCTTGCAGATGGTTCACACTATACTACTGAAGCAATGTCTTCAAAAAGGAAGGCGTTTTCTGGTCCTCCAACTCCCTGAAGAAATCACACTCCATCAGCTGCCTCATCGAGGGCCTCTTCGACGGCTCCGGAGTCAAACAATCCGCCACCATCTTCATAAACGTCGGTGATATCTTCTTCACCTCACCCTCCTTGACATGTTCATCTTCCACCGGGAAAAAGCACACACATCTTCTGACCAAGTGTGAATGTTTCTTCTCCTTCTTCATCGCCTTGGCCTCCTTCTCCACAATCTCCGGCCAGTCAGCAAGGAAGGCAGCCAGCTCTTTATAACTTCTTGCCGGAACATTACCCAATGCTAATTTCAACGCAGCAATCCCAACGCACCAGACATCGCTCTTCAACTCCATACCCTCGTCAGTTAAAATCTCTGGCGGCAGAGCCGGCCACACAGCCTCAGGATCTTCATACTTTCCATCAGGATCATAAGCTAATAAATCCAAGTCAATCCTCAGTCCACCATCATTATCAACAAAAACATGATTAAGATCAAATCCTCTATGCATCCATTGACGCCCATGTAAATAATCCAAACCCTCCAACACCTCCCTCAACACAAACCCCACTACCCTCTCCGCCAGCCCACTGCCTGAACCTGAACTCCTCCTAGCCACAACCTGAGCCAGCGACATCGCATGCTCGCAAGGCATCACGACCCATAGATCACCATCATGGACAAAAGAACAATGTATCCTTGTTACATTCTTGTGATCCGATATCTTAGAATGCTTAATGTCGCGAGTCAAGCAGATAACGTTTTCTAGCACGCGCCCACGCTTGAAGACCTTGATCGCCACGACCTTCCCCGAAAAAACCGTAGGCTCCAGTTTCAGGTACTGAGCTTTGTAGAGAGTAGCTCCTTCTTCAGCAAGTTGGATTTCTTCTAAGATTTTGTAGCTGTCTGCAGACTTCATGGCACCAAGAGGATGCTCTTCTTCAATCTCACTGGAAGACATATTGTTGAGTAAAAACCAATGGTTTGATGGTATGATTTTCTATAACCAATTATCTGAGAGTTGGTTTATATATATAGTAAAACAAATTAGACTTTTAGTAGGAGTTCTATTTCTATATTAAGAAGATAACTGAATATGATTTAGATAATCTTTATAAATATTCAAATTTTGATTAGCTGATAAGTGATAATCCAAATTAGAAACTAAAGAAACTCCACATTAAACAAGGTTTAGGAAACTTCTTTCTCATTTTATTTTATTTGTTTGTAATATGTATAAAAATATCTTGAGTTTGTTTCAACGTACTCTCATTTTTTAGCCCATGTGATATTGCTAAGATCTATTTGTAGATAATTATTCATAACCCGCGAGATGAACGAGATATATTTGATTTTCAACCAATGAAAACATATATTTCACTTGAAATTTATATTTTTGATTTCTTGTCGAAAATATTGAATCAACTATGTATGACAGTTTAACACATTTTTAAAAAATTGTTTGATAACAACCCTTTTTAAAATAATAATAATAATAAGTTATCATGAAAATCAATTAATACACAACACTCAAGTCATGTCATAGAGACACTCAGATAATTTGACAATATATATATATATATATATATATATATATATATCCACACAAGCTCGAAGAAATTTGATTTGTAAACAACACTTTCATTGACCATTTATCTTTCCAAATTTGTGTAGAAAATGTTGAGCCAACTAATCTGTGACGGAGAACATTATTATCATCAACGTTAACAACTTAACATTAATGCTTTTGCAATAATAAAAAAATAGAACTAATTAAAAATGGGTCAGAATAAAATTTAAGGAAAAGTACAAATAGGGGCTCCGAATTACCACTTCATTCCAAATTGATGTACGAACTATCATATTATCTAATAAATGAGCAAAATCAAAAAATCCGTTAAACATAATGGACGAAGTTAACTCCGTTAGTCAATTCCGCTAATCAATATTTCAAATAACAATTAAATGATTTTTTCTTTAATTTCATCTATATATCTCATTAAATATTTTTTACTTTAATTTTATCACAATATTAAAATTTTCCATAAATTTCGTAGTACAAATGAGTATTACTTTTAAATCTCATAATATAAAAAATTTACCACATAACATGTATGAATAAAATATAAATAATTATAGGGCAAATGAGTTTGGCTCAGTGGTGAGCAAACTCCCCCGGTTGCTTCCAACCCCGGGTTCGAATCAAGTCCCTACCCACTTCTCTTTAATAAAAAAAAGAAAGAAAGAGCAGATACTAAATGTTCTAAGCTAGAGCTCAAAGAATCAAAAAAAATATATAAATAATTATTTTCGTGATTCATATTTTAAATATTTCAAGTATTTGAAATTGATAATTTATTATATAACATGTACATAGTAAATTTTGTAAAATTGCAAATAATTAATTAAAAAATAATATTCATTTGTACTATGAGATTATGGAAATTGTTAATATTATAATAAAATTTAAATTATTCAATGCGATAAGAGAAAAAACATTTAATTATAATTTAAATGTTGACTAACGGAGTTAATTCAATTTGTTAAATTTAACTGATTTTTTTATTTTGTTAAAATATGGTAGTTCTGACCATAATCTAGAGTGAAATGGTAGTTCGAGATCATCATCTATTTTAAATCGGATCAGACTTAACGCATGTTGATCATACTTAAAAATGTACTGTAGCGAAAGTCGAATTTTACTATAGCAAAAGTCAAATTTTATTCAAAATTATCAGACTTAACACATGTTGATCAGACTTAAAAACGTTCTATAGCGAAAGTTGAATTTTACTGTAGCAATCATCAATTTTTATTCAAAATGATCAGACTTAACGCATGTTGATCAGACTTAAAAACGTACTGTAGCGAAAGTCGAATTTTACTGTAGCAAATTTTAGGACGATTATACCTCTCCTATCTTTTATGTATTTTTAAATAAGTCCGCGTGTGTTTTTAGTTATTTACAAAAAGAAACCCAAACGGGATGAATTTTGATTGGTCGATTTTTACACGTGTTAATTTTTTTATGAGTTTATAGTTTTTATGTATAATAGTGGTTTGTATTTGATCCAAACTTTTAATTTTAAATCTCATAATATTAACAATTTCACACAATTTACCACATAACATGTATGAATAAAATATAAATAATTATTTTCGTGATTCATATTTTAAATATTATCGCATTGAAATATTTAAAATATGAATCACGAAAATATTTTTATAATTTGATAATTTACTATATAACATGTGTATAGTAAATTTTGTAAAATTGCAAATAATTCATTAAAAAATAATATTCATTTGTACTATGAGATTTATGGAAATTGTTAATATTATAATAAAATTTAAAATATTCAATGCGATAAGAGAAAAAAATTATAATTTAAATGTTGACTGTTAATTCAATTTGTTAAATTTAACTGATTTTTTGATTTTGCCAAATTATGGTAGTTCTGACTAGGCCTCGGCGTTGGGCCGGGTACGGGTCAGCCCTGCCCGAAAAAATTAGGTCGGGTGGGCTTTAGATTTATTTAGTTATATATTGAACAGTAACCGGGTCGGGTCGGGTACAAATTTTTAAAAAATTTAAACCCTAAGGGTACCCTCCTGATAGGTCAGACTCGGGTCAACCGGGTAGGATCAACCGGGTCGGGTACATATTACCCTGCTTTCCAAAAAAAAGACATCAAAGTCAAACACAAACACCCCGGCTGCTTTTCAAAAAAACAAAAAACAAATGGCATCCCTAAATCAAATCAGCAATCCTCGAATCCCTAAACACCATCATCCCTAAACCAAATCAACAACTCTTCTTCATCTTCCTCTCTCTAATCCTCTTCAGTCCCCAACCAAGCTTCGATGCAGACACGCCTGGATCCCGATCATCTTCCTCTCCTTCTCCCATCTCATCTCATCTTCTACCTCTCCGTCGCAAAAACTCTCTGGCGCGTCAACGGATTCGAGTACCAGAGGAGGTGCCACAAGCTCACTTTGGGCCTCGCCACCGAGAAGCTCAGGCAGTTGAACATGCGGCAGAGCGGCCGTGGTGATGAGGAGGTTGAACATGCGGCCGTGCTTATTTAAAAATCAGAATTCGTGGTCGTAACTTCCAACCGTTCTCACCGCCAATTTCAGTGATGGCGATGGAGGAGATGGATTGTCGATGAAGTTGGATGAGAGTGAATCGAAAGAGAGAAACGGCGATGATTAAAGAGTAATGCAGTTGTTAGCTAGGGTTTTTAAATAGGTCTGGACTGAATTTTTGGGCTTTATAAATTGGGTTTTAAGATACGGGTAAGGGTAAGGGTCGGGTAGGCGGGTCTGGGTCGGGTTTTATGTATAAGACCCTTACCCTGCCTATAGGTCACACGGGTGGGTCAGATTCGGGTCATATCCGGGTCCGGGTTGGGTTACGGGCGGGGTCATATTCGGGTCGCCCTTTGACCCTCTCAGCAGCCGGGTCACCAGCCGAGGCCTAGTTCTGACCATAATCTGGTTGAAATTGTTGTTCGAGACCCCTTTCTGTACTTTGACCTAAAATTTAATACGGAGTATGTTAAATAGAGTTTCATTATTATATTACAATATTATTTGTATTAGATTTTAGATTTTGCAAATTCATTTTGGATTACAATTTTTGAACTGGCAATCTGGCATGTATCTCATGACGTAAATATTATTTAGAATTATTGTAAATTGGGCTAAAGACTTTAAGTCCAACCTCAGAAAATGATACAAGAACAAGTTCATTGGAGAAGAAATAATATGAGATATTTTTCTAGATGTATATAGAAATTTAAATTACAATCATAGGATCAAATTGATCACAACTCTCAAATGAGAAGGTGATTATGTATAAAACTAAATGAATTGTAAGTAGAATAAAGTGTGAATGATATTAAGATAATAGGATGTGAGTGGGTCTTTGGGTGAATTTAATTCCATCGCTCAAATTCTTATCGAAAAGAAAATTCATCACTCAAATTCGATCAACAACCTATACCATATTCAATGTAATCAACCACTTTCATTTTCATTTCATTCGCTATGTTTGTGTAGCTGAACTATTAAATAAAAAATGATGAGTACTGTTAAAAAAAATACATCATTTGTATTACGAAATGCAGTAAGATGCCAGAGGATAAAGAGCAAGACATGAGTAATTATCTGAGTAAAAAGCAGTGGTTTGATGGTACGATTTTCTGTAACCAATTATCAGAGTCTGGTTTGTATATATGTAGTAAAACAAATTCGACTTCAACTAGGAGTTCTATTTCTATATTGAGTAGATAACTGAATATGATTTAGATAATACTGATTAATTTCAAAATTTTAATTAGTTGGTGATAGAAATTAAAAACGAAAGAAAGTCCAAGTTAAATAATTTTTAAGAAATTTGTTTCTCTTTATATTTTATTTGTTTTGTAATGGTTTAAGAACAAAGTTGATTTTGGTACAAATGACGTCAAAATCGACCTATAGTTCGTCGTATAAAAATGAAAAAGACGGCATAGTTCGTCACTTTTTCATATAATTCGTCACCGAGAAAATACACAAAAAATCAAGATTTTTTTATACCAAAAAGTTAATTTTTTATATGATCTTTTTCGTGTTTATAATATGTAAAAAATATCTTGAATTTGTTTCAACTTGATCCCTTTTTCAAGCCATGAGATCTTACTAAGATCTATGAACGAGATATGTGATTTTTAACCATGGTTGAAAATATTGAATCAACTATGTATGACTAAGGGCCTGTCCACTTTGACTGAAACTTAATTAACTGATCTTAAATGATCTTAACTGATCTTAACTTATCTTAACTGATATTAACTTATCTTAACTGATATTAACTTATCTTAACTTAACTGAAATTTATATTGACTAATGAATAATAATATTTATGATGATGGTGAATAGTATGATGACGATGGTATGATGAATAGTAATATTATGATGATGATGAATAGTAATTTTATGATGATGGTGAATAGTAATATTATGATGATGAATAGTATGATGATGATGGTATGATGAATAGTAATTTTATGATGATATTGAATAGTAATTTTATGATGATGAATAGTAATATTATTATTATGATGATGGTGATGATGATGATGAATAGTAATTTTATGATGGTGAATAGTAATTTATGATGATGAATAGTAATATACTGATGATGATGATGGGGGTGATGATGGTGATGAATAGTAATTTTATGATGATGATGAATAGTATGATGGTATGATGATGATGGTGATGGTATGATGATGATGATGATGATGATGGTATGATGATGAATAGTATGAGGATGGTATGATGATGAATAGTATGAGGATGATGATGGTATGATGATGAATAGTGTGATGGTATGATGATGGTGAATAGTATGATGATGATGGTATGATGAATAGTATGATGGTATAATGAATAGTAAGATGATGATGATGATGGTATGATGATGAATAGTGTGATGGTATGATGATGATGATGGTATGATGATTGTGAATAGTATGATGATGATGATGGTATGATGATGATGATGAATAGTATGGTGATGATGGTGAATAGTATGATGGTATGATAAATAGTATGGTGGTATGTTAAAAGTAACTTAACTTATCTTAACTGATCTTAACTTATCTTAACTGATATTAACTTATCTTAACTGATCTTAACTTATCTTAACTTATCTTAACTTACAAGTCAAAAAAACAAGTCAAAGTGGACAGGGCCTAAGTTCAACACATTTTTATCAGAATCAGAAAGCTCTCTTTTAAAATTTAAAAAAAAATTGAAAGTCAAGGAATGCACATTTGATTTCTAGACAACACAAGATATATCTCTCCAAATTTGTGTAGAAACTGAGCGCGCCTGTGAGCCAACTAATGTGTGACTGTGAGTACAAAACATTATTATCAACAACAACGCCATCTGCTAAAAAATAAGAAGATTTTGATAACAATTTGTTGAATTAAAAATTAATGGAACTAGTTCAAAAATGGGTCAGACTAAAATTTAATATGGATTATGTTGAGAAAACTTTCATTATTATTATATTACAATTATTATTTGTATTAGATTGAAATTTCACAATTTCATATTTTTTATCAACGTGATTCATAATATTTCAATATATATCACAATACACGTAAGACGGACGAGGGAAATGAAAATTAATGAAGAAAGCGGGACAAAGGAAAGGAAATTGAAGGAAGAAATCTCCAAAATTGTGAGCAAATGATTCGAAACTAGAGTGTACATGTAGAGTGTAAGGATCCATGTCAAACTACTTAACCAGCAGATTACTATCCATGTTGGCTTCACAAATTCACATATACGTACATGACGTATTTATTATGAGAATTAGTGTAAATTGGGCTAAAGACTTTAATTTAAGGATAAAAATGATTCAAGAAATCAAAGTTCGAAGAAAACGGAGAAGAAATAATATGAGATATTTTACTATATGATTATAGAATGCTAAATTGCAATCGAAATATTAAAACTCTCAATTTAGGTTTTGCCAAAAAAAAACTCTCAATTTATTAGGAGGTTTAGTATAAATATGAATGAATTGTATGTAGAATATATAGATGTGAATTAAAGACGTGAGCGAATGTTACTTGTGCCAATTTAAGTTCATTACTCAAAGTAGGTCAACGCATATACAAAAAAATACACATGAGTTCTATTATTAATATGTGAATTCAAATTCTATGTTAAAATCTATCGTAATTATGAGTCTGTTTGGTATCCAAGTGAGATGTTGTAACAGAAAGTTAATAAGCTTCGTATAAATAAATTCAAGTTGAATTTCTTTGATATTATTAAAAAAAAGTGTATTTTTTTCTTCTGTCAATGATGGTTGATATCTCATCTTAAAAATTAAATTGTTTTAAAATCCAAAAGTTTTGTGCATCCATGCAACCATTGCTCAATCAAGTTGCCAAAACATTAAATGTTTCAATTACTAATGTAATTACACAAAATTAGGGTCCACACTGAAAAGCTCTTACCTCTTAGCAGCCCAACGAATCACATGTTTATTGGTCAAACCGTAATTTGCATAAGCCACAAGCCAGTGACAATACAAAACTGTACTATGTATTAACAATAATAAAATTAATAATTTTTAAGCTGCCAATATTCAACATTTGCTACTAGTGTTTTATCGAGGATCGAATCATAATATAAATATTCCATGACTTGTTCAAACTGTACTACAAAATCAAAGAAAACACAATAATTATTTTTAATATTCATAAATTCAACTCCATCAAAAAAAAATATTCATAAATTCAACTAAAAATATTCAACGAACCAAAAATAAGCAGATTGATTTTCAGTGAATAAGAACGACACACTTTTAGTTTCGTATTTATTCTAGAAAATGTTGAGTCAAATAATGTGTGACTAGAGGTCAAGAGGAGTGGCTCAGTGGAGCACTCCCCCTGCGCCAAGGAGCGTCTAGGATTCAAATCCTCCTAACAGATACTAATATTAACATGAGCACCCAATCAAAAAATAATAATGTGTGACTAGCTACAAAAAAAAAAAGAAAGAAGAAGCACAATTGTCAAAAACAGAAAACTATTCAGTTTCCAATTTCCATTTTGCCGCATTTTGAGTTTGAATTTCAGTTTCACACTTTCAGTATAGAGAAAAACATTTTGAAGTTGTTTAATGTTTAGACATGCTCTTTATTGATTTTCAACCATTAAAAACACACTTTTCAGCTAGTGCTACAAGAACTGCTGTGTTTGTCAACAAGTTAAGCAGCACAATGGTGATATCATCACACAATGATTTACTAATGCAAGTCATAAACAAACAAAACATTTTATGTTTCTGCATGACGTCGCATAAAAGTAAAGACTCGAAAACAAAATTCATGTAGCGAGATAGAAAAGGAACTAATACCTAGAGACCAAGATGAAGTCGTTGTCATCAAGGACTTGAACATCTTTCTCTCCAACGAAATGCTCCCTTCCAATGGCATTCACGATTTTCACAAATTCCATTCTCTTTGCTAAGGGAAGGGGTACATATGGAAGCCTGAAAACCGGCCTGGCAACTCCCAGCTGAGCCAAAGCAGTGTTCAGGCCTATGGGATTTGGCTCTTCAAAGAGCCACTCAATGAGAGGCATAAGCGCTGAATTGAGCGAAGGGTCTTCTCCTCCAAACATCAGTTTTCTTACCAATCCAGGCACCAAATTGCCCGTGACTGATATTACACCGGTAGCTCCATAACCCCACCTTGCATCATGACACTGATCATCATTTCCACTCCAAGCAACAATCCCGTTATCAGTATATTGCGACGCAAATAAGTGCGAAAAAACCGTGGCATTATGCGACAATTTTTTAGCGGATATGCGACGAATATTTTTTCCATTTTGCGACGCAAATAAGTGCGAGAAAACCGTGACATTTTGCGACGATTTTACCACGAATTTGCGACAACATGTTTCCCTTTCACAAATTTTCATTTTCCCGCTTACCTTTCCCTCCTCTTCAAATGCTCCAAGAGCGGTGCCTGGGTGAACCACACTCTTCAAATGCAGCTGATGCTTCTGCTGTACATATCTCAGCAACAATCTCTTTTTGTTGAGATGGAAAGAGCATATCACAGCTGAGATGGAAATAGCAACAATCTCAGCAACAGATTGTTCTTTCCATCTCAGCAATCTCAACAATCTCAGCAACAATCTCATGGAAAGAGCAAAAGAGATGGAAAGAGCAACAATCTCATGAAAAGAGCAGAAGTAGCAGCAACAATCTCATGGAAAGAGCAACAATCTCAGCAACAATCTCAACCAACCATATTACAGCAACAATCTCTTCAAACAAAGCAAGTAGCTCCAACATCCACACCATATACATGCGTGCTTGCTTCTGTACCTCAAAGACAAGACATTAAAGGCACTAGTGATTCTATGCAGTTTCCCTCTCTCAAGTGGGTTTCCTGTAACGTCCAACTGTGGGCAGCCATGGATCTGTATTCCAGCAGGATCAGCTACTAGAGAATGCAGTGACTGCTACTTTGTGCAGATCAGATGTGTGTATTCAGCAACTTAATTTGATAGCTTCAGAGACTGAAAGCGAAGTGAGTGATAGTGGTGGATCTGGATCCATGAGCTCGGCGTACGAGCTGTTTTTGAACGAGAAGATAAGGCCTATGAAGCTGTCGTCACACTTACAGAGAGCTGTTTTTGTATTAATTTCGAAATGTTTTTTTATTTGAAATGTTTGTAATCTTCTTTTAAATTATTAATTTCGAAATGTTTTTTATTGTATTAATTTCGAAATTTAATTTCATATATTTAATTTCGAAATGATTTATTGTATTAATTTCGAAATTTAATTTCTTATCAAAAAAAAATTCATATATTCAATTTCAAAAATTTTAAATGTATTTGTGTCACAAATTTTTTTATCGTGATAAATTCGTTACATAGTAGTGGTAAAAATGTGGTAACATTTATACTACCGTTATACGACGGTTTTTTGACTATTTTTTTCGCGTGGCGTAATCGTCGCATAATTGTGGCATATATCGTCGCAACGTGGTCGCAAAACTGTAGTATAAATTATCGTCGCAAATTGTGTTTTGCGACGACTCTGTCACGCTTTTATTACACAGTTTATCCGTGGCATAATTGGCGACCGCTATGCGACGACTTTTTGATACATTTATTTCTTGTCGCATTGTCGTCGCATTACTGTGGCATATATCGTCGCAATGTCGTCGCAAAACTACAGTGAAATTTATGCGACGTAGCTTTTTGCGGCTAGTACTAAATGGTCGCAAATTTCGTCGCAAAACTCATTTTGCGACGACTTTGTCACGCTTTTCTCACACAATTTATTCGTGGCATAATTGGCCAAAATTTGTAGTGGTTGTGCCTTAATTGTATCTTTCCAAAAAAAATAAACAGGTGAATCGTCCTTTGTTCTTATCAGTGTTATTAAAACCGGATCGGTTCGGTTTTGCTATCAAACCAGTTTGCATTCGACCCGGTTGACCCGGCCGGTTGAACCAGTTGGTTGACCCGGTTTTTCATTAAAATCATAATTTTATCGGTTAAATCGGTTCGATTTGGTCTTAAAACTTAATTATGTAATTTGAATTTGACAAGACTCGAACCTAACCCTCTCTTAATGGTTATTCTCTTTCCTTCCACTAGGCTAAAGATGATTGTTGTTTTATTATTTGTTTAAATAATGTATATTCATTTATCAAATCTATAAAAGTTATTACTTATTATCAATTTAACTAGAAATTTAATTAGTCTTATAAATCCCTTATTGTTGTGACTTGCAAATTAAGACTAAAATTGTTATTGTTGTTCTATTATTGATTTGTACTTTATCAAATTCTAAATTTGTTATGGTATGTTGTTATCAGATAATAAACATGTAATATTTATTCAAGTCATAAATATGTTAAATTATAATATTATATATAAGTATTTTATTTTTATTTTTTTTAATATGTGCGGGTCAATCCGGTTCAACCCGGTTGAACCACTGACCCATAGACCCAGTGACTTGACCGGATCGATCCACGGGTCGGTTTTAATAACACTGCTTCTTATACACATATACTTCTGATTTGAGCGTAAGAGCATCCTCACCAATGATCATTTCAATCATAAAAGATGACTAAAATTGGGTGATCGAAAAATTCTTGACTACACTAATGACCTTTTAAGTCATCAAACATGACCAAACACAAAATTGGTCACCCCCGGTGACCAACTTTTAAAATTTGGCCATGGGATTGGGACCCACACAAATATGAATGTACTAATAGAAACTTGACACCCGCCAGATTAATAAAAATTAATCTTATATTTGTAACGATTTTATCTTACAAAATACAACTCCAAAAAAATTATCATTGGTTATATTTTTTGAGATCCATAAAATGATATGCATAATATTTTTGCCGGTTTCTCATTCTTGTCCCTATTGGGCAGACATCTGGCGAAGAAGGCGAAAGAGGAGGCGCGAAACTGGAGAAATCCCGAAGCAATTCCAGGGTGCATTAGATAGCTTGTCTATCATGTTTGTCTTCCTGAGCGTGTTGTCAGTAGTCAGCTCAATGTTTTATCTTTTCATGTATGTGGGCTTGCTTTTCAAAAAAGATCTTACAAATGTTGCATAAATATATATAAGGGACATTAAATGTGTGTCGCGTAAACAAAATTCGCATAACAATATGATTGCAAAAAAAAACAATAATTGTGGATTGTATATACCATCGTCTTAAGCGATAATTTTCAAAAAGTCTGTCCCATAGGATGTATTTTGGACTCTGATTTGCAAATTGAAAGAACTGTAATTACTAGGTGAGAACAAAATCATTCAAACGGGCTATTTAAAAGTAGATCCACAAATGTGGCTTTTATTCTTATGCAAACATATTTGCATAGATATGCACCATGCAACGACGATACATTAATTATTGAGTTTTACATAGACGATAATGACTCTGCCGGAGTACACGGCTAAGAGCTATGGTCTAGCCGACACGTGGAACTTCTGCAACTGTTCCATTCTTCTTGACGAAAACCCACACCCGATCACATCTGAAATCCTTCGTGGTCGAGGATCCAACAGGAAGCACTATGACACGAACAAAACGGTTCTGTCTCTCAATTATGCCTGCTGCATGCCGTCCATTTTCTCCCACCAGCTCCGGCCATGTGTTCTTTCCTGTATTAATTATTAAACACACACAATCCAAAGTTTCAAAACAAAAAAATCAAGGAAGCAGCAAAGATATCGAAGACATGATGCGCTTAATTTAGAAAAGTATGTTGTATACCTGGTGGGCATCCAGAAAGCATGTTTTCAAGCTTGTAAAGTTGATGATCGAGTTAATAGCTGATAGTGGATGATCGAGTTGATGATGTGAAAAAGATGGAGCAAAGTGCACCCATTATATAGAAGAACAAATTGAGTTCAATTATTGTAACAAGATAATTTTCAATAGCATCATGTTTTGCGCATGTGGTTGATGGACTTGGGTCAAGTTCAATAATGGCTTTTGAGGAAAATGGATGCACAACTTTTGTACATATCTGTAATTAAAAAAACCAGAAAAAAAAACGTGTGTTTATAGAGACTGAAGGGACTGCTATGTTGAATTTAAATTTTTTGTTTTTTATCTCGGTAAATTTAAATTAAGTTCAATAAAGTTTGGGTATAAATTCGCTAAAAATTAACTTTTAACATATAAACTATAAACCTCTACAAAGTTGACACGTGTTCAAACTTTTTATTTTTTGTAATTTAAACCCCAGGGGGAATATAATCTTTTCGGTTTTCGTAATTAATTTTAATTTAATTTAGACTTTTGAGGCTTTAAAAGAATGTTGGAGTCAAATGAAAAATCAGATGGAGTCAAGCTATATATCGTTGCATAGCTATCTCAAAGTTCTACAACTCTTAAGTTCACACCGAGAGCAGACACGTTTAGAAGGTCGAAACACTAGTGAAAGCTTAATGATCAGACTTAATGCATAAGTGTTCGGACTTAATTGGCACCACAAATGTTATATTAGACTTTTATTGTTTCAATTAAGTGCTGAAAGCAAATAAAAAAAGTCTGATGAAGCCAAGCTATATATCGCTGCGTAGCTAACTCAAAGCTCTACAACTCTCTAGTTCACACCGAGAGCAGACGAAATCGTTTAGAAGGTCGAAAAATGAGTGAAAGCTTAATGATCAGACTTAATTCATAAATGATCAGACTTAATTGGCACCATAAATAACATATTAGACCTTTGTTAACTCGATAGAGGCAAGCTATACATCGCTTGCGCATGTGACATATTAGAGGCAACTCTCTAGCATCATGTTTTGCGCATGTGGTTGATGGACTTGGGTCAAGTTCAATAATGGCTTTTGAGGAAAATGGATGCACAACTTTTGTACATATCTGTAATTAAAAAAATCAGAAAAAAAACGTGTGTTTATAGAGACTGAAGGGACTGCTATGTTGAATTTAAATTTTTTGTTTTTTATCTCGGTAAATTTAAATTAAGTTCAATAAAGTTTGGATACAAATCCGTTAAAAATTAACTTTTAACATATTCCTAGAAGATAACCCCCAAGAACACGGTGTTTTCTTATGTTCACCACTTACTACGTTTTGTTTGTTGTCCCACAGCGTACTGAAGCTGTTAGGAAAATTAAGAGTAAAGTTAAAACTTTACCTTGTCTAATGCTTTCTAACCCAAATTGGGAAAAAATCATTGAAACAGATGCCTCTGATATAGGCAACGGAGGAATTTTGAAACAAATAAATCCAGAAACTAAACAAGAATATCTTGTTAGGTTTTATTCCGGAAAATGGAACAATGCACAAAAAGATTACGCAACTGTTGAAAAAGAAATTTTTGCCTTTGTCAAGTGTGTCTTAAAATTTCAAGACGATTTATACAATCAAAAATTTATTATAAAGACAGATTGTACGTAATTCTGCTAAATTCATGACTAACAAAGATTTTAAACACGATGTTTCTAAACAAATGTTTGCTAGATGGCAGGCTCATTTGGCCCCATTTGATTTTGAAATTTTGTATAAAAAGGGAGAAGATAATATCCTCCCAGATTTCCTAACTAGAAAATATATTCAATGAGTTTTGCAGACCAAATGCCTCCTCTCAGAATGTATGGGAATATGCCCTCATTCGCAAACACGGTGACCATTAGATGCCCACCCAACCAGGAGAATAGTTCTCCAATTGATAACAAAATGTTATCCACAGAAGATATTGGTTTAGATCACGATTCCTACCACCAAAACAAAAGCAAGAAGTAATGTTTCTACTTAAAGATCGATGCTACAGGAAGCAATCAGCCTTGGACATTATTAGCCAATCACAATAAGTTTGGTACAATGGAGGATGGCCTTTTAAAGTTTACAAAGATCAGACTTGTTATGAGAATATACTCATTAAAAATGGGTGTCAAATTACTCATGTTGTGAAAAGACAATCAGAAATTTTTTGCTACAGCAAACTCATTGTTAAAAGGGTAATATCCTTCCAAGAATGGGGAAATCCCCTTACTCCAAGGAAACTCCATTATATTGGGAAACACTATTCAGACAGGCATACGGCTGAATATGATTATTTGGAGTATCTTGATGCCTTCAACACAGTTATGTTATATGATGATCCAGGACACAAACATTTTTGGTTTATAACTATAGATATGGACTTCACAGAATCTGTCATACCTTCTTGGTTCGTGAAGTGGTGGCGACATTTTGGTCCACGTATTAGCATCCTACCAGAAGAATTCAAAAGTTTGTTTTCTAATTGGAAAGAATCTTCGGCCCCTTCTCACATCGCTTATGAAAAGAAGGCAAAGCATAAATTCTCCCTCCTATTTTTTGCAAAATTTGCAATCCCTTACATCTGGAGGTGGGAACCAGTTTTTGATTGTACTTTTATGTTCAACACTTTTCTACCTTGCCTTAAGAGGAGATCCTTTTCAAAATTCTGGAAAGACTGCAAGCTTAACCCGGCAAACAAAAGACTCCAGGACTATGTCTGAATTTAGATATTTTCTTTTCCCTGGCTATATAAAGGGATGTTGTGTGTAGTAGAGAAGCAAGCCTTTGCATACCTAGCAAAGCAATAAGTCTCTACTCCTTCTTCTCTCTAAGTTTGTAAAATATTTTGAAGTAATAAACTTTGAAGTTTGAAGTATCCTTGGTGCACATACGAGTAGTAAGTTCTTTACTTTCTGTATTTTTATTTTTTATTTTTGTTTCTGATGGATAGTCTAATAGGCTAAACCATTGATATGTGATAAATCGATGTCAAAACCACGTAACTTCCTTGGCGATGTTCTAAAGGTCCCGGTATGAGAATTAAGATCCTTGACAAAGATCAGGTACCATAACATATATTAACCAATACTATAAGATTTGGGTCCTTTCTCGACGGGCCTACTTCTGTAGCGACCATCTGAGAAATGCCTGTAATCGGAGCCTTTGTGCTCCAGTCCTTGCAAACACAGTTGATCTATGTTGTGGGTACTGATAATATGTTTGTGGATCCAGTTCTATCTAAGAGTGGTTTGATAACTAGAACATCCAACCTTGGTTGGTAGGTTGATTTCTTTAAGGTTCTACTAGCGTGAGTTTGTTGTTATGCGTCCTTAATGGTCCCGGGGAAGGCGATGTAAGTCCCACTTAGCCGGAGTTGGCGCCAAGGCTGTAGCCGTTAAGCCCTCGTTGGTTTAGTTTTGGAGGGACAACAAACAAAACGTAGAAAGTAGTGACCGTAAGAAAACACCGTGTTCTTAGGGGTTATTTTCAAGGGATTTTTGTGAATCTCCCTGCTTCGTCTTAACCTAGAACACACTTCTATTGATTTTTCATATCAAATTCATATGTATTTCTGACGTCAATTAATATTCAACAAAATTTGATAATTAATTTACTACTTTTTCGATTATCTACGCCATGTAATCGAGATGACCTTTCGACCGGCTGGGATGTGATTTTTTTCGTTTATTCACAAATTAAAAGCTGTATTCGCAAAAAAAAAAGATGCATTCACAAAATAAAAATAATATTCATAAAATATGCTAGGCTTCTATTTAAAATTATTTTCAAGACACGTCAATTATAATTCTTTTAAAATATGTGATACATAAACAACAGTGGCAGTTTTAGGGGGCAGGGGGCCAGGACCCTCTTGAATTTTGTAAAAAAAAGTTACATATAAAATTATATATATTTTTTGAAAATTTTGAACAAACATCTATCTTCGGTCACTATTTTTGTGAGCTTAACCTCTGAATTTCATCTTGGAGTGAACATAAATGTTATAATATTTTTATTCAAGAAATGCAGGAAAATCAAAACGTATAGGTACATAATTGTAACGGGTTGGCCTGAGTAAATAGAACGGGCTTGGACAAGATTTTGAGTCCGAACTGATTGGGTGGATTTAGCCCGGCCCGATAGAATGAGTTCTAAAATATAGAATAGACAGGCCGAACTCGGCCCGAGCTCGGATTTGTGCAGGTCTACTTTGGAGTTATTGTTGGAAGGTAAACGCACAACGCACAGACGAAGCAAAGGTGACTGGGGAAGTTTCACACAATGGAAAACTTAGCCACTTTTGGAAGAAATTATGGAGGATCAGAGTTCAGAGATCTACTGTGAGGTCCAGTGGCCAGGGGCGGAGCCAGGCCCTTTTTACACGGGCTAAGCCCGAGTAAGTTTTTTAGAAAAAAAATTATGATAGAGGTAAGTTTCAAACCCCTGCCCCCAGTATTACAATTGTCTGCCATTCCACCATGCCAATTGAAAGTTCTTGTGAAAAATTGTTCAATACTAAAATATGAATTAAGAATGATTATAGTGTATATATTTTTGTCATTTTTATCAATACCACACTAACGGAATTTTTTTTTAGCCCGGGTTAGTTTCTGTTCCTAGCTCCGCCCCTGCCAGTGGCGCTAAGTTTGATAAAAAAGAGGGTGTTGTGTGTGTTTTGTCTGTGGATTCTAGGAGGAAACTGTGACGCATAGCTTCATCTATGGGCTTCAGAATATTAGAAACAACTACTGAAGTCATCCAGGTTTGTAGAGATCAAGTTTAATTACTTAGATGATTGGATTTAGTATTGTTTGCATGAGTTTGAAGATGAGGACTTGATATATATTTTTTGTGGAGTGAGTTGGATTTGGTACTCAGGCTGCGGTTTCTTCGACTAAAAATTCAGTGAAGGAGTTCAATAACCCATGATACAGGTTCATCAATTACGACCAACATTCTGTACTAATCTTGTATCAAAAACACATATCATATTCATTTCGAAAAATCAATTAGTAATTACAACACGAACGAAAGCCCGTTCGTGACATACAACTATGTGACATATAATTCTATTTGTTTTTATTCTGAATAATAACAATATGACATACATGGGGCGCGCTTAAATGAGAACCATTTTTAGGCTAAGAACCTAAGAACCAATTTAAGACATTGGATGAGTTCATCCAATATGGCTCTAGAAGGTGTCACGTGTTCCACTCACCCCGCCAACATTCTGAATAATAACAATATGATATAGTTCAAATGAAACCTGAAGAAAAAAAGCTCAACACACTGATCACACATGGAAAAAAAACATAACAATTAGACAGTACACATTACATTAGGTAAAACTCAGCCAAAGACATAACAAAATTATAAAATGTTAACTTTTATTTGTAGCTTCTAACCAATACCAAACATCTCATGGCATCTAAATCTGATAAAAAAAGAGATCGAATATACCCTCTTCAAATTTTGTATATATCCATAACTCGTGCATTTCTTCAATGCATTAGTAAATGTATGAGCAAGAGTCACATTTTCGGTGATAACATGATATGTCTTCATCTATTTATTTGTGATCATTCCAATTGATATTTTGAGTGTGTGATCAATTTGTCTTTTTCTGTGGAATTGCGAGGAACCAATAAAGGTTGAGTAGATGGAAACCTTGCAAGTTCAGATGGAAAGTCTTATGAAAGCTGACGATGTCGAAAAAGAAACATGGTGGCTCATCGTAGGTGACGATGAAACAAACAAGTTGCTTGCTTTCAAAAGAGTGAGTCTGCATAAGGTCATGATGCTCCACTTCTCAGCCCCAGCGGAGCCTGGTAATAAGTCTTACGCACTTTATTTCTTGTGCGACAAGAGTTTTGACTTCACTATTAATGTCCGCGCACGAGATTAGCAATTCTATTCGGTGGTTCTCTTGTTATATTGTACTCAGCCTTTGATGACACTGTTGTTTTGAATTCATTCCAAGTGGGGCGGCTTTCCCGTTGCTTAGGTCGCAACCCATGGTTTGACTCCTCTTAACCCCCTTAACTTAACATTAACATGATACTAACATAACATAACCAAGCCCCATCAAAAAAACTAAAAAAACTAAAAAAACTATTATAATTGCTGACACTATTATTTGCATTTCCAGATTACATTTTATTGCGAGTACCTTATTATAATATTTTGAAACGTATTATTTGCATTTCAGGTTGGATTGTGGTGTTTTCCTTGTTTCTTTATGTTGAGTTCAATTTGGAGTTATGTTAGGTTTAACCCCAACTTCACCGAAGGAAACTGACCATGTATAGTCAGACATGCTAGATAATGTGCTTTTTGTCAGTTGTATAAACAGGAAACAATGCATTTTCCATGTTTTGTATGAATATTGACAATTTACTTTACTAGGTTTGTATACATCGCACTTTCCATATTTGTATAAATAAGAGTAGTACTGCCTCATGATAATTCAACGTATCTTAGATTGTTGCATTGTCGATGTGATTTAAAGTTGATACACCATGATTTTCAAGATGACCCTGTTTTATCTTAGTTCTCGAAATTGCATTATCATGTTTAACATCATTTTCTTCAAGATTCATATTCTGCTCACAGCCTATTTGAATTAAGAGAAGCAATATTATATGAGAATCGTTTCTCAATGTTTTGTAGGCCTCGAGATGTAGTTTCTCAATCATATATCAATTTTTATAATTGATCATGTCCGTTACTGCTATCATGTAACCTACAAAATTAATGAGGTATGCTGTTGGTATTTTTAAGTGTTTCAATTAATTCATTTATTTTTATGATAGCATGCATATGTTTACAACAAGGATCTTCCAACCTTGGAGTGAGGAAGTCGCATGTTAGTTCTAACTTCTAAGACTTTTACATTATGAAAGACTGTTCATTTTAATTTCTGAGTGAGGCCAATATATCCGATTCAAACTTATAGAAATAAGCTCACTTTGGTTTCATCATGAACCGTGATAGATCTGGTCATTGACCTCTGCCTTCATGGGTAACATTGACCTCTTTCATTAAGATGCAGACCCATAGCCCAATATCTAGAATATTATTTAAGGGTATGGAAGCTTATGATAGATTCACGAACTTGTAATTAATAGGGGGAATGCTATGTGTATCTAGGGGAGGTGTCTTTTGCTCCAAATCATCCAAATCAATACAAATCGTGCTCTCCATAAAGTGCAAGTTCTCATTTCTAAATTCCTTTCGGAGTTCTTAAGACCTCTATGGGCAAGGTTACGATTTCTTAGCTAAGTGACTTCGATAAAAGTCTAGCTAAGCACTGCATGATGATGAGTCGTATTTATACGACTCGTCAAACTAACTAATCTCATTTATTTTGACACTTTTATATGCGAACGTTTACTTTTTAGTATGGTTTTACATTTCAGGTCTTTCAGAAGCTCTAGGAAAAACTGTGTAATAAAAGACGGCGGTCCGGTCCGGTCCGATTTTTTGGTCCGGTCTTGGATCGACCCGTAAAATTCGATCCGGTCCGGTTTTCCGGTCCGGTCTGAAAGTGTGCATCCCTAAGCCCAAAGATGGAGACTAAAAATCTAATATCTAGAATGTTCTTGAAGGGTATGGAAGCTTAGGATAGATTCATGAACTTGTAAATAATAGGGAGTAAGGCTAAGTGTATATAGGTGAGGATTCATGTGCTCCAAACCATCCAAAGTAATACGAATCATTCGCTCCATAAAGTGCGACTTCTCATCTCTAAATTTCTTTCGGAGTTCTTACGTCCTTTGTGGGCAAGGTTAGGCTTTCTTAGCTAATTAAGCGACTTCGGGATAAGTCTAGCTAAATTTTGTACGACTTAGAAGTCAAAAACTACATCTGTGACATTGTTCTCCTTTTGCTCGATATTTCTCATAAACACTACTTATATTTTTCCGAAGTTGAACTAGTTTATATGATATTTTTCTACTTCAATAATAAAAGGTAAAAAAGTTAGTGATAACGGTGCATCATGTGAAAAAAGAGAAAGTGTTACTCAAATCAGATATGGGGAACTTTTTCAGGTGTATACAGTGGTTTAATTGAAAGTTGAATTGAGTTTTGATAATGATTATAGAGCATCAGGTCCACAAAATAGCAATGATCAAGTTGACGTAATATTGCTTATAAGATGAAAATCAAGAAAGCACAAAGCATATGCAGATAGCCAAAGGTTTATTTGTACATTTCATTTTAGTTATTACTGAACTGATAGATTGGAACTCACTTAAAAATGAACATAAATATTACTGAAGAACTTGTGAACACAGATACAGTAATATTTGTTTTGTTCTCATAGATGTATATACCTAAAATGATTATGGAGTAGAGTAGTACCTTAAATTCCCCTTGAATCTTCATGTATGATCACTGTTGTGTACCTAACGTAACGTACCTAGCCAGTGAAATTTCACAACTAAGGTTGTTGTTGTATGAACACAAGTGTAATAAAATGAGGCTTCCCAACCATCACTAATACAGAACATACAATAGATATCGCTTTAAATCAGTGCTGTCTTTAAAAAATGGACTATTAGACAGTGATTTTTTTCTTTAAGTGATGTCTATTGTCCACATCAGACAACATTTAAAATAGAAGCACTGTCTAATGTGTACTATTCTCTAGAATAGACAACGCTTTTCTAATAAATATTGTGTAATTTAGAGAGATAGGATTTTATATGGAATCATATCCCTCGTTTTACTATTGATAAATGACGAAAGTTCCGAACTGTGCCTTTATGAGAAAAACACCGAAAACAGAAAAGTTACACTTTGGATTTACACGGCGTTCAGCAATCAGCAGAGGGTTCTGAACGGATCGCTGCCGATGCTAGGGATCAGGGTTTAGATGAGTTATCTGCGGATATGAGGCAGAGGCACTTCTAAATTTCGTGAGCTCTGAGATTTCGCGGGCATCCGCGCGCGAGTTTTACTAGATCGAGGATGAATAACAACAACTCTGTAGCCATTATATTGCTGTTGCTGCATCTTCTAAACCCAAAAATAATCGGATCAAATTTGATTGTGTTACCTTCACTTTCTAAAATCGAAAAGCTTGGCCATCTTCGATTAAGACGAACAGAGGGTTTTCGTTTCTTTTTCTCATAAGGGCAGTTCGGAAATCGGAACTTTCACCTTTTGTCGCTTGGCTCGCCATATCTCCTCATCAATCCCTTTCCAAGGCATAGCTGGTTTTATACTTGAATAAGAAACACAAAAGATACGCTTCTACTGACTGTCTTGTTTTATGGAGTACATATTTCCTAGAACAAAAAAGCTGGTTTATTTATTATTGTCTTTACTCTATCAAATAAAACTACGTACAAAAGATTAAAACTAAACATGTTGCCGCTTGCAGATGGTTCACACTATACTACTGAAGCAATGTCTTCAAAAAGGAAGGCGTTTTCTGGTCCTCCAACTCCCTGAAGAAATCACACTCCATCAGCTGCCTCATCGAGGGCCTCTTCGACGGCTCCGGAGTCAAACAATCCGCCACCATCTTCATAAACGTCGGTGATATCTTCTTCACCTCACCCTCCTTGACATGTTCATCTTCCACCGGGAAAAAGCACACACATCTTCTGACCAAGTGTGAATGTTTCTTCTCCTTCTTCATCGCCTTGGCCTCCTTCTCCACAATCTCCGGCCAGTCAGCAAGGAAGGCAGCCAGCTCTTTATAACTTCTTGCCGGAACATTACCCAATGCTAATTTCAACGCAGCAATCCCAACGCACCAGACATCGCTCTTCAACTCCATACCCTCGTCAGTTAAAATCTCTGGCGGCAGAGCCGGCCACACAGCCTCAGGATCTTCATACTTTCCATCAGGATCATAAGCTAATAAATCCAAGTCAATCCTCAGTCCACCATCATTATCAACAAAAACATGATTAAGATCAAATCCTCTATGCATCCATTGACGCCCATGTAAATAATCCAAACCCTCCAACACCTCCCTCAACACAAACCCCACTACCCTCTCCGCCAGCCCACTGCCTGAACCTGAACTCCTCCTAGCCACAACCTGAGCCAGCGACATCGCATGCTCGCAAGGCATCACGACCCATAGATCACCATCATGGACAAAAGAACAATGTATCCTTGTTACATTCTTGTGATCCGATATCTTAGAATGCTTAATGTCGCGAGTCAAGCAGATAACGTTTTCTAGCACGCGCCCACGCTTGAAGACCTTGATCGCCACGACCTTCCCCGAAAAAACCGTAGGCTCCAGTTTCAGGTACTGAGCTTTGTAGAGAGTAGCTCCTTCTTCAGCAAGTTGGATTTCTTCTAAGATTTTGTAGCTGTCTGCAGACTTCATGGCACCAAGAGGATGCTCTTCTTCAATCTCACTGGAAGACATATTGTTGAGTAAAAACCAATGGTTTGATGGTATGATTTTCTATAACCAATTATCTGAGAGTTGGTTTATATATATAGTAAAACAAATTAGACTTTTAGTAGGAGTTCTATTTCTATATTAAGAAGATAACTGAATATGATTTAGATAATCTTTATAAATATTCAAATTTTGATTAGCTGATAAGTGATAATCCAAATTAGAAACTAAAGAAACTCCACATTAAACAAGGTTTAGGAAACTTCTTTCTCATTTTATTTTATTTGTTTGTAATATGTATAAAAATATCTTGAGTTTGTTTCAACGTACTCTCATTTTTTAGCCCATGTGATATTGCTAAGATCTATTTGTAGATAATTATTCATAACCCGCGAGATGAACGAGATATATTTGATTTTCAACCAATGAAAACATATATTTCACTTGAAATTTATATTTTTGATTTCTTGTCGAAAATATTGAATCAACTATGTATGACAGTTTAACACATTTTTAAAAAATTGTTTGATAACAACCCTTTTTAAAATAATAATAATAATAAGTTATCATGAAAATCAATTAATACACAACACTCAAGTCATGTCATAGAGACACTCAGATAATTTGACAATATATATATATATATATATATCCACACAAGCTCGAAGAAATTTGATTTGTAAACAACACTTTCATTGACCATTTATCTTTCCAAATTTGTGTAGAAAATGTTGAGCCAACTAATCTGTGACGGAGAACATTATTATCATCAACGTTAACAACTTAACATTAATGCTTTTGCAATAATAAAAAAATAGAACTAATTAAAAAATGGGTCAGAATAAAATTTAAGGAAAAGTACAAATAGGGGCTCCGAATTACCACTTCATTCCAAATTGATGTACGAACTATCATATTATCTAATAAATGAGCAAAATCAAAAAATCCGTTAAACATAATGGACGAAGTTAACTCCGTTAGTCAATTCCGCTAATCAATATTTCAAATAACAATTAAATGATTTTTTCTTTAATTTCATCTATATATCTCATTAAATATTTTTTACTTTAATTTTATCACAATATTAAAATTTTCCATAAATTTCGTAGTACAAATGAGTATTACTTTTAAATCTCATAATATAAAAAATTTACCACATAACATGTATGAATAAAATATAAATAATTATAGGGCAAATGAGTTTGGCTCAGTGGTGAGCAAACTCCCCCGGTTGCTTCCAACCCCGGGTTCGAATCAAGTCCCTACCCACTTCTCTTTAATAAAAAAAGAAAGAAAGAGCAGATACTAAATGTTCTAAGCTAGAGCTCAAAGAATCAAAAAAAATATATAAATAATTATTTTCGTGATTCATATTTTAAATATTTCAAGTATTTGAAATTGATAATTTATTATATAACATGTACATAGTAAATTTTGTAAAATTGCAAATAATTAATTAAAAAATAATATTCATTTGTACTATGAGATTATGGAAATTGTTAATATTATAATAAAATTTAAATTATTCAATGCGATAAGAGAAAAAACATTTAATTATAATTTAAATGTTGACTAACGGAGTTAATTCAATTTGTTAAATTTAACTGATAAGGGTACCCTCCTGATAGGTCAGACTCGGGTCAACCGGGTAGGATCAACCGGGTCGGGTACATATTACCCTGCTTTCCAAAAAAAAGACATCAAAGTCAAACACAAACACCCCGGCTGCTTTTCAAAAAAACAAAAAACAAATGGCATCCCTAAATCAAATCAGCAATCCTCGAATCCCTAAACACCATCATCCCTAAACCAAATCAACAACTCTTCTTCATCTTCCTCTCTCTAATCCTCTTCAGTCCCCAACCAAGCTTCGATGCAGACACGCCTGGATCCCGATCATCTTCCTCTCCTTCTCCCATCTCATCTCATCTTCTACCTCTCCGTCGCAAAAACTCTCTGGCGCGTCAACGGATTCGAGTACCAGAGGAGGTGCCACAAGCTCACTTTGGGCCTCGCCACCGAGAAGCTCAGGCAGTTGAACATGCGGCAGAGCGGCCGTGGTGATGAGGAGGTTGAACATGCGGCCGTGCTTATTTAAAAATCAGAATTCGTGGTCGTAACTTCCAACCGTTCTCACCGCCAATTTCAGTGATGGCGATGGAGGAGATGGATTGTCGATGAAGTTGGATGAGAGTGAATCGAAAGAGAGAAACGGCGATGATTAAAGAGTAATGCAGTTGTTAGCTAGGGTTTTTAAATAGGTCTGGACTGAATTTTTGGGCTTTATAAATTGGGTTTTAAGATACGGGTAAGGGTAAGGGTCGGGTAGGCGGGTCTGGGTCGGGTTTTATGTATAAGACCCTTACCCTGCCTATAGGTCACACGGGTGGGTCAGATTCGGGTCATATCCGGGTCCGGGTTGGGTTACGGGCGGGGTCATATTCGGGTCGCCCTTTGACCCTCTCAGCAGCCGGGTCACCAGCCGAGGCCTAGTTCTGACCATAATCTGGTTGAAATTGTTGTTCGAGACCCCTTTCTGTACTTTGACCTAAAATTTAATACGGAGTATGTTAAATAGAGTTTCATTATTATATTACAATATTATTTGTATTAGATTTTAGATTTTGCAAATTCATTTTGGATTACAATTTTTGAACTGGCAATCTGGCATGTATCTCATGACGTAAATATTATTTAGAATTATTGTAAATTGGGCTAAAGACTTTAAGTCCAACCTCAGAAAATGATACAAGAACAAGTTCATTGGAGAAGAAATAATATGAGATATTTTTCTAGATGTATATAGAAATTTAAATTACAATCATAGGATCAAATTGATCACAACTCTCAAATGAGAAGGTGATTATGTATAAAACTAAATGAATTGTAAGTAGAATAAAGTGTGAATGATATTAAGATAATAGGATGTGAGTGGGTCTTTGGGTGAATTTAATTCCATCGCTCAAATTCTTATCGAAAAGAAAATTCATCACTCAAATTCGATCAACAACCTATACCATATTCAATGTAATCAACCACTTTCATTTTCATTTCATTCGCTATGTTTGTGTAGCTGAACTATTAAATAAAAAATGATGAGTACTGTTAAAAAAAATACATCATTTGTATTACGAAATGCAGTAAGATGCCAGAGGATAAAGAGCAAGACATGAGTAATTATCTGAGTAAAAAGCAGTGGTTTGATGGTACGATTTTCTGTAACCAATTATCAGAGTCTGGTTTGTATATATGTAGTAAAACAAATTCGACTTCAACTAGGAGTTCTATTTCTATATTGAGTAGATAACTGAATATGATTTAGATAATACTGATTAATTTCAAAATTTTAATTAGTTGGTGATAGAAATTAAAAACGAAAGAAAGTCCAAGTTAAATAATTTTTAAGAAATTTGTTTCTCTTTATATTTTATTTGTTTTGTAATGGTTTAAGAACAAAGTTGATTTTGGTACAAATGACGTCAAAATCGACCTATAGTTCGTCGTATAAAAATGAAAAAGACGGCATAGTTCGTCACTTTTTCATATAATTCGTCACCGAGAAAATACACAAAAAATCAAGATTTTTTTATACCAAAAAGTTAATTTTTTATATGATCTTTTTCGTGTTTATAATATGTAAAAAATATCTTGAATTTGTTTCAACTTGATCCCTTTTTCAAGCCATGAGATCTTACTAAGATCTATGAACGAGATATGTGATTTTTAACCATGGTTGAAAATATTGAATCAACTATGTATGACTAAGGGCCTGTCCACTTTGACTGAAACTTAATTAACTGATCTTAAATGATCTTAACTGATCTTAACTTATCTTAACTGATATTAACTTATCTTAACTGATATTAACTTATCTTAACTTAACTGAAATTTATATTGACTAATGAATAATAATATTTATGATGATGGTGAATAGTATGATGACGATGGTATGATGAATAGTAATATTATGATGATGATGAATAGTAATTTTATGATGATGGTGAATAGTAATATTATGATGATGAATAGTATGATGATGATGGTATGATGAATAGTAATTTTATGATGATATTGAATAGTAATTTTATGATGATGAATAGTAATATTATTATTATGATGATGGTGATGATGATGATGAATAGTAATTTTATGATGGTGAATAGTAATTTATGATGATGAATAGTAATATACTGATGATGATGATGGGGGTGATGATGGTGATGAATAGTAATTTTATGATGATGATGAATAGTATGATGGTATGATGATGATGGTGATGGTATGATGATGATGATGATGATGATGGTATGATGATGAATAGTATGAGGATGGTATGATGATGAATAGTATGAGGATGATGATGGTATGATGATGAATAGTGTGATGGTATGATGATGGTGAATAGTATGATGATGATGGTATGATGAATAGTATGATGGTATAATGAATAGTAAGATGATGATGATGATGGTATGATGATGAATAGTGTGATGGTATGATGATGATGATGGTATGATGATTGTGAATAGTATGATGATGATGATGGTATGATGATGATGATGAATAGTATGGTGATGATGGTGAATAGTATGATGGTATGATAAATAGTATGGTGGTATGTTAAAAGTAACTTAACTTATCTTAACTGATCTTAACTTATCTTAACTGATATTAACTTATCTTAACTGATCTTAACTTATCTTAACTTATCTTAACTTACAAGTCAAAAAAACAAGTCAAAGTGGACAGGGCCTAAGTTCAACACATTTTTATCAGAATCAGAAAGCTCTCTTTTAAAATTTAAAAAAAAATTGAAAGTCAAGGAATGCACATTTGATTTCTAGACAACACAAGATATATCTCTCCAAATTTGTGTAGAAACTGAGCGCGCCTGTGAGCCAACTAATGTGTGACTGTGAGTACAAAACATTATTATCAACAACAACGCCATCTGCTAAAAAATAAGAAGATTTTGATAACAATTTGTTGAATTAAAAATTAATGGAACTAGTTCAAAAATGGGTCAGACTAAAATTTAATATGGATTATGTTGAGAAAACTTTCATTATTATTATATTACAATTATTATTTGTATTAGATTGAAATTTCACAATTTCATATTTTTTATCAACGTGATTCATAATATTTCAATATATATCACAATACACGTAAGACGGACGAGGGAAATGAAAATTAATGAAGAAAGCGGGACAAAGGAAAGGAAATTGAAGGAAGAAATCTCCAAAATTGTGAGCAAATGATTCGAAACTAGAGTGTACATGTAGAGTGTAAGGATCCATGTCAAACTACTTAACCAGCAGATTACTATCCATGTTGGCTTCACAAATTCACATATACGTACATGACGTATTTATTATGAGAATTAGTGTAAATTGGGCTAAAGACTTTAATTTAAGGATAAAAATGATTCAAGAAATCAAAGTTCGAAGAAAACGGAGAAGAAATAATATGAGATATTTTACTATATGATTATAGAATGCTAAATTGCAATCGAAATATTAAAACTCTCAATTTAGGTTTTGCCAAAAAAAAACTCTCAATTTATTAGGAGGTTTAGTATAAATATGAATGAATTGTATGTAGAATATATAGATGTGAATTAAAGACGTGAGCGAATGTTACTTGTGCCAATTTAAGTTCATTACTCAAAGTAGGTCAACGCATATACAAAAAAATACACATGAGTTCTATTATTAATATGTGAATTCAAATTCTATGTTAAAATCTATCGTAATTATGAGTCTGTTTGGTATCCAAGTGAGATGTTGTAACAGAAAGTTAATAAGCTTCGTATAAATAAATTCAAGTTGAATTTCTTTGATATTATTAAAAAAAAGTGTATTTTTTTCTTCTGTCAATGATGGTTGATATCTCATCTTAAAAATTAAATTGTTTTAAAATCCAAAAGTTTTGTGCATCCATGCAACCATTGCTCAATCAAGTTGCCAAAACATTAAATGTTTCAATTACTAATGTAATTACACAAAATTAGGGTCCACACTGAAAAGCTCTTACCTCTTAGCAGCCCAACGAATCACATGTTTATTGGTCAAACCGTAATTTGCATAAGCCACAAGCCAGTGACAATACAAAACTGTACTATGTATTAACAATAATAAAATTAATAATTTTTAAGCTGCCAATATTCAACATTTGCTACTAGTGTTTTATCGAGGATCGAATCATAATATAAATATTCCATGACTTGTTCAAACTGTACTACAAAATCAAAGAAAACACAATAATTATTTTTAATATTCATAAATTCAACTCCATCAAAAAAAAATATTCATAAATTCAACTAAAAATATTCAACGAACCAAAAATAAGCAGATTGATTTTCAGTGAATAAGAACGACACACTTTTAGTTTCGTATTTATTCTAGAAAATGTTGAGTCAAATAATGTGTGACTAGAGGTCAAGAGGAGTGGCTCAGTGGAGCACTCCCCCTGCGCCAAGGAGCGTCTAGGGTTCAAATCCTCCTAACAGATACTAATATTAACATGAGCACCCAATCAAAAAATAATAATGTGTGACTAGCTACAAAAAAAAAAAGAAAGAAGAAGCACAATTGTCAAAAACAGAAAACTATTCAGTTTCCAATTTCCATTTTGCCGCATTTTGAGTTTGAATTTCAGTTTCACACTTTCAGTATAGAGAAAAACATTTTGAAGTTGTTTAATGTTTAGACATGCTCTTTATTGATTTTCAACCATTAAAAACACACTTTTCAGCTAGTGCTACAAGAACTGCTGTGTTTGTCAACAAGTTAAGCAGCACAATGGTGATATCATCACACAATGATTTACTAATGCAAGTCATAAACAAACAAAACATTTTATGTTTCTGCATGACGTCGCATAAAAGTAAAGACTCGAAAAACAAAATTCATGTAGCGAGATAGAAAAGGAACTAATACCTAGAGACCAAGATGAAGTCGTTGTCATCAAGGACTTGAACATCTTTCTCTCCAACGAAATGCTCCCTTCCAATGGCATTCACGATTTTCACAAATTCCATTCTCTTTGCTAAGGGAAGGGGTACATATGGAAGCCTGAAAACCGGCCTGGCAACTCCCAGCTGAGCCAAAGCAGTGTTCAGGCCTATGGGATTTGGCTCTTCAAAGAGCCACTCAATGAGAGGCATAAGCGCTGAATTGAGCGAAGGGTCTTCTCCTCCAAACATCAGTTTTC
This sequence comes from Rhodiola kirilowii, assembly GCA_033675215.1. NCBI lineage: Eukaryota > Viridiplantae > Streptophyta > Magnoliopsida > Saxifragales > Crassulaceae > Rhodiola > Rhodiola kirilowii. Next base: position 6,085,487 of record CM066193.1, on the reverse strand, counting down.
TTACCAATCCAGGCACCAAATTGCCCGTGACTGATATTACACCGGTAGCTCCATAACCCCACCTTGCATCATGACACTGATCATCATTTCCACTCCAAGCAACAATCCCGTTATCAGTATATTGCGACGCAAATAAGTGCGAAAAAACCGTGGCATTATGCGACAATTTTTTAGCGGATATGCGACGAATATTTTTTCCATTTTGCGACGCAAATAAGTGCGAGAAAACCGTGACATTTTGCGACGATTTTACCACGAATTTGCGACAACATGTTTCCCTTTCACAAATTTTCATTTTCCCGCTTACCTTTCCCTCCTCTTCAAATGCTCCAAGAGCGGTGCCTGGGTGAACCACACTCTTCAAATGCAGCTGATGCTTCTGCTGTACATATCTCAGCAACAATCTCTTTTTGTTGAGATGGAAAGAGCATATCACAGCTGAGATGGAAATAGCAACAATCTCAGCAACAGATTGTTCTTTCCATCTCAGCAATCTCAACAATCTCAGCAACAATCTCATGGAAAGAGCAAAAGAGATGGAAAGAGCAACAATCTCATGGAAAGAGCAGAAGTAGCAGCAACAATCTCATGGAAAGAGCAACAATCTCAGCAACAATCTCAACCAACCATATTACAGCAACAATCTCTTCAAACAAAGCAAGTAGCTCCAACATCCACACCATATACATGCGTGCTTGCTTCTGTACCTCAAAGACAAGACATTAAAGGCACTAGTGATTCTATGCAGTTTCCCTCTCTCAAGTGGGTTTCCTGTAACGTCCAACTGTGGGCAGCCATGGATCTGTATTCCAGCAGGATCAGCTACTAGAGAATGCAGTGACTGCTACTTTGTGCAGATCAGATGTGTGTATTCAGCAACTTAATTTGATAGCTTCAGAGACTGAAAGCGAAGTGAGTGATAGTGGTGGATCTGGATCCATGAGCTCGGCGTACGAGCTGTTTTTGAACGAGAAGATAAGGCCTATGAAGCTGTCGTCACACTTACAGAGAGCTGTTTTTGTATTAATTTCGAAATATTTTTTTATTTGAAATGTTTGTAATCTTCTTTTAAATTATTAATTTCGAAATGTTTTTTATTGTATTAATTTCGAAATTTAATTTCATATATTTAATTTCGAAATGATTTATTGTATTAATTTCGAAATTTAATTTCTTATCAAAAAAAAATTCATATATTCAATTTCAAAAATTTTAAATGTATTTGTGTCACAAATTTTTTTATCGTGATAAATTCGTTACATAGTAGTGGTAAAAATGTGGTAACATTTATACTACCGTTATACGACGGTTTTTTGACTATTTTTTTCGCGTGGCGTAATCGTCGCATAATTGTGGCATATATCGTCGCAACGTGGTCGCAAAACTGTAGTATAAATTATCGTCGCAAATTGTGTTTTGCGACGACTCTGTCACGCTTTTATTACACAGTTTATCCGTGGCATAATTGGCGACCGCTATGCGACGACTTTTTGATACATTTATTTCTTGTCGCATTGTCGTCGCATTACTGTGGCATATATCGTCGCAATGTCGTCGCAAAACTACAGTGAAATTTATGCGACGTAGCTTTTTGCGGCTAGTACTAAATGGTCGCAAATTTCGTCGCAAAACTCATTTTGCGACGACTTTGTCACGCTTTTCTCACACAATTTATTCGTGGCATAATTGGCCAAAATTTGTAGTGGTTGTGCCTTAATTGTATCTTTCCAAAAAAAATAAACAGGTGAATCGTCCTTTGTTCTTATCAGTGTTATTAAAACCGGATCGGTTCGGTTTTGCTATCAAACCAGTTTGCATTCGACCCGGTTGACCCGGCCGGTTGAACCAGTTGGTTGACCCGGTTTTTCATTAAAATCATAATTTTATCGGTTAAATCGGTTCGATTTGGTCTTAAAACTTAATTATGTAATTTGAATTTGACAAGACTCGAACCTAACCCTCTCTTAATGGTTATTCTCTTTCCTTCCACTAGGCTAAAGATGATTGTTGTTTTATTATTTGTTTAAATAATGTATATTCATTTATCAAATCTATAAAAGTTATTACTTATTATCAATTTAACTAGAAATTTAATTAGTCTTATAAATCCCTTATTGTTGTGACTTGCAAATTAAGACTAAAATTGTTATTGTTGTTCTATTATTGATTTGTACTTTATCAAATTCTAAATTTGTTATGGTATGTTGTTATCAGATAATAAACATGTAATATTTATTCAAGTCATAAATATGTTAAATTATAATATTATATATAAGTATTTTATTTTTATTTTTTTTAATATGTGCGGGTCAATCCGGTTCAACCCGGTTGAACCACTGATCCATAGACCCAGTGACTTGACCGGATCGATCCACGGGTCGGTTTTAATAACACTGCTTCTTATACACATATACTTCTGATTTGAGCGTAAGAGCATCCTCACCAATGATCATTTCAATCATAAAAGATGACTAAAATTGGGTGATCGAAAAATTCTTGACTACACTAATGACCTTTTAAGTCATCAAACATGACCAAACACAAAATTGGTCACCCCCGGTGACCAACTTTTAAAATTTGGCCATGGGATTGGGACCCACACAAATATGAATGTACTAATAGAAACTTGACACCCGCCAGATTAATAAAAATTAATCTTATATTTGTAACGATTTTATCTTACAAAATACAACTCCAAAAAAATTATCATTGGTTATATTTTTTGAGATCCATAAAATGATATGCATAATATTTTTGCCGGTTTCTCATTCTTGTCCCTATTGGGCAGACATCTGGCGAAGAAGGCGAAAGAGGAGGCGCGAAACTGGAGAAATCCCGAAGCAATTCCAGGGTGCATTAGATAGCTTGTCTATCATGTTTGTCTTCCTGAGCGTGTTGTCAGTAGTCAGCTCAATGTTTTATCTTTTCATGTATGTGGGCTTGCTTTTCAAAAAAGATCTTACAAATGTTGCATAAATATATATAAGGGACATTAAATGTGTGTCGCGTAAACAAAATTCGCATAACAATATGATTGCAAAAAAAAACAATAATTGTGGATTGTATATACCATCGTCTTAAGCGATAATTTTCAAAAAGTCTGTCCCATAGGATGTATTTTGGACTCTGATTTGCAAATTGAAAGAACTGTAATTACTAGGTGAGAACAAAATCATTCAAACGGGCTATTTAAAAGTAGATCCACAAATGTGGCTTTTATTCTTATGCAAACATATTTGCATAGATATGCACCATGCAACGACGATACATTAATTATTGAGTTTTACATAGACGATAATGACTCTGCCGGAGTACACGGCTAAGAGCTATGGTCTAGCCGACACGTGGAACTTCTGCAACTGTTCCATTCTTCTTGACGAAAACCCACACCCGATCACATCTGAAATCCTTCGTGGTCGAGGATCCAACAGGAAGCACTATGACACGAACAAAACGGTTCTGTCTCTCAATTATGCCTGCTGCATGCCGTCCATTTTCTCCCACCAGCTCCGGCCATGTGTTCTTTCCTGTATTAATTATTAAACACACACAATCCAAAGTTTCAAAACAAAAAAATCAAGGAAGCAGCAAAGATATCGAAGACATGATGCGCTTAATTTAGAAAAGTATGTTGTATACCTGGTGGGCATCCAGAAAGCATGTTTTCAAGCTTGTAAAGTTGATGATCGAGTTAATAGCTGATAGTGGATGATCGAGTTGATGATGTGAAAAAGATGGAGCAAAGTGCACCCATTATATAGAAGAACAAATTGAGTTCAATTATTGTAACAAGATAATTTTCAATAGCATCATGTTTTGCGCATGTGGTTGATGGACTTGGGTCAAGTTCAATAATGGCTTTTGAGGAAAATGGATGCACAACTTTTGTACATATCTGTAATAAAAAAAATCAGAAAAAAAACGTGTGTTTATAGAGACTGAAGGGACTGCTATGTTGAATTTAAATTTTTTGTTTTTTATCTCGGTAAATTTAAATTAAGTTCAATAAAGTTTGGATACAAATCCGTTAAAAATTAACTTTTAACATATTCCTAGAAGATAACCCCCAAGAACACGGTGTTTTCTTATGTTCACCACTTACTACGTTTTGTTTGTTGTCCCACAGCGTACTGAAGCTGTTAGGAAAATTAAGAGTAAAGTTAAAACTTTACCTTGTCTAATGCTTTCTAACCCAAATTGGGAAAAAATCATTGAAACAGATGCCTCTGATATAGGCAACGGAGGAATTTTGAAACAAATAAATCCAGAAACTAAACAAGAATATCTTGTTAGGTTTTATTCCGGAAAATGGAACAATGCACAAAAAGATTACGCAACTGTTGAAAAAGAAATTTTTGCCTTTGTCAAGTGTGTCTTAAAATTTCAAGACGATTTATACAATCAAAAATTTATTATAAAGACAGATTGTACGTAATTCTGCTAAATTCATGACTAACAAAGATTTTAAACACGATGTTTCTAAACAAATGTTTGCTAGATGGCAGGCTCATTTGGCCCCATTTGATTTTGAAATTTTGTATAAAAAGGGAGAAGATAATATCCTCCCAGATTTCCTAACTAGAAAATATATTCAATGAGTTTTGCAGACCAAATGCCTCCTCTCAGAATGTATGGGAATATGCCCTCATTCGCAAACACGGTGACCATTAGATGCCCACCCAACCAGGAGAATAGTTCTCCAATTGATAACAAAATGTTATCCACAGAAGATATTGGTTTAGATCACGATTCCTACCACCAAAACAAAAGCAAGAAGTAATGTTTCTACTTAAAGATCGATGCTACAGGAAGCAATCAGCCTTGGACATTATTAGCCAATCACAATAAGTTTGGTACAATGGAGGATGGCCTTTTAAAGTTTACAAAGATCAGACTTGTTATGAGAATATACTCATTAAAAATGGGTGTCAAATTACTCATGTTGTGAAAAGACAATCAGAAATTTTTTGCTACAGCAAACTCATTGTTAAAAGGGTAATATCCTTCCAAGAATGGGGAAATCCCCTTACTCCAAGGAAACTCCATTATATTGGGAAACACTATTCAGACAGGCATACGGCTGAATATGATTATTTGGAGTATCTTGATGCCTTCAACACAGTTATGTTATATGATGATCCAGGACACAAACATTTTTGGTTTATAACTATAGATATGGACTTCACAGAATCTGTCATACCTTCTTGGTTCGTGAAGTGGTGGCGACATTTTGGTCCACGTATTAGCATCCTACCAGAAGAATTCAAAAGTTTGTTTTCTAATTGGAAAGAATCTTCGGCCCCTTCTCACATCGCTTATGAAAAGAAGGCAAAGCATAAATTCTCCCTCCTATTTTTTGCAAAATTTGCAATCCCTTACATCTGGAGGTGGGAACCAGTTTTTGATTGTACTTTTATGTTCAACACTTTTCTACCTTGCCTTAAGAGGAGATCCTTTTCAAAATTCTGGAAAGACTGCAAGCTTAACCCGGCAAACAAAAGACTCCAGGACTATGTCTGAATTTAGATATTTTCTTTTCCCTGGCTATATAAAGGGATGTTGTGTGTAGTAGAGAAGCAAGCCTTTGCATACCTAGCAAAGCAATAAGTCTCTACTCCTTCTTCTCTCTAAGTTTGTAAAATATTTTGAAGTAATAAACTTTGAAGTTTGAAGTATCCTTGGTGCACATACGAGTAGTAAGTTCTTTACTTTCTGTATTTTTATTTTTTATTTTTGTTTCTGATGGATAGTCTAATAGGCTAAACCATTGATATGTGATAAATCGATGTCAAAACCACGTAACTTCCTTGGCGATGTTCTAAAGGTCCCGGTATGAGAATTAAGATCCTTGACAAAGATCAGGTACCATAACATATATTAACCAATACTATAAGATTTGGGTCCTTTCTCGACGGGCCTACTTCTGTAGCGACCATCTGAGAAATGCCTGTAATCGGAGCCTTTGTGCTCCAGTCCTTGCAAACACAGTTGATCTATGTTGTGGGTACTGATAATATGTTTGTGGATCCAGTTCTATCTAAGAGTGGTTTGATAACTAGAACATCCAACCTTGGTTGGTAGGTTGATTTCTTTAAGGTTCTACTAGCGTGAGTTTGTTGTTATGCGTCCTTAATGGTCCCGGGGAAGGCGATGTAAGTCCCACTTAGCCGGAGTTGGCGCCAAGGCTGTAGCCGTTAAGCCCTCGTTGGTTTAGTTTTGGAGGGACAACAAACAAAACGTAGTAAGTAGTGACCGTAAGAAAACACCGTGTTCTTAGGGGTTATTTTCAAGGGATTTTTGTGAATCTCCCTGCTTCGTCTTAACCTAGAACACACTTCTATTGATTTTTCATATCAAATTCATATGTATTTCTGACGTCAATTAATATTCAACAAAATTTGATAATTAATTTACTACTTTTTCGATTATCTACGCCATGTAATCGAGATGACCTTTCGACCGGCTGGGATGTGATTTTTTTCGTTTATTCACAAATTAAAAGCTGTATTCGCAAAAAAAAAAGATGCATTCACAAAATAAAAATAATATTCATAAAATATGCTAGGCTTCTATTTAAAATTATTTTCAAGACACGTCAATTATAATTCTTTTAAAATATGTGATACATAAACAACAGTGGCAGTTTTAGGGGGCAGGGGGCCAGGACCCTCTTGAATTTTGTTAAAAAAAGTTACATATAAAATTATATATATTTTTTGAAAATTTTGAACAAACATCTATCTTCGGTCACTATTTTTGTGAGCTTAACCTCTGAATTTCATCTTGGAGTGAACATAAATGTTATAATATTTTTATTCAAGAAATGCAGGAAAATCAAAACGTATAGGTACATAATTGTAACGGGTTGGCCTGAGTAAATAGAACGGGCTTGGACAAGATTTTGAGTCCGAACTGATTGGGTGGATTTAGCCCGGCCCGATAGAATGAGTTCTAAAATATAGAATGGACAGGCCGAACTCGGCCCGAGCTCGGATTTGTGCAGGTCTACTTTGGAGTTATTGTTGGAAGGTAAACGCACAACGCACAGACGAAGCAAAGGTGACTGGGGAAGTTTCACACAATGGAAAACTTAGCCACTTTTGGAAGAAATTATGGAGGATCAGAGTTCAGAGATCTACTGTGAGGTCCAGTGGCCAGGGGCGGAGCCAGGCCCTTTTTACACGGGCTAAGCCCGAGTAAGTTTTTTAGAAAAAAATTTATGATAGAGGTAAGTTTCAAACCCCTGCCCCCAGTATTACAATTGTCTGCCATTCCACCATGCCAATTGAAAGTTCTTGTGAAAAATTGTTCAATACTAAAATATGAATTAAGAATGATTATAGTGTATATATTTTTGTCATTTTTATCAATACCACACTAACGGAATTTTTTTTTAGCCCGGGTTAGTTTCTGTTCCTAGCTCCGCCCCTGCCAGTGGCGCTAAGTTTGATAAAAAAGAGGGTGTTGTGTGTGTTTTGTCTGTGGATTCTAGGAGGAAACTGTGACGCATAGCTTCATCTATGGGCTTCAGAATATTAGAAACAACTACTGAAGTCATCCAGGTTTGTAGAGATCAAGTTTAATTACTTAGATGATTGGATTTAGTATTGTTTGCATGAGTTTGAAGATGAGGACTTGATATATATTTTTTGTGGAGTGAGTTGGATTTGGTACTCAGGCTGCGGTTTCTTCGACTAAAAATTCAGTGAAGGAGTTCAATAACCCATGATACAGGTTCATCAATTACGACCAACATTCTGTACTAATCTTGTATCAAAAACACATATCATATTCATTTCGAAAAATCAATTAGTAATTACAACACGAACGAAAGCCCGTTCGTGACATACAACTATGTGACATATAATTCTATTTGTTTTTATTCTGAATAATAACAATATGACATACATGGGGCGCGCTTAAATGAGAACCATTTTTAGGCTAAGAACCTAAGAACCAATTTAAGACATTGGATGAGTTCATCCAATATGGCTCTAGAAGGTGTCACGTGTTCCACTCACCCCGCCAACATTCTGAATAATAACAATATGATATAGTTCAAATGAAACCTGAAGAAAAAAAGCTCAACACACTGATCACACATGGAAAAAAAACATAACAATTAGACAGTACACATTACATTAGGTAAAACTCAGCCAAAGACATAACAAAATTATAAAATGTTAACTTTTATTTGTAGCTTCTAACCAATACCAAACATCTCATGGCATCTAAATCTGATAAAAAAAGAGATCGAATATACCCTCTTCAAATTTTGTATATATCCATAACTCGTGCATTTCTTCAATGCATTAGTAAATGTATGAGCAAGAGTCACATTTTCGGTGATAACATGATATGTCTTCATCTATTTATTTGTGATCATTCCAATTGATATTTTGAGTGTGTGATCAATTTGTCTTTTTCTGTGGAATTGCGAGGAACCAATAAAGGTTGAGTAGATGGAAACCTTGCAAGTTCAGATGGAAAGTCTTATGAAAGCTGACGATGTCGAAAAAGAAACATGGTGGCTCATCGTAGGTGACGATGAAACAAACAAGTTGCTTGCTTTCAAAAGAGTGAGTCTGCATAAGGTCATGATGCTCCACTTCTCAGCCCCAGCGGAGCCTGGTAATAAGTCTTACGCACTTTATTTCTTGTGCGACAAGAGTTTTGACTTCACTATTAATGTCCGCGCACGAGATTAGCAATTCTATTCGGTGGTTCTCTTGTTATATTGTACTCAGCCTTTGATGACACTGTTGTTTTGAATTCATTCCAAGTGGGGCGGCTTTCCCGTTGCTTAGGTCGCAACCCATGGTTTGACTCCTCTTAACCCCCTTAACTTAACATTAACATGATACTAACATAACATAACCAAGCCCCATCAAAAAAACTAAAAAAACTAAAAAAACTATTATAATTGCTGACACTATTATTTGCATTTCCAGATTACATTTTATTGCGAGTACCTTATTATAATATTTTGAAACGTATTATTTGCATTTCAGGTTGGATTGTGGTGTTTTCCTTGTTTCTTTATGTTGAGTTCAATTTGGAGTTATGTTAGGTTTAACCCCAACTTCACCGAAGGAAACTGACCATGTATACTCAGACATGCTAGATAATGTGCTTTTTGTCAGTTGTATAAACAGGAAACAATGCATTTTCCATGTTTTGTATGAATATTGACAATTTACTTTACTAGGTTTGTATACATCGCACTTTCCATATTTGTATAAATAAGAGTAGTACTGCCTCATGATAATTCAACGTATCTTAGATTGTTGCATTGTCGATGTGATTTAAAGTTGATACACCATGATTTTCAAGATGACCCTGTTTTATCTTAGTTCTCGAAATTGCATTATCATGTTTAACATCATTTTCTTCAAGATTCATATTCTGCTCACAGCCTATTTGAATTAAGAGAAGCAATATTATATGAGAATCGTTTCTCAATGTTTTGTAGGCCTCGAGATGTAGTTTCTCAATCATATATCAATTTTTATAATTGATCATGTCCGTTACTGCTATCATGTAACCTACAAAATTAATGAGGTATGCTGTTGGTATTTTTAAGTGTTTCAATTAATTCATTTATTTTTATGATAGCATGCATATGTTTACAACAAGGATCTTCCAACCTTGGAGTGAGGAAGTCGCATGTTAGTTCTAACTTCTAAGACTTTTACATTATGAAAGACTGTTCATTTTAATTTCTGAGTGAGGCCAATATATCCGATTCAAACTTATAGAAATAAGCTCACTTTGGTTTCATCATGAACCGTGATAGATCTGGTCATTGACCTCTGCCTTCATGGCTAAATTTTGTACGACTTAGAAGTCAAAAACTACATCTGTGACATTGTTCTCCTTTTGCTCGATATTTCTCATAAACACTACTTATATTTTTCCGAAGTTGAACTAGTTTATATGATATTTTTCTACTTCAATAATAAAAGGTAAAAAAGTTAGTGATAACGGTGCATCATGTGAAAAAAGAGAAAGTGTTACTCAAATCAGATATGGGGAACTTTTTCAGGTGTATACAGTGGTTTAATTGAAAGTTGAATTGAGTTTTGATAATGATTATAGAGCATCAGGTCCACAAAATAGCAATGATCAAGTTGACGTAATATTGCTTATAAGATGAAAATCAAGAAAGCACAAAGCATATGCAGATAGCCAAAGGTTTATTTGTACATTTCATTTTAGTTATTACTGAACTGATAGATTGGAACTCACTTAAAAATGAACATAAATATTACTGAAGAACTTGTGAACACAGATACAGTAATATTTGTTTTGTTCTCATAGATGTATATACCTAAAATGATTATGGAGTAGAGTAGTACCTTAAATTCTCCTTGAATCTTCATGTATGATCACTGTTGTGTACCTAACGTAACGTACCTAGCCAGTGAAATTTCACAACTAAGGTTGTTGTTGTATGAACACAAGTGTAATAAAATGAGGCTTCCCAACCATCACTAATACAGAACATACAATAGATATCGCTTTAAATCAGTGCTGTCTTTAAAAAATGGACTATTAGACAGTGATTTTTTTCTTTAAGTGATGTCTATTGTCCACATCAGACAACATTTAAAATAGAAGCACTGTCTAATGTGTACTATTCTCTAGAATAGACAACGCTTTTCTAATAAATATTGTGTAATTTAGAGAGATAGGATTTTATATGGAATCATATCCCTCGTTTTACTATTGATAAATGACGAAAGTTCCGAACTGTGCCTTTATGAGAAAAACACCGAAAACAGAAAAGTTACACTTTGGATTTACACGGCGTTCAGCAATCAGCAGAGGGTTCTGAACGGATCGCTGCCGATGCTAGGGATCAGGGTTTAGATGAGTTATCTGCGGATATGAGGCAGAGGCACTTCTAAATTTCGTGAGCTCTGAGATTTCGCGGGCATCCGCGCGCGAGTTTTACTAGATCGAGGATGAATAACAACAACTCTGTAGCCATTATATTGCTGTTGCTGCATCTTCTAAACCCAAAAATAATTGGATCAAATTTGATTGTGTTACCTTCACTTTCTAAAATCGAAAAGCTTGGCCATCTTCGATTAAGACGAACAGAGGGTTTTCGTTTCTTTTTCTCATAAGGGCAGTTCGGAAATCGGAACTTTCACCTTTTGTCGCTTGGCTCGCCATATCTCCTCATCAATCCCTTTCCAAGGCATAGCTGGTTTTATACTTGAATAAGAAACACAAAAGATACGCTTCTACTGACTGTCTTGTTTTATGGAGTACATATTTCCTAGAACAAAAAAGCTGGTTTATTTATTATTGTCTTTACTCTATCAAATAAAACTACGTACAAAAGATTAAAACTAAACATGTTGCCGCTTGCAGATGGTTCACACTATACTACTGAAGCAATGTCTTCAAAAAGGAAGGCGTTTTCTGGTCCTCCAACTCCCTGAAGAAATCACACTCCATCAGCTGCCTCATCGAGGGCCTCTTCGACGGCTCCGGAGTCAAACAATCCGCCACCATCTTCATAAACGTCGGTGATATCTTCTTCACCTCACCCTCCTTGACATGTTCATCTTCCACCGGGAAAAAGCACACACATCTTCTGACCAAGTGTGAATGTTTCTTCTCCTTCTTCATCGCCTTGGCCTCCTTCTCCACAATCTCCGGCCAGTCAGCAAGGAAGGCAGCCAGCTCTTTATAACTTCTTGCCGGAACATTACCCAATGCTAATTTCAACGCAGCAATCCCAACGCACCAGACATCGCTCTTCAACTCCATACCCTCGTCAGTTAAAATCTCTGGCGGCAGAGCCGGCCACACAGCCTCAGGATCTTCATACTTTCCATCAGGATCATAAGCTAATAAATCCAAGTCAATCCTCAGTCCACCATCATTATCAACAAAAACATGATTAAGATCAAATCCTCTATGCATCCATTGACGCCCATGTAAATAATCCAAACCCTCCAACACCTCCCTCAACACAAACCCCACTACCCTCTCCGCCAGCCCACTGCCTGAACCTGAACTCCTCCTAGCCACAACCTGAGCCAGCGACATCGCATGCTCGCAAGGCATCACGACCCATAGATCACCATCATGGACAAAAGAACAATGTATCCTTGTTACATTCTTGTGATCCGATATCTTAGAATGCTTAATGTCGCGAGTCAAGCAGATAACGTTTTCTAGCACGCGCCCACGCTTGAAGACCTTGATCGCCACGACCTTCCCCGAAAAAACCGTAGGCTCCAGTTTCAGGTACTGAGCTTTGTAGAGAGTAGCTCCTTCTTCAGCAAGTTGGATTTCTTCTAAGATTTTGTAGCTGTCTGCAGACTTCATGGCACCAAGAGGATGCTCTTCTTCAATCTCACTGGAAGACATATTGTTGAGTAAAAACCAATGGTTTGATGGTATGATTTTCTATAACCAATTATCTGAGAGTTGGTTTATATATATAGTAAAACAAATTAGACTTTTAGTAGGAGTTCTATTTCTATATTAAGAAGATAACTGAATATGATTTAGATAATCTTTATAAATATTCAAATTTTGATTAGCTGATAAGTGATAATCCAAATTAGAAACTAAAGAAACTCCACATTAAACAAGGTTTAGGAAACTTCTTTCTCATTTTATTTTATTTGTTTGTAATATGTATAAAAATATCTTGAGTTTGTTTCAACGTACTCTCATTTTTTAGCCCATGTGATATTGCTAAGATCTATTTGTAGATAATTATTCATAACCCGCGAGATGAACGAGATATATTTGATTTTCAACCAATGAAAACATATATTTCACTTGAAATTTATATTTTTGATTTCTTGTCGAAAATATTGAATCAACTATGTATGACAGTTTAACACATTTTTAAAAAATTGTTTGATAACAACCCTTTTTAAAATAATAATAATAATAAGTTATCATGAAAATCAATTAATACACAACACTCAAGTCATGTCATAGAGACACTCAGATAATTTGACAATATATATATATATATATATATATATATATATATATCCACACAAGCTCGAAGAAATTTGATTTGTAAACAACACTTTCATTGACCATTTATCTTTCCAAATTTGTGTAGAAAATGTTGAGCCAACTAATCTGTGACGGAGAACATTATTATCATCAACGTTAACAACTTAACATTAATGCTTTTGCAATAATAAAAAAATAGAACTAATTAAAAAATGGGTCAGAATAAAATTTAAGGAAAAGTACAAATAGGGGCTCCGAATTACCACTTCATTCCAAATTGATGTACGAACTATCATATTATCTAATAAATGAGCAAAATCAAAAAATCCGTTAAACATAATGGACGAAGTTAACTCCGTTAGTCAATTCCGCTAATCAATATTTCAAATAACAATTAAATGATTTTTTCTTTAATTTCATCTATATATCTCATTAAATATTTTTTACTTTAATTTTATCACAATATTAAAATTTTCCATAAATTTCGTAGTACAAATGAGTATTACTTTTAAATCTCATAATATAAAAAATTTACCACATAACATGTATGAATAAAATATAAATAATTATAGGGCAAATGAGTTTGGCTCAGTGGTGAGCAAACTCCCCCGGTTGCTTCCAACCCCGGGTTCGAATCAAGTCCCTACCCACTTCTCTTTAATAAAAAAAAGAAAGAAAGAGCAGATACTAAATGTTCTAAGCTAGAGCTCAAAGAATCAAAAAAAATATATAAATAATTATTTTCGTGATTCATATTTTAAATATTTCAAGTATTTGAAATTGATAATTTATTATATAACATGTACATAGTAAATTTTGTAAAATTGCAAATAATTAATTAAAAAATAATATTCATTTGTACTATGAGATTATGGAAATTGTTAATATTATAATAAAATTTAAATTATTCAATGCGATAAGAGAAAAAACATTTAATTATAATTTAAATGTTGACTAACGGAGTTAATTCAATTTGTTAAATTTAAATGATTTTTTTATTTTGTTAAAATATGGTAGTTCTGACCATAATCTAGAGTGAAATGGTAGTTCGAGATCATCATCTATTTTAAATCGGATCAGACTTAACGCATGTTGATCATACTTAAAAATGTACTGTAGCGAAAGTCGAATTTTACTATAGCAAAAGTCAAATTTTATTCAAAATTATCAGACTTAACACATGTTGATCAGACTTAAAAACGTGCTATAGCGAAAGTTGAATTTTACTGTAGCAATAATCAATTTTTATTCAAAATGATCAGACTTAACGCATGTTGATCAGACTTAAAAACGTACTGTAGCGAAAGTCGAATTTTACTGTAGCAAATTTTAGGACGATTATACCTCTCCTATCTTTTATGTATTTTTAAATAAGTCCGCGTGTGTTTTTAGTTATTTACAAAAAGAAACCCAAACGGGATGAATTTTGATTGGTCGATTTTTACACGTGTTAATTTTTTTATGAGTTTATAGTTTTTATGTATAATAGTGGTGTGTATTTGATCCAAACTTTTAATTTTAAATCTCATAATATTAACAATTTCACACAATTTACCACATAACATGTATGAATAAAATATAAATAATTATTTTCGTGATTCATATTTTAAATATTATCGCATTGAAATATTTAAAATATGAATCACGAAAATATTTTTATAATTTGATAATTTACTATATAACATGTGTATAGTAAATTTTGTAAAATTGCACATAATTCCTTAAAAAATAATATTCATTTGTACTATGAGATTTATGGAAATTGTTATTATTATAATAAAATTTAAAATATTCAATGCGATAAGAGAAAAAAATTATAATTTAAATGTTGACTGTTAATTCAATTTGTTAAATTTAACTGATTTTTTGATTTTGCCAAATTATGGTAGTTCTGACTAGGCCTCGGCGTTGGGCCGGGTACGGGTCAGCCCTGCCCGAAAAAATTAGGTCGGGTGGGCTTTAGATTTATTTAGTTATATATTGAACAGTAACCGGGTCGGGTCGGGTACAAATTTTTAAAAAATTTAAACCCTAAGGGTACCCTCCTGATAGGTCAGACTCGGGTCAACCGGGTAGGATCAACCGGGTCGGGTACATATTACCCTGCTTTCCAAAAAAAAGACATCAAAGTCAAACACAAACACCCCGGCTGCTTTTCAAAAAAACAAAAAACAAATGGCATCCCTAAATCAAATCAGCAATCCTCGAATCCCTAAACACCATCATCCCTAAACCAAATCAACAACTCTTCTTCATCTTCCTCTCTCTAATCCTCTTCAGTCCCCAACCAAGCTTCGATGCAGACACGCCTGGATCCCGATCATCTTCCTCTCCTTCTCCCATCTCATCTCATCTTCTACCTCTCCGTCGCAAAAACTCTCTGGCGCGTCAACGGATTCGAGTACCAGAGGAGGTGCCACAAGCTCACTTTGGGCCTCGCCACCGAGAAGCTCAGGCAGTTGAACATGCGGCAGAGCGGCCGTGGTGATGAGGAGGTTGAACATGCGGCCGTGCTTATTTAAAAATCAGAATTCGTGGTCGTAACTTCCAACCGTTCTCACCGCCAATTTCAGTGATGGCGATGGAGGAGATGGATTGTCGATGAAGTTGGATGAGAGTGAATCGAAAGAGAGAAACGGCGATGATTAAAGAGTAATGCAGTTGTTAGCTAGGGTTTTTAAATAGGTCTGGACTGAATTTTTGGGCTTTATAAATTGGGTTTTAAGATACGGGTAAGGGTAAGGGTCGGGTAGGCGGGTCTGGGTCGGGTTTTATGTATAAGACCCTTACCCTGCCTATAGGTCACACGGGTGGGTCAGATTCGGGTCATATCCGGGTCCGGGTTGGGTTACGGGCGGGGTCATATTCGGGTCGCCCTTTGACCCTCTCAGCAGCCGGGTCACCAGCCGAGGCCTAGTTCTGACCATAATCTGGTTGAAATTGTTGTTCGAGACCCCTTTCTGTACTTTGACCTAAAATTTAATACGGAGTATGTTAAATAGAGTTTCATTATTATATTACAATATTATTTGTATTAGATTTTAGATTTTGCAAATTCATTTTGGATTACAATTTTTGAACTGGCAATCTGGCATGTATCTCATGACGTAAATATTATTTAGAATTATTGTAAATTGGGCTAAAGACTTTAAGTCCAACCTCAGAAAATGATACAAGAACAAGTTCATTGGAGAAGAAATAATATGAGATATTTTTCTAGATGTATATAGAAATTTAAATTACAATCATAGGATCAAATTGATCACAACTCTCAAATGAGAAGGTGATTATGTATAAAACTAAATGAATTGTAAGTAGAATAAAGTGTGAATGATATTAAGATAATAGGATGTGAGTGGGTCTTTGGGTGAATTTAATTCCATCGCTCAAATTCTTATCGAAAAGAAAATTCATCACTCAAATTCGATCAACAACCTATACCATATTCAATGTAATCAACCACTTTCATTTTCATTTCATTCGCTATGTTTGTGTAGCTGAACTATTAAATAAAAAATGATGAGTACTGTTAAAAAAAATACATCATTTGTATTACGAAATGCAGTAAGATGCCAGAGGATAAAGAGCAAGACATGAGTAATTATCTGAGTAAAAAGCAGTGGTTTGATGGTACGATTTTCTGTAACCAATTATCAGAGTCTGGTTTGTATATATGTAGTAAAACAAATTCGACTTCAACTAGGAGTTCTATTTCTATATTGAGTAGATAACTGAATATGATTTAGATAATACTGATTAATTTCAAAATTTTAATTAGTTGGTGATAGAAATTAAAAACGAAAGAAAGTCCAAGTTAAATAATTTTTAAGAAATTTGTTTCTCTTTATATTTTATTTGTTTTGTAATGGTTTAAGAACAAAGTTGATTTTGGTACAAATGACGTCAAAATCGACCTATAGTTCGTCGTATAAAAATGAAAAAGACGGCATAGTTCGTCACTTTTTCATATAATTCGTCACCGAGAAAATACACAAAAAATCAAGATTTTTTTATACCAAAAAGTTAATTTTTTATATGATCTTTTTCGTGTTTATAATATGTAAAAAATATCTTGAATTTGTTTCAACTTGATCCCTTTTTCAAGCCATGAGATCTTACTAAGATCTATGAACGAGATATGTGATTTTTAACCATGGTTGAAAATATTGAATCAACTATGTATGACTAAGGGCCTGTCCACTTTGACTGAAACTTAATTAACTGATCTTAAATGATCTTAACTGATCTTAACTTATCTTAACTGATATTAACTTATCTTAACTGATATTAACTTATCTTAACTTAACTGAAATTTATATTGACTAATGAATAATAATATTTATGATGATGGTGAATAGTATGATGACGATGGTATGATGAATAGTAATATTATGATGATGGTGAATAGTAATATTATGATGATGAATAGTATGATGATGATGGTATGATGATGATGGTATGATGAATAGTAATTTTATGATGATGATGAATAGTAATTTTATGATGATGAATAGTATGATGATGATGGTATGATGAATAGTAATTTTATGATGATATTGAATAGTAATTTTATGATGATGAATAGTAATATTATTATTATGATGATGGTGATGATGATGATGAATAGTAATTTTATGATGGTGAATAGTAATTTATGATGATGAATAGTAATATACTGATGATGATGATGGGGGTGATGATGGTGATGAATAGTAATTTTATGATGATGATGAATAGTATGATGGTATGATGATGATGGTGATGGTATGATGATGATGATGATGATGATGGTATGATGATGAATAGTATGAGGATGGTATGATGATGAATAGTATGAGGATGATGATGGTATGATGATGAATAGTGTGATGGTATGATGATGGTGAATAGTATGATGATGATGGTATGATGAATAGTATGATGGTATAATGAATAGTAAGATGATGATGATGATGGTATGATGATGAATAGTGTGATGGTATGATGATGATGATGGTATGATGATTGTGAATAGTATGATGATGATGATGAATAGTATGGTGATGATGGTGAATAGTATGATGGTATGATAAATAGTATGGTGGTATGTTAAAAGTAACTTAACTTATCTTAACTGATCTTAACTTATCTTAACTGATATTAACTTATCTTAACTGATCTTAACTTATCTTAACTTATCTTAACTTACAAGTCAAAAAAACAAGTCAAAGTGGACAGGGCCTAAGTTCAACACATTTTTATCAGAATCAGAAAGCTCTCTTTTAAAATTTAAAAAAAAATTGAAAGTCAAGGAATGCACATTTGATTTCTAGACAACACAAGATATATCTCTCCAAATTTGTGTAGAAACTGAGCGCGCCTGTGAGCCAACTAATGTGTGACTGTGAGTACAAAACATTATTATCAACAACAACGCCATCTGCTAAAAAATAAGAAGATTTTGATAACAATTTGTTGAATTAAAAATTAATGGAACTAGTTCAAAAATGGGTCAGACTAAAATTTAATATGGATTATGTTGAGAAAACTTTCATTATTATTATATTACAATTATTATTTGTATTAGATTGAAATTTCACAATTTCATATTTTTTATCAACGTGATTCATAATATTTCAATATATATCACAATACACGTAAGACGGACGAGGGAAATGAAAATTAATGAAGAAAGCGGGACAAAGGAAAGGAAATTGAAGGAAGAAATCTCCAAAATTGTGAGCAAATGATTCGAAACTAGAGTGTACATGTAGAGTGTAAGGATCCATGTCAAACTACTTAACCAGCAGATTACTATCCATGTTGGCTTCACAAATTCACATATACGTACATGACGTATTTATTATGAGAATTAGTGTAAATTGGGCTAAAGACTTTAATTTAAGGATAAAAATGATTCAAGAAATCAAAGTTCGAAGAAAACGGAGAAGAAATAATATGAGATATTTTACTATATGATTATAGAATGCTAAATTGCAATCGAAATATTAAAACTCTCAATTTAGGTTTTGCCAAAAAAAACTCTCAATTTATTAGGAGGTTTAGTATAAATATGAATGAATTGTATGTAGAATATATAGATGTGAATTAAAGACGTGAGCGAATGTTACTTGTGCCAATTTAAGTTCATTACTCAAAGTAGGTCAACGCATATACAAAAAAATACACATGAGTTCTATTATTAATATGTGAATTCAAATTCTATGTTAAAATCTATCGTAATTATGAGTCTGTTTGGTATCCAAGTGAGATGTTGTAACAGAAAGTTAATAAGCTTCGTATAAATAAATTCAAGTTGAATTTCTTTGATATTATTAAAAAAAAGTGTATTTTTTTCTTCTGTCAATGATGGTTGATATCTCATCTTAAAAATTAAATTGTTTTAAAATCCAAAAGTTTTGTGCATCCATGCAACCATTGCTCAATCAAGTTGCCAAAACATTAAATGTTTCAATTACTAATGTAATTACACAAAATTAGGGTCCACACTGAAAAGCTCTTACCTCTTAGCAGCCCAACGAATCACATGTTTATTGGTCAAACCGTAATTTGCATAAGCCACAAGCCAGTGACAATACAAAACTGTACTATGTATTAACAATAATAAAATTAATAATTTTTAAGCTGCCAATATTCAACATTTGCTACTAGTGTTTTATCGAGGATCGAATCATAATATAAATATTCCATGACTTGTTCAAACTGTACTACAAAATCAAAGAAAACACAATAATTATTTTTAATATTCATAAATTCAACTCCATCAAAAAAAAATATTCATAAATTCAACTAAAAATATTCAACGAACCAAAAATAAGCAGATTGATTTTCAGTGAATAAGAACGACACACTTTTAGTTTCGTATTTATTCTAGAAAATGTTGAGTCAAATAATGTGTGACTAGAGGTCAAGAGGAGTGGCTCAGTGGAGCACTCCCCCTGCGCCAAGGAGCGTCTAGGGTTCAAATCCTCCTAACAGATACTAATATTAACATGAGCACCCAATCAAAAAATAATAATGTGTGACTAGCTACAAAAAAAAAAAGAAAGAAGAAGCACAATTGTCAAAAACAGAAAACTATTCAGTTTCCAATTTCCATTTTGCCGCATTTTGAGTTTGAATTTCAGTTTCACACTTTCAGTATAGAGAAAAACATTTTGAAGTTGTTTAATGTTTAGACATGCTCTTTATTGATTTTCAACCATTAAAAACACACTTTTCAGCTAGTGCTACAAGAACTGCTGTGTTTGTCAACAAGTTAAGCAGCACAATGGTGATATCATCACACAATGATTTACTAATGCAAGTCATAAACAAACAAAACATTTTATGTTTCTGCATGACGTCGCATAAAAGTAAAGACTCGAAAAACAAAATTCATGTAGCGAGATAGAAAAGGAACTAATACCTAGAGACCAAGATGAAGTCGTTGTCATCAAGGACTTGAACATCTTTCTCTCCAACGAAATGCTCCCTTCCAATGGCATTCACGATTTTCACAAATTCCATTCTCTTTGCTAAGGGAAGGGGTACATATGGAAGCCTGAAAACCGGCCTGGCAACTCCCAGCTGAGCCAAAGCAGTGTTCAGGCCTATGGGATTTGGCTCTTCAAAGAGCCACTCAATGAGAGGCATAAGCGCTGAATTGAGCGAAGGGTCTTCTCCTCCAAACATCAGTTTTCTTACCAATCCAGGCACCAAATTGCCCGTGACTGATATTACACCGGTAGCTCCATAACCCCACCTTGCATCATGACACTGATCATCATTTCCACTCCAAGCAACAATCCCGTTATCAGTATATTGCGACGCAAATAAGTGCGAAAAAACCGTGGCATTATGCGACAATTTTTTAGCGGATATGCGACGAATATTTTTTCCATTTTGCGACGCAAATAAGTGCGAGAAAACCGTGACATTTTGCGACGATTTTACCACGAATTTGCGACAACATGTTTCCCTTTCACAAATTTTCATTTTCCCGCTTACCTTTCCCTCCTCTTCAAATGCTCCAAGAGCGGTGCCTGGGTGAACCACACTCTTCAAATGCAGCTGATGCTTCTGCTGTACATATCTCAGCAACAATCTCTTTTTGTTGAGATGGAAAGAGCATATCACAGCTGAGATGGAAATAGCAACAATCTCAGCAACAGATTGTTCTTTCCATCTCAGCAATCTCAACAATCTCAGCAACAATCTCATGGAAAGAGCAAAAGAGATGGAAAGAGCAACAATCTCATGGAAAGAGCAGAAGTAGCAGCAACAATCTCATGGAAAGAGCAACAATCTCAGCAACAATCTCAACCAACCATATTACAGCAACAATCTCTTCAAACAAAGCAAGTAGCTCCAACATCCACACCATATACATGCGTGCTTGCTTCTGTACCTCAAAGACAAGACATTAAAGGCACTAGTGATTCTATGCAGTTTCCCTCTCTCAAGTGGGTTTCCTGTAACGTCCAACTGTGGGCAGCCATGGATCTGTATTCCAGCAGGATCAGCTACTAGAGAATGCAGTGACTGCTACTTTGTGCAGATCAGATGTGTGTATTCAGCAACTTAATTTGATAGCTTCAGAGACTGAAAGCGAAGTGAGTGATAGTGATGGATCTGGATCCATGAGCTCGGCGTACGAGCTGTTTTTGAACGAGAAGATAAGGCCTATGAAGCTGTCGTCACACTTACAGAGAGCTGTTTTTGTATTAATTTCGAAATGTTTTTTTATTTGAAATGTTTGTAATCTTCTTTTAAATTATTAATTTCGAAATGTTTTTTATTGTATTAATTTCGAAATTTAATTTCATATATTTAATTTCGAAATGATTTATTGTATTAATTTCGAAATTTAATTTCTTATCAAAAAAAAATTCATATATTCAATTTCAAAAATTTTAAATGTATTTGTGTCACAAATTTTTTTATCGTGATAAATTCGTTACATAGTAGTGGTAAAAATGTGGTAACATTTATACTACCGTTATACGACGGTTTTTTGACTATTTTTTTCGCGTGGCGTAATCGTCGCATAATTGTGGCATATATCGTCGCAACGTGGTCGCAAAACTGTAGTATAAATTATCGTCGCAAATTGTGTTTTGCGACGACTCTGTCACGCTTTTATTACACAGTTTATCCGTGGCATAATTGGCGACCGCTATGCGACGACTTTTTGATACATTTATTTCTTGTCGCATTGTCGTCGCATTACTGTGGCATATATCGTCGCAATGTCGTCGCAAAACTACAGTGAAATTTATGCGACGTAGCTTTTTGCGGCTAGTACTAAATGGTCGCAAATTTCGTCGCAAAACTCATTTTGCGACGACTTTGTCACGCTTTTCTCACACAATTTATTCGTGGCATAATTGGCCAAAATTTGTAGTGCTTGTGCCTTAATTGTATCTTTCCAAAAAAAATAAACAGGTGAATCGTCCTTTGTTCTTATCAGTGTTATTAAAACCGGATCGGTTCGGTTTTGCTATCAAACCAGTTTGCATTCGACCCGGTTGACCCGGCCGGTTGAACCAGTTGGTTGACCCGGTTTTTCATTAAAATCATAATTTTATCGGTTAAATCGGTTCGATTTGGTCTTAAAACTTAATTATGTAATTTGAATTTGACAAGACTCGAACCTAACCCTCTCTTAATGGTTATTCTCTTTCCTTCCACTAGGCTAAAGATGATTGTTGTTTTATTATTTGTTTAAATAATGTATATTCATTTATCAAATCTATAAAAGTTATTACTTATTATCAATTTAACTAGAAATTTAATTAGTCTTATAAATCCCTTATTGTTGTGACTTGCAAATTAAGACTAAAATTGTTATTGTTGTTCTATTATTGATTTGTACTTTATCAAATTCTAAATTTGTTATGGTATGTTGTTATCAGATAATAAACATGTAATATTTATTCAAGTCATAAATATGTTAAATTATAATATTATATATAAGTATTTTATTTTTATTTTTTTTAATATGTGCGGGTCAATCCGGTTCAACCCGGTTGAACCACTGACCCATAGACCCAGTGACTTGACCGGATCGATCCACGGGTCGGTTTTAATAACACTGCTTCTTATACACATATACTTCTGATTTGAGCGTAAGAGCATCCTCACCAATGATCATTTCAATCATAAAAGATGACTAAAATTGGGTGATCGAAAAATTCTTGACTACACTAATGACCTTTTAAGTCATCAAACATGACCAAACACAAAATTGGTCACCCCCGGTGACCAACTTTTAAAATTTGGCCATGGGATTGGGACCCACACAAATATGAATGTACTAATAGAAACTTGACACCTGCCAGATTAATAAAAATTAATCTTATATTTGTAACGATTTTATCTTACAAAATACAACTCCAAAAAATTATCATTGGTTATATTTTTTGAGATCCATAAAATGATATGCATAATATTTTTGCCGGTTTCTCATTCTTGTCCCTATTGGGCAGACATCTGGCGAAGAAGGCGAAAGAGGAGGCGCGAAACTGGAGAAATCCCGAAGCAATTCCAGGGTGCATTAGATAGCTTGTCTATCATGTTTGTCTTCCTGAGCGTGTTGTCAGTAGTCAGCTCAATGTTTTATCTTTTCATGTATGTGGGCTTGCTTTTCAAAAAAGATCTTACAAATGTTGCATAAATATATATAAGGGACATTAAATGTGTGTCGCGTAAACAAAATTCGCATAACAATATGATTGCAAAAAAAAAACAATAATTGTGGATTGTATATACCATCGTCTTAAGCGATAATTTTCAAAAAGTCTGTCCCATAGGATGTATTTTGGACTCTGATTTGCAAATTGAAAGAACTGTAATTACTAGGTGAGAACAAAATCATTCAAACGGGCTATTTAAAAGTAGATCCACAAATGTGGCTTTTATTCTTATGCAAACATATTTGCATAGATATGCACCATGCAACGACGATACATTAATTATTGAGTTTTACATAGACGATAATGACTCTGCCGGAGTACACGGCTAAGAGCTATGGTCTAGCCGACACGTGGAACTTCTGCAACTGTTCCATTCTTCTTGACGAAAACCCACACCCGATCACATCTGAAATCCTTCGTGGTCGAGGATCCAACAGGAAGCACTATGACACGAACAAAACGGTTCTGTCTCTCAATTATGCCTGCTGCATGCCGTCCATTTTCTCCCACCAGCTCCGGCCATGTGTTCTTTCCTGTATTAATTATTAAACACACACAATCCAAAGTTTCAAAACAAAAAAATCAAGGAAGCAGCAAAGATATCGAAGACATGATGCGCTTAATTTAGAAAAGTATGTTGTATACCTGGTGGGCATCCAGAAAGCATGTTTTCAAGCTTGTAAAGTTGATGATCGAGTTAATAGCTGATAGTGGATGATCGAGTTGATGATGTGAAAAAGATGGAGCAAAGTGCACCCATTATATAGAAGAACAAATTGAGTTCAATTATTGTAACAAGATAATTTTCAATAGCATCATGTTTTGCGCATGTGGTTGATGGACTTGGGTCAAGTTCAATAATGGCTTTTGAGGAAAATGGATGCACAACTTTTGTACATATCTGTAATAAAAAAAATCAGAAAAAAAACGTGTGTTTATAGAGACTGAAGGGACTGCTATGTTGAATTTAAATTTTTTGTTTTTTATCTCGGTAAATTTAAATTAAGTTCAATAAAGTTTGGATACAAATCCGTTAAAAATTAACTTTTAACATATAAACTATAAACCTCTACAAAGTTGACACGTGTTCAAACTTTTTATTTTTTGTAATTTAAACCCCAGGGGGAATATAATCTTTTCGGTTTTCGTAATTAATTTTAATTTAATTTAGACTTTTGAGGCTTTAAAAGAATGTTGGAGTCAAATGAAAAATCAGATGGAGTCAAGCTATATATCGTTGCATAGCTATCTCAAAGTTCTACAACTCTTAAGTTCACACCGAGAGCAGACACGTTTAGAAGGTCGAAACACTAGTGAAAGCTTAATGATCAGACTTAATGCATAAGTGTTCGGACTTAATTGGCACCACAAATGTTATATTAGACTTTTATTGTTTCAATTAAGTGCTGAAAGCAAATAAAAAAAGTCTGATGAAGCCAAGCTATATATCGCTGCGTAGCTAACTCAAAGCTCTACAACTCTCTAGTTCACACCGAGAGCAGACGAAATCGTTTAGAAGGTCGAAAAATGAGTGAAAGCTTAATGATCAGACTTAATTCATAAATGATCAGACTTAATTGGCACCATAAATAACATATTAGACCTTTGTTAACTCGATAGAGGCAAGCTATACATCGCTTGCGCATGTGACATATTAGAGGCAACTCTCTAGCATCATGTTTTGCGCATGTGGTTGATGGACTTGGGTCAAGTTCAATAATGGCTTTTGAGGAAAATGGATGCACAACTTTTGTACATATCTGTAATTAAAAAAACCAGAAAAAAAAACGTGTGTTTATAGAGACTAAATGGACTGCTATGTTTAATTTAAATTTTTTGTTTTTTATCTCGGTAAATTTAAATTAAGTTCAATAAAGTTTGGGTACAAATCCGTTAAAAATTAACTTTTAACATATTCCTAGAAGATAACCCCCAAGAACACGGTGTTTTCTTATGTTCACCACTTACTACGTTTTGTTTGTTGTCCCACAGCGTACTGAAGCTGTTAGGAAAATTAAGAGTAAAGTTAAAACTTTACCTTGTCTAATGCTTTCTAACCTAAATTGGGAAAAAATCATTGAAACAGATGCCTCTGATATAGGCAACGGAGGAATTTTGAAACAAATAAATCCAGAAACTAAACAAGAATATCTTGTTAGGTTTTATTCCGGAAAATGGAACAATGCACAAAAAGATTACGCAACTGTTGAAAAAGAAATTTTTGCCTTTGTCAAGTGTGTCTTAAAATTTCAAGACGATTTATACAATCAAAAATTTATTATAAAGACAGATTGTACGTAATTCTGCTAAATTCATGACTAACAAAGATTTTAAACACGATGTTTCTAAACAAATGTTTGCTAGATGGCAGGCTCATTTGGCCCCATTTGATTTTGAAATTTTGTATAAAAAGGGAGAAGATAATATCCTCCCAGATTTCCTAACTAGAAAATATATTCAATGAGTTTTGCAGACCAAATGCCTCCTCTCAGAATGTATGGGAATATGCCCTCATTCGCAAACACGGTGACCATTAGATGCCCACCCAACCAGGAGAATAGTTCTCCAATTGATAACAAAATGTTATCCACAGAAGATATTGGTTTAGATCACGATTCCTACCACCAAAACAAAAGCAAGAAGTAATGTTTCTACTTAAAGATCGATGCTACAGGAAGCAATCAGCCTTGGACATTATTAGCCAATCACAATAAGTTTGGTACAATGGAGGATGGCCTTTTAAAGTTTACAAATATCAGACTTGTTATGAGAATAAACTCATTAAAAATGGGTGTCAAATTACTCATGTTGTGAAAAGACAATCAGAAATTTTTTGCTACAGCAAACTCATTGTTAAAAGGGTAATATCCTTCCAAGAATGGGGAAATCCCCTTACTCCAAGGAAACTCCATTATATTGGGAAACACTATTCAGACAGGCATACGGCTGAATATGATTATTTGGAGTATCTTGATGCCTTCAACACAGTTATGTTATATGATGATCCAGGACACAAACATTTTTGGTTTATAACTATAGATATGGACTTCACAGAATCTGTCATACCTTCTTGGTTCGTGAAGTGGTGGCGACATTTTGGTCCACGTATTAGCATCCTACCAGAAGAATTCAAAAGTTTGTTTTCTAATTGGAAAGAATCTTCGGCCCCTTCTCACATCGCTTATGAAAAGAAGGCAAAGCATAAATTCTCCCTCCTATTTTTTTGCAAAATTTGCAATCCCTTACATCTGGAGGTGGGAACCAGTTTTTGATTGTACTTTTATGTTCAACACTTTTCTACCTTGCCTTAAGAGGAGATCCTTTTCAAAATTCTGGAAAGACTGCAAGCTTAACCCGGCAAACAAAAGACTCCAGGACTATGTCTGAATTTGTGATATGAGCCCGGTTATACCAGGCACTTCAATTATTATTACTGAAGACGTGGAGCATGGAGAATCCTCCCAGCAACAAAACAACATATACATAATATAAAAGGTCCCATATCTCTAGTCGCTTTCATATATTGCCAAGACAGTTGAAAATAAGGGAAATAATGCCTGGCACGGAGAATCTCCACTGTAGAAAAATAGTAGTTTGGGTCCCCTACATAGTTTTATCAGGGTCCCTTGTCTTTTTAGATATTTTCTTTTCCCTGGCTATATAAAGGGATGTTGTGTGTAGTAGAGAAGCAAGCCTTTGCATACCTAGCAAAGCAATAAGTCTCTACTCCTTCTTCTCTCTAAGTTTGTAAAATATTTTGAAGTAATAAACTTTGAAGTTTGAAGTATCCTTGGTGCACATACGAGTAGTAAGTTCTTTACTTTCTGTATTTTTATTTTTTATTTTTGTTTCTGATGGATAGTCTAATAGGCTAAACCATTGATATGTGATAAATCGATGTCAAAACCACGTAACTTCCTTGGCGATGTTCTAAAGGTCCCGGTATGAGAATTAAGATCCTTGACAAAGATCAGGTACCATAACATATATTAACCAATACTATAAGATTTGGGTCCTTTCTCGACGGGCATACTTCTGTAGCGACCATCTGAGAAATGCCTGTAATCGGAGCCTTTGTGCTCCAGTCCTTGCAAACACAGTTGATCTATGTTGTGGGTACTGATAATATGTTTGTGGATCCAGTTCTATCTAAGAGTGGTTTGATAACTAGAACATCCAACCTTGGTTGGTAGGTTGATTTCTTTAAGGTTCTACTAGCGTGAGTTTGTTGTTATGCGTCCTTAATGGTCCCGGGGAAGGCGATGTAAGTCCCACTTAGCCGGAGTTGGCGCCAAGGCTGTAGCCGTTAAGCCCTCGTTGGTTTAGTTTTGGAGGGACAACAAACAAAACGTAGTAAGTAGTGACCGTAAGAAAACACCGTTTTCTTAGGGGTTATTTTCAAGGGATTTTTGTGAATCTCCCTGCTTCGTCTTAACCTAGAACACACTTCTATTGATTTTTCATATCAAATTCATATGTATTTCTGACGTCAATTAATATTCAACAAAATTTGATAATTAATTTACTACTTTTTCGATTATCTATGCCATGTAATCGAGATGACCTTTCGACCGGCTGGGATGTGATTTTTTTCGTTTATTCACAAATTAAAAGCTGTATTCGCAAAAAAAAAAGATGCATTCACAAAATAAAAATAATATTCATAAAATATGCTAGGCTTCTATTTAAAATTATTTTCAAGACACGTCAATTATAATTCTTTTAAAATATGTGATACATAAACAACAGTGGCAGTTTTAGGGGGCAGGGGGCCAGGACCCTCTTGAATTTTGTAAAAAAAAGTTACATATAAAATTATATATATATTTTTGAAAATTTTGAACAAACATCTATCTTCGGTCACTATTTTTGTGAGCTTAACCTCTGAATTTCATCTTGGAGTGAACATAAATGTTATAATATTTTTATTCAAGAAATGCAGGAAAATCAAAACGTATAGGTACATAATTGTAACGGGTTGGCCTGAGTAAATAGAACGGGCTTGGACAAGATTTTGAGTCCGAACTGATTGGGTGGATTTAGCCCGGCCCGATAGAATGAGTTCTAAAATATAGAATAGACAGGCCGAACTCGGCCCGAGCTCGGATTTGTGCAGGTCTACTTTGGAGTTATTGTTGGAAGGTAAACGCACAACGCACAGACGAAGCAAAGGTGACTGGGGAAGTTTCACACAATGGAAAACTTAGCCACTTTTGGAAGAAATTATGGAGGATCAGAGTTCAGAGATCTACTGTGAGGTCCAGTGGCCAGGGGCGGAGCCAGGCCCTTTTTACACGGGCTAAGCCCGAGTAAGTTTTTTAGAAAAAAAATTATGATAGAGGTAAGTTTCAAACCCCTGCCCCCAGTATTACAATTGTCTGCCATTCCACCATGCCAATTGAAAGTTCTTGTGAAAAATTGTTCAATACTAAAATATGAATTAAGAATGATTATAGTGTATATATTTTTGTCATTTTTATCAATACCACACTAACGGAATTTTTTTTTAGCCCGGGTTAGTTTCTGTTCCTAGCTCCGCCCCTGCCAGTGGCGCTAAGTTTGATAAAAAAGAGGGTGTTGTGTGTGTTTTGTCTGTGGATTCTAGGAGGAAACTGTGACGCATAGCTTCATCTATGGGCTTCAGAATATTAGAAACAACTACTGAAGTCATCCAGGTTTGTAGAGATCAAGTTTAATTACTTGGATGATTGGATTTAGTATTGTTTGCATGAGTTTGAAGATGAGGACTTGATATATATTTTTTGTGGAGTGAGTTGGATTTGGTACTCAGGCTGCGGTTTCTTCGACTAAAAATTCAGTGAAGGAGTTCAATAACCCATGATACAGGTTCATCAATTACGACCAACATTCTGTACTAATCTTGTATCAAAAACACATATCATATTCATTTCGAAAAATCAATTAGTAATTACAACACGAACGAAAGCCCGTTCGTGACATACAACTATGTGACATATAATTCTATTTGTTTTTATTCTGAATAATAACAATATGACATACATGGGGCGCGCTTAAATGAGAACCATTTTTAGGCTAAGAACCTAAGAACCAATTTAAGACATTGGATGAGTTCATCCAATATGGCTCTAGAAGGTGTCACGTGTTCCACTCACCCCGCCAACATTCTGAATAATAACAATATGATATAGTTCAAATGAAACCTGAAGAAAAAAAGCTCAACACACTGATCACACATGGAAAAAAACCATAACAATTAGACAGTACACATTACATTAGGTAAAACTCAGCCAAAGACATAACAAAATTATAAAATGTTAACTTTTATTTGTAGCTTCTAACCAATACCAAACATCTCATGGCATCTAAATCTGATAAAAAAAGAGATCGAATATACCCTCTTCAAATTTTGTATATATCCATAACTCGTGCATTTCTTCAATGCATTAGTAAATGTATGAGCAAGAGTCACATTTTCGGTGATAACATGATATGTCTTCATCTATTTATTTGTGATCATTCCAATTGATATTTTGAGTGTGTGATCAATTTGTCTTTTTCTGTGGAATTGCGAGGAACCAATAAAGGTTGAGTAGATGGAAACCTTGCAAGTTCAGATGGAAAGTCTTATGAAAGCTGACGATGTCGAAAAAGAAACATGGTGGCTCATCGTAGGTGACGATGAAACAAACAAGTTGCTTGCTTTCAAAAGAGTGAGTCTGCATAAGGTCATGATGCTCCACTTCTCAGCCCCAGCGGAGCCTGGTAATAAGTCTTACGCACTTTATTTCTTGTGCGACAAGAGTTTTGACTTCACTATTAATGTCCGCGCACGAGATTAGCAATTCTATTCGGTGGTTCTCTTGTTATATTGTACTCAGCCTTTGATGACACTGTTGTTTTGAATTCATTCCCAGTGGGGCGGCTTTCCCGTTGCTTAGGTCGCAACCCATGGTTCGACTCCTCTTAACCCCCTTAACTTAACATTAACATGATACTAACATAACATAACCAAGCCCCATCAAAAAAAACTAAAAAAACTATTATAATTGCTGACACTATTATTTGCATTTCCAGATTACATTTTATTGCGAGTACCTTATTATAATATTTTGAAACGTATTATTTGCATTTCAGGTTGGATTGTGGTGTTTTCCTTGTTTCTTTATGTTGAGTTCAATTTGGAGTTATGTTAGGTTTAACCCCAACTTCACCGAAGGAAACTGACCATGTATAGTCAGACATGCTAGATAATGTGCTTTTTGTCAGTTGTATAAACAGGAAACAATGCATTTTCCATGTTTTGTATGAATATTGACAATTTACTTTACTAGGTTTGTATACATCGCACTTTCCATATTTGTATAAATAAGAGTAGTACTGCCTCATGATAATTCAACGTATCTTAGATTGTTGCATTGTCGATGTGATTTAAAGTTGATACACCATGATTTTCAAGATGACCCTGTTTTATCTTAGTTATCGAAATTGCATTATCATGTTTAACATCATTTTCTTCAAGATTCATATTCTGCTCACAGCCTATTTGAATTAAGAGAAGCAATATTATATGAGAATCGTTTCTCAATGTTTTGTAGGCCTCGAGATGTAGTTTCTCAATCATATATCAATTTTTATAATTGATCATGTCCGTTACTGCTATCATGTAACCTACAAAATTAATGAGGTATGCTGTTGGTATTTTTAAGTGTTTCAATTAATTCATTTATTTTTATGATAGCATGCATATGTTTACAACAAGGATCTTCCAACCTTGGAGTGAGGAAGTCGCATGTTAGTTCTAACTTCTAAGACTTTTACATTATGAAAGACTGTTCATTTTAATTTCTGAGTGAGGCCAATATATCCGATTCAAACTTATAGAAATAAGCTCACTTTGGTTTCATCATGAACCGTGATAGATCTGGTCATTGACCTCTGCCTTCATGGGTAACATTGACCTCTTTCATTAAGATGCAGACCCATAGCCCAATATCTAGAATATTATTTAAGGGTATGGAAGCTTATGATAGATTCACGAACTTGTAATTAATAGGGGGAATGCTATGTGTATCTAGGGGAGGTGTCTTTTGCTCCAAATCATCCAAATCAATACAAATCGTGCTCTCCATAAAGTGCAAGTTCTCATTTCTAAATTCCTTTCGGAGTTCTTAAGACCTCTATGGGCAAGGTTACGATTTCTTAGCTAAGTGACTTCGATAAAAGTCTAGCTAAGCACTGCATGATGATGAGTCGTATTTATACGACTCGTCAAACTAACTAATCTCATTTATTTTGACACTTTTATATGCGAACGTTTACTTTTTAGTATGGTTTTACATTTCAGGTCTTTCAGAAGCTCTAGGAAAAACTGTGTAATAAAAGACGGCGGTCCGGTCCGGTCCGATTTTCCGGTCCGGTCTTGGATCGACCCGTAAAATTCGATCCGGTCCGGTTTTCCGGTCCGGTCTGAAAGTGTGCATCCCTAAGCCCAAAGATGGAGACTAAAAATCTAATATCTAGAATGTTCTTGAAGGGTATGGAAGCTTAGGATAGATTCATGAACTTGTAAATAATAGGGAGTAAGGCTAAGTGTATATAGGTGAGGATTCATGTGCTCCAAACCATCCAAAGTAATACGAATCATTCGCTCCATAAAGTGCGACTTCTCATCTCTAAATTTCTTTCGGAGTTCTTACGTCCTTTGTGGGCAAGGTTAGGCTTTCTTAGCTAATTAAGCGACTTCGGGATAAGTCTAGCTAAATTTTGTACGACTTAGAAGTCAAAAACTACATCTGTGACATTGTTCTCCTTTTGCTCGATATTTCTCATAAACACTACTTATATTTTTCCGAAGTTGAACTAGTTTATATGATATTTTTCTACTTCAATAATAAAAGGTAAAAAAGTTAGTGATAACGGTGCATCATGTGAAAAAAGAGAAAGTGTTACTCAAATCAGATATGGGGAACTTTTTCAGGTGTATACAGTGGTTTAATTGAAAGTTGAATTGAGTTTTGATAATGATTATAGAGCATCAGGTCCACAAAATAGCAATGATCAAGTTGACGTAATATTGCTTATAAGATGAAAATCAAGAAAGCACAAAGCATATGCAGATAGCCAAAGGTTTATTTGTACATTTCATTTTAGTTATTACTGAACTGATAGATTGGAACTCACTTAAAAATGAACATAAATATTACTGAAGAACTTGTGAACACAGATACAGTAATATTTGTTTTGTTCTCATAGATGTATATACCTAAAATGATTATGGAGTAGAGTAGTACCTTAAATTCCCCTTGAATCTTCATGTATGATCACTGTTGTGTACCTAACGTAACGTACCTAGCCAGTGAAATTTCACAACTAAGGTTGTTGTTGTATGAACACAAGTGTAATAAAATGAGGCTTCCCAACCATCACTAATACAGAACATACAATAGATATCGCTTTAAATCAGTGCTGTCTTTAAAAAATGGACTATTAGACAGTGATTTTTTTCTTTAAGTGATGTCTATTGTCCACATCAGACAACATTTAAAATAGAAGCACTGTCTAATGTGTACTATTCTCTAGAATAGACAACGCTTTTCTAATAAATATTGTGTAATTTAGAGAGATAGGATTTTATATGGAATCATATCCCTCGTTTTACTATTGATAAATGACGAAAGTTCCGAACTGTGCCTTTATGAGAAAAACACCGAAAACAGAAAAGTTACACTTTGGATTTACACGGCGTTCAGCAATCAGCAGAGGGTTCTGAACGGATCGCTGCCGATGCTAGGGATCAGGGTTTAGATGAGTTATCTGCGGATATGAGGCAGAGGCACTTCTAAATTTCGTGAGCTCTGAGATTTCGCGGGCATCCGCGCGCGAGTTTTACTAGATCGAGGATGAATAACAACAACTCTGTAGCCATTATATTGCTGTTGCTGCATCTTCTAAACCCAAAAATAATCGGATCAAATTTGATTGTGTTACCTTCACTTTCTAAAATCGAAAAGCTTGGCCATCTTCGATTAAGACGAACAGAGGGTTTTCGTTTCTTTTTCTCATAAGGGCAGTTCGGAAATCGGAACTTTCACCTTTTGTCGCTTGGCTCGCCATATCTCCTCATCAATCCCTTTCCAAGGCATAGCTGGTTTTATACTTGAATAAGAAACACAAAAGATACGCTTCTACTGACTGTCTTGTTTTATGGAGTACATATTTCCTAGAACAAAAAAGCTGGTTTATTTATTATTGTCTTTACTCTATCAAATAAAACTACGTACAAAAGATTAAAACTAAACATGTTGCCGCTTGCAGATGGTTCACACTATACTACTGAAGCAATGTCTTCAAAAAGGAAGGCGTTTTCTGGTCCTCCAACTCCCTGAAGAAATCACACTCCATCAGCTGCCTCATCGAGGGCCTCTTCGACGGCTCCGGAGTCAAACAATCCGCCACCATCTTCATAAACGTCGGTGATATCTTCTTCACCTCACCCTCCTTGACATGTTCATCTTCCACCGGGAAAAAGCACACACATCTTCTGACCAAGTGTGAATGTTTCTTCTCCTTCTTCATCGCCTTGGCCTCCTTCTCCACAATCTCCGGCCAGTCAGCAAGGAAGGCAGCCAGCTCTTTATAACTTCTTGCCGGAACATTACCCAATGCTAATTTCAACGCAGCAATCCCAACGCACCAGACATCGCTCTTCAACTCCATACCCTCGTCAGTTAAAATCTCTGGCGGCAGAGCCGGCCACACAGCCTCAGGATCTTCATACTTTCCATCAGGATCATAAGCTAATAAATCCAAGTCAATCCTCAGTCCACCATCATTATCAACAAAAACATGATTAAGATCAAATCCTCTATGCATCCATTGACGCCCATGTAAATAATCCAAACCCTCCAACACCTCCCTCAACACAAACCCCACTACCCTCTCCGCCAGCCCACTGCCTGAACCTGAACTCCTCCTAGCCACAACCTGAGCCAGCGACATCGCATGCTCGCAAGGCATCACGACCCATAGATCACCATCATGGACAAAAGAACAATGTATCCTTGTTACATTCTTGTGATCCGATATCTTAGAATGCTTAATGTCGCGAGTCAAGCAGATAACGTTTTCTAGCACGCGCCCACGCTTGAAGACCTTGATCGCCACGACCTTCCCCGAAAAAACCGTAGGCTCCAGTTTCAGGTACTGAGCTTTGTAGAGAGTAGCTCCTTCTTCAGCAAGTTGGATTTCTTCTAAGATTTTGTAGCTGTCTGCAGACTTCATGGCACCAAGAGGATGCTCTTCTTCAATCTCACTGGAAGACATATTGTTGAGTAAAAACCAATGGTTTGATGGTATGATTTTCTATAACCAATTATCTGAGAGTTGGTTTATATATATAGTAAAACAAATTAGACTTTTAGTAGGAGTTCTATTTCTATATTAAGAAGATAACTGAATATGATTTAGATAATCTTTATAAATATTCAAATTTTGATTAGCTGATAAGTGATAATCCAAATTAGAAACTAAAGAAACTCCACATTAAACAAGGTTTAGGAAACTTCTTTCTCATTTTATTTTATTTGTTTGTAATATGTATAAAAATATCTTGAGTTTGTTTCAACGTACTCTCATTTTTTAGCCCATGTGATATTGCTAAGATCTATTTGTAGATAATTATTCATAACCCGCGAGATGAACGAGATATATTTGATTTTCAACCAATGAAAACATATATTTCACTTGAAATTTATATTTTTGATTTCTTGTCGAAAATATTGAATCAACTATGTATGACAGTTTAACACATTTTTAAAAAATTGTTTGATAACAACCCTTTTTAAAATAATAATAATAATAAGTTATCATGAAAATCAATTAATACACAACACTCAAGTCATGTCATAGAGACACTCAGATAATTTGACAATATATATATATATATATATATATATATATATATATATATATATATATATATCCACACAAGCTCGAAGAAATTTGATTTGTAAACAACACTTTCATTGACCATTTATCTTTCCAAATTTGTGTAGAAAATGTTGAGCCAACTAATCTGTGACGGAGAACATTATTATCATCAACGTTAACAACTTAACATTAATGCTTTTGCAATAATAAAAAAATAGAACTAATTAAAAAATGGGTCAGAATAAAATTTAAGGAAAAGTACAAATAGGGGCTCCGAATTACCACTTCATTCCAAATTGATGTACGAACTATCATATTATCTAATAAATGAGCAAAATCAAAAAATCCGTTAAACATAATGGACGAAGTTAACTCCGTTAGTCAATTCCGCTAATCAATATTTCAAATAACAATTAAATGATTTTTTCTTTAATTTCATCTATATATCTCATTAAATATTTTTTACTTTAATTTTATCACAATATTAAAATTTTCCATAAATTTCGTAGTACAAATGAGTATTACTTTTAAATCTCATAATATAAAAAATTTACCACATAACATGTATGAATAAAATATAAATAATTATAGGGCAAATGAGTTTGGCTCAGTGGTGAGCAAACTCCCCCGGTTGCTTCCAACCCCGGGTTCGAATCAAGTCCCTACCCACTTCTCTTTAATAAAAAAAGAAAGAAAGAGCAGATACTAAATGTTCTAAGCTAGAGCTCAAAGAATCAAAAAAAATATATAAATAATTATTTTCGTGATTCATATTTTAAATATTTCAAGTATTTGAAATTGATAATTTATTATATAACATGTACATAGTAAATTTTGTAAAATTGCAAATAATTAATTAAAAAATAATATTCATTTGTACTATGAGATTATGGAAATTGTTAATATTATAATAAAATTTAAATTATTCAATGCGATAAGAGAAAAAACATTTAATTATAATTTAAATGTTGACTAACGGAGTTAATTCAATTTGTTAAATTTAACTGATTTTTTATTTTGTTAAAATATGGTAGTTCTGACCATAATCTAGAGTGAAATGGTAGTTCGAGATCATCATCTATTTTAAATCGGATCAGACTTAACGCATGTTGATCATACTTAAAAATGTACTGTAGCGAAAGTCGAATTTTACTATAGCAAAAGTCAAATTTTATTCAAAATTATCAGACTTAACACATGTTGATCAGACTTAAAAACGTTCTATAGCGAAAGTTGAATTTTACTGTAGCAATCATCAATTTTTATTCAAAATGATCAGACTTAACGCATGTTGATCAGACTTAAAAACGTACTGTAGCGAAAGTCGAATTTTACTGTAGCAAATTTTAGGACGATTATACCTCTCCTATCTTTTATGTATTTTTAAATAAGTCCGCGTGTGTTTTTAGTTATTTACAAAAAGAAACCCAAACGGGATGAATTTTGATTGGTCGATTTTTACACGTGTTAATTTTTTTATGAGTTTATAGTTTTTATGTATAATACTGGTTTGTATTTGATCCAAACTTTTAATTTTAAATCTCATAATATTAACAATTTCACACAATTTACCACATAACATGTATGAATAAAATATAAATAATTATTTTCGTGATTCATATTTTAAATATTATCGCATTGAAATATTTAAAATATGAATCACGAAAATATTTTTATAATTTGATAATTTACTATATAACATGTGTATAGTAAATTTTGTAAAATTGCAAATAATTCATTAAAAAATAATATTCATTTGTACTATGAGATTTATGGAAATTGTTAATATTATAATAAAATTTAAAATATTCAATGCGATAAGAGAAAAAAATTATAATTTAAATGTTGACTGTTAATTCAATTTGTTAAATTTAACTGATTTTTTGATTTTGCCAAATTATGGTAGTTCTGACTAGGCCTCGGCGTTGGGCCGGGTACGGGTCAGCCCTGCCCGAAAAAATTAGGTCGGGTGGGCTTTAGATTTATTTAGTTATATATTGAACAGTAACCGGGTCGGGTCGGGTACAAATTTTTAAAAAATTTAAACCCTAAGGGTACCCTCCTGATAGGTCAGACTCGGGTCAACCGGGTAGGATCAACCGGGTCGGGTACATATTACCCTGCTTTCCAAAAAAAAGACATCAAAGTCAAACACAAACACCCCGGCTGCTTTTCAAAAAAACAAAAAACAAATGGCATCCCTAAATCAAATCAGCAATCCTCGAATCCCTAAACACCATCATCCCTAAACCAAATCAACAACTCTTCTTCATCTTCCTCTCTCTAATCCTCTTCAGTCCCCAACCAAGCTTCGATGCAGACACGCCTGGATCCCGATCATCTTCCTCTCCTTCTCCCATCTCATCTCATCTTCTACCTCTCCGTCGCAAAAACTCTCTGGCGCGTCAACGGATTCGAGTACCAGAGGAGGTGCCACAAGCTCACTTTGGGCCTCGCCACCGAGAAGCTCAGGCAGTTGAACATGCGGCAGAGCGGCCGTGGTGATGAGGAGGTTGAACATGCGGCCGTGCTTATTTAAAAATCAGAATTCGTGGTCGTAACTTCCAACCGTTCTCACCGCCAATTTCAGTGATGGCGATGGAGGAGATGGATTGTCGATGAAGTTGGATGAGAGTGAATCGAAAGAGAGAAACGGCGATGATTAAAGAGTAATGCAGTTGTTAGCTAGGGTTTTTAAATAGGTCTGGACTGAATTTTTGGGCTTTATAAATTGGGTTTTAAGATACGGGTAAGGGTAAGGGTCGGGTAGGCGGGTCTGGGTCGGGTTTTATGTATAAGACCCTTACCCTGCCTATAGGTCACACGGGTGGGTCAGATTCGGGTCATATCCGGGTCCGGGTTGGGTTACGGGCGGGGTCATATTCGGGTCGCCCTTTGACCCTCTCAGCAGCCGGGTCACCAGCCGAGGCCTAGTTCTGACCATAATCTGGTTGAAATTGTTGTTCGAGACCCCTTTCTGTACTTTGACCTAAAATTTAATACGGAGTATGTTAAATAGAGTTTCATTATTATATTACAATATTATTTGTATTAGATTTTAGATTTTGCAAATTCATTTTGGATTACAATTTTTGAACTGGCAATCTGGCATGTATCTCATGACGTAAATATTATTTAGAATTATTGTAAATTGGGCTAAAGACTTTAAGTCCAACCTCAGAAAATGATACAAGAACAAGTTCATTGGAGAAGAAATAATATGAGATATTTTTCTAGATGTATATAGAAATTTAAATTACAATCATAGGATCAAATTGATCACAACTCTCAAATGAGAAGGTGATTATGTATAAAACTAAATGAATTGTAAGTAGAATAAAGTGTGAATGATATTAAGATAATAGGATGTGAGTGGGTCTTTGGGTGAATTTAATTCCATCGCTCAAATTCTTATCGAAAAGAAAATTCATCACTCAAATTCGATCAACAACCTATACCATATTCAATGTAATCAACCACTTTCATTTTCATTTCATTCGCTATGTTTGTGTAGCTGAACTATTAAATAAAAAATGATGAGTACTGTTAAAAAAAATACATCATTTGTATTACGAAATGCAGTAAGATGCCAGAGGATAAAGAGCAAGACATGAGTAATTATCTGAGTAAAAAGCAGTGGTTTGATGGTACGATTTTCTGTAACCAATTATCAGAGTCTGGTTTGTATATATGTAGTAAAACAAATTCGACTTCAACTAGGAGTTCTATTTCTATATTGAGTAGATAACTGAATATGATTTAGATAATACTGATTAATTTCAAAATTTTAATTAGTTGGTGATAGAAATTAAAAACGAAAGAAAGTCCAAGTTAAATAATTTTTAAGAAATTTGTTTCTCTTTATATTTTATTTGTTTTGTAATGGTTTAAGAACAAAGTTGATTTTGGTACAAATGACGTCAAAATCGACCTATAGTTCGTCGTATAAAAATGAAAAAGACGGCATAGTTCGTCACTTTTTCATATAATTCGTCACCGAGAAAATACACAAAAAATCAAGATTTTTTTATACCAAAAAGTTAATTTTTTATATGATCTTTTTCGTGTTTATAATATGTAAAAAATATCTTGAATTTGTTTCAACTTGATCCCTTTTTCAAGCCATGAGATCTTACTAAGATCTATGAACGAGATATGTGATTTTTAACCATGGTTGAAAATATTGAATCAACTATGTATGACTAAGGGCCTGTCCACTTTGACTGAAACTTAATTAACTGATCTTAAATGATCTTAACTGATCTTAACTTATCTTAACTGATATTAACTTATCTTAACTGATATTAACTTATCTTAACTTAACTGAAATTTATATTGACTAATGAATAATAATATTTATGATGATGGTGAATAGTATGATGACGATGGTATGATGAATAGTAATATTATGATGATGATGAATAGTAATTTTATGATGATGGTGAATAGTAATATTATGATGATGAATAGTATGATGATGATGGTATGATGAATAGTAATTTTATGATGATATTGAATAGTAATTTTATGATGATGAATAGTAATATTATTATTATGATGATGGTGATGATGATGATGAATAGTAATTTTATGATGGTGAATAGTAATTTATGATGATGAATAGTAATATACTGATGATGATGATGGGGGTGATGATGGTGATGAATAGTAATTTTATGATGATGATGAATAGTATGATGGTATGATGATGATGGTGATGGTATGATGATGATGATGATGATGGTATGATGATGAATAGTATGAGGATGGTATGATGATGAATAGTATGAGGATGATGATGGTATGATGATGAATAGTGTGATGGTATGATGATGGTGAATAGTATGATGATGATGGTATGATGAATAGTATGATGGTATAATGAATAGTAAGATGATGATGATGATGGTATGATGATGAATAGTGTGATGGTATGATGATGATGATGGTATGATGATTGTGAATAGTATGATGATGATGATGGTATGATGATGATGATGAATAGTATGGTGATGATGGTGAATAGTATGATGGTATGATAAATAGTATGGTGGTATGTTAAAAGTAACTTAACTTATCTTAACTGATCTTAACTTATCTTAACTGATATTAACTTATCTTAACTGATCTTAACTTATCTTAACTTATCTTAACTTACAAGTCAAAAAAACAAGTCAAAGTGGACAGGGCCTAAGTTCAACACATTTTTATCAGAATCAGAAAGCTCTCTTTTAAAATTTAAAAAAAAATTGAAAGTCAAGGAATGCACATTTGATTTCTAGACAACACAAGATATATCTCTCCAAATTTGTGTAGAAACTGAGCGCGCCTGTGAGCCAACTAATGTGTGACTGTGAGTACAAAACATTATT
Source organism: Rhodiola kirilowii (assembly GCA_033675215.1). Lineage (NCBI taxonomy): Eukaryota > Viridiplantae > Streptophyta > Magnoliopsida > Saxifragales > Crassulaceae > Rhodiola > Rhodiola kirilowii. The sequence goes on along the minus strand of CM066193.1, from coordinate 6,044,530 downwards.
ATCAACAACAACGCCATCTGCTAAAAAATAAGAAGATTTTGATAACAATTTGTTGAATTAAAAATTAATGGAACTAGTTCAAAAATGGGTCAGACTAAAATTTAATATGGATTATGTTGAGAAAACTTTCATTATTATTATATTACAATTATTATTTGTATTAGATTGAAATTTCACAATTTCATATTTTTTATCAACGTGATTCATAATATTTCAATATATATCACAATACACGTAAGACGGACGAGGGAAATGAAAATTAATGAAGAAAGCGGGACAATGGAAAGGAAATTGAAGGAAGAAATCTCCAAAATTGTGAGCAAATGATTCGAAACTAGAGTGTACATGTAGAGTGTAAGGATCCATGTCAAACTACTTAACCAGCAGATTACTATCCATGTTGGCTTCACAAATTCACATATACGTACATGACGTATTTATTATGAGAATTAGTGTAAATTGGGCTAAAGACTTTAATTTAAGGATAAAAATGATTCAAGAAATCAAAGTTCGAAGAAAACGGAGAAGAAATAATATGAGATATTTTACTATATGATTATAGAATGCTAAATTGCAATCGAAATATTAAAACTCTCAATTTAGGTTTTGCCAAAAAAAAACTCTCAATTTATTAGGAGGTTTAGTATAAATATGAATGAATTGTATGTAGAATATATAGATGTGAATTAAAGACGTGAGCGAATGTTACTTGTGCCAATTTAAGTTCATTACTCAAAGTAGGTCAACGCATATACAAAAAAATACACATGAGTTCTATTATTAATATGTGAATTCAAATTCTATGTTAAAATCTATCGTAATTATGAGTCTGTTTGGTATCCAAGTGAGATGTTGTAACAGAAAGTTAATAAGCTTCGTATAAATAAATTCAAGTTGAATTTCTTTGATATTATTAAAAAAAAGTGTATTTTTTTCTTCTGTCAATGATGGTTGATATCTCATCTTAAAAATTAAATTGTTTTAAAATCCAAAAGTTTTGTGCATCCATGCAACCATTGCTCAATCAAGTTGCCAAAACATTAAATGTTTCAATTACTAATGTAATTACACAAAATTAGGGTCCACACTGAAAAGCTCTTACCTCTTAGCAGCCCAACGAATCACATGTTTATTGGTCAAACCGTAATTTGCATAAGCCACAAGCCAGTGACAATACAAAACTGTACTATGTATTAACAATAATAAAATTAATAATTTTTAAGCTGCCAATATTCAACATTTGCTACTAGTGTTTTATCGAGGATCGAATCATAATATAAATATTCCATGACTTGTTCAAACTGTACTACAAAATCAAAGAAAACACAATAATTATTTTTAATATTCATAAATTCAACTCCATCAAAAAAAAATATTCATAAATTCAACTAAAAATATTCAACGAACCAAAAATAAGCAGATTGATTTTCAGTGAATAAGAACGACACACTTTTAGTTTCGTATTTATTCTAGAAAATGTTGAGTCAAATAATGTGTGACTAGAGGTCAAGAGGAGTGGCTCAGTGGAGCACTCCCCCTGCGCCAAGGAGCGTCTAGGGTTCAAATCCTCCTAACAGATACTAATATTAACATGAGCACCCAATCAAAAAATAATAATGTGTGACTAGCTACAAAAAAAAAAGAAAGAAGAAGCACAATTGTCAAAAACAGAAAACTATTCAGTTTCCAATTTCCATTTTGCCGCATTTTGAGTTTGAATTTCAGTTTCACACTTTCAGTATAGAGAAAAACATTTTGAAGTTGTTTAATGTTTAGACATGCTCTTTATTGATTTTCAACCATTAAAAACACACTTTTCAGCTAGTGCTACAAGAACTGCTGTGTTTGTCAACAAGTTAAGCAGCACAATGGTGATATCATCACACAATGATTTACTAATGCAAGTCATAAACAAACAAAACATTTTATGTTTCTGCATGACGTCGCATAAAAGTAAAGACTCGAAAACAAAATTCATGTAGCGAGATAGAAAAGGAACTAATACCTAGAGACCAAGATGAAGTCGTTGTCATCAAGGACTTGAACATCTTTCTCTCCAACGAAATGCTCCCTTCCAATGGCATTCACGATTTTCACAAATTCCATTCTCTTTGCTAAGGGAAGGGGTACATATGGAAGCCTGAAAACCGGCCTGGCAACTCCCAGCTGAGCCAAAGCAGTGTTCAGGCCTATGGGATTTGGCTCTTCAAAGAGCCACTCAATGAGAGGCATAAGCGCTGAATTGAGCGAAGGGTCTTCTCCTCCAAACATCAGTTTTCTTACCAATCCAGGCACCAAATTGCTCGTGACTGATATTACACCGGTAGCTCCATAACCCCACCTTGCATCATGACACTGATCATCATTTCCACTCCAAGCAACAATCCCGTTATCAGTATATTGCTTTATCCTCTCATTCCCCACACATTCTTTGATACCTGCCATGTTGGGACTTTGAGCCACGGTTTGGATTACACTCGGGGGAATATCTTGTCCAGTTCGCGTCGGAACGTTATAAATAATTGTAGGTCCCAGAGAGAGGACGCTGTCAAAATGGGAAACTAAGCCCTCTAACGAGGTTTTCCCATAGTAAGGATTGATGTGGAGAGCGGCGTGCATGCCAACAGCAAAACCTTGTTCGGATGCATGGATTGCTTCCCTGGTCGAATTACTTCCAGTGTTTCCAATCACTTTAATTGATCCACCGAAACAGTTCACAGTGTGGCCTATCAGCATTATGTGCTCATCCCAGCTCATCAACTGGCCTTCACCTGTCGTTCCACCGACAATCACACCCTCGACCCCATTGGAGATTTGCATATTCACCAGAGCATCATATGCTTCCAGATCAAATCTTCCATCAGGTAAATACGGTGTCTTGATGGCAGTAATCAGCCTAAGTGCTTTTATATCTTCTGCAGACGTCCTGCATTCATAGCCCCAAGTATCAAATTCAGGCGACCAGGACTGTCACATATAGCACATTTCATAACCCCAAATAAGTTATAACTCGAATCCGAAATAAAATAAATAATATTAACGCATGATAGTGATACACGAAAATGAGATCAATGTAAGAGTGTAGCTTATACTACAAATGTCGATAAATACAAATATAACCAACTAAGAAAAATTTACCTGTTTTTCACTTCGAAACTACGCATAGGGAGATGAAAATTGGGGATCACGGCAGCTTTAGGAGCTGTCCACTTCACATACCTCCTGTTTATCAAAAGCACAATGCAGGACAAATCTGAATTCAGCACTTAACCAAACAAGAAATGCCACATTTTCTAACTTCATTTCTATTGCGATTTAACCTAAACGCAATATGATCAAAGTTATAAGACCAGGTCCAAAACAAGCCAATTATCAATCACTCATCATAAGTCATAACACTATTAATTTCGGAAAATAAATACTTTTTGAATAGAATTTTATTTAAAAAAGTAATTAATTTCTGACAAGAGTCTGTAAACAATTATTCAAACCAAACCTCTTACAACCATTGCCAACGTTCTGACGAGGGATCTGCAACGTAGCGTCGCTCAAGCTCGTACTGAAGCTCTTCAATGTTGCCATGTAAATAAACCAAATCCAACGGCGAGAAACGCAGTAATAATATCTAAACTTCAATAACAGAGGATTTCAGCAAATTGAGATTTCGGTGGCGGAGTGAAGAAAACTACCGATCATGTTGTTGCAGATTCCGGCGAGCAGCGGCGGTGCGAGAGTGAGTGAAATGGTAGGAGATTGAAAGTGTGTTTGTTTTATTAGGGTTTTTATTTATTAATATTAATATTAAAAATTAAAATGGAAGGTGAAGATTGAAATCTTACAATGGCAGCTATTTGTTCAAACACGTGTCCTATGAGCAGCAGGCCAATCCCGCAACCTGGCCCAAAAAATAGAACGACGCCGTCGTGTATCACTTTGCAATGTTTGCATACTGCAGAAGCATCCAAAGGATTTGCAAAAGGTATATTTTTGTAAAAAAAAATATAAATTAATCACATCTATTAATTTGGTTATTTGGACGAATGTGATTAAATTTCGTATTAAATTTTATTTATTGTTAATTTCTCGATAACGAATTATAAATTATTCGTGACGAACTATTTCGTACTTTTTATTTCTCGACAATGAATTATAATTCAATTTTCATTAAAAATACTTTGTACCTAATCGGCTAATAATACATAGCTATCATGCTAACACGTCTTATTATGTTTTTCAGTTTTGGTATCATATTTTTACGTAGTCAAGCAGTAACAAACTAACGAATAACCGATTTCTGTCGCATGCTCTTATTATAAGTGTTTATGCTACTTAGTTTTTAGTGGCCAATATGTATGTTAATTTTTTATTTTTTATTTCAAAAAACAATTAAGAGAGCTTTTTTATTCATTGGAAAAGAAAGAATGCCCACAAAGTTTAACACTCTTTACTCGTACATAAGCACACCTCACAAGAGGGAGAATATAAAAAGAGGAAGCAGTCTGTCTGTCTGTTCCAAACTATCACAAATCTAATATCCTACATAACACTTGATGCCGACGTGGTGACAGAAGATGAAGGAAATACCAGACAGAAAGCAGCTCAAAATGAGTTTCACTTCAAATGTCTTGATGTAAACAAAAAGTTGATCATGCATTGGCTTAGAAAAAGGATTTGGCTGCCGCTATCACCGCATCCACCGTAAGACCGAACTCCTTGTACAGTTTTCCAGCAGGGGCACAGGCACCAAAACTGTCAACGCCGATAGCCTTTCCTGCTGATCCCACAATTTTTTCCCACCCGAATGTGGATCCAGCTTCAATGCTTACTCTGGCAGTCACACCTGCCGGCAAGACACTTTCCTTATAAGCCTCTGTTTGGTCATCAAAAAGCTCCCATGAAACAAAGGAAACGACTCTAACTGCCTTTCCTTCCTTTCTGAGTTCATCAGCAGCTTTAGCAACTATTTCTAGTTCTGAACCAGTTCCAATCAGGATGACATCTGGCTTATTATCAGTTGAGTTGTCGGAGATAGTGTACCCACCTTTCTCCACTCCCTCAATCGATGTGCCAGGAAGATTCGGAAGCTTTTGACGAGATAAAGCAAGGACTGAGGGTCTCTTCCTGTTGAGGATAGCCACTCTGTATGATCCGGCAGTTTCATTACCATCAGCTGGGCGGAGCATCAAGATGTTGGGCATGGCTCGAAAACTTGCCAGATGCTCAATCGGTTGATGTGTTGGTCCATCCTCTCCAAGTCCAATGGAATCATGAGTCATCACATAGATAACACCAGCTCCAGACAAGGCGGAAAGTCTCATCGCTGCTCTCATGTAGTCAGTGAAAACAAAGAACGTTGCACAGTAGGTGATCAGACCTGGGGTGTGCAGAGCAATACCATTGCTGATGGCTCCCATTGCATGCTCTCGAACACCAAACCTGATATTGCGTTCTTCTGGAGTCTCCTTTTGGAAGTCACCGAACATCTTCATCAATGTCATGTTGGATGAAGCAAGGTCAGCACTACCACCAATAAGTCCAGGGACAACTTTCGCAAGGGCATTCAGATTCGCCTGAGACAAATTTCTGGTGGCATCACCAGGGATCTCTGGAGTGTATCTCTGTATACATGCAGCAGAGCGTCATCATATTTAATCAAACAATTCGACACGACTTAATAAGTTGACATATTGACTAGCCGGGAAAATAATATTTGAGGCACCGACTGCAAGGAAACTTGAGAAGCTTCCCCATTACAAAATATCAATATGTAGCCAAGAACCAAAAAGAAGACGAAGGGCAATAAAAAGACAAGGACAACAACCAGAAAGAAAATGTTATACTCACCGGAAGAGCTTTCTCCCAGTCAGAAGGTAATGTGCCCTCGATGATAGACTTCAGCTCTGCACCTTCTGCAGCATATTTCTTCTCATATTCAGCAAATTTAGCATTCCATTCAGCTTCAAGAGCCGCACCCTCAGAAGCATGGCGACTCCAGTGCCTAGGAACATAAAATTACAAGTTAGTGATCAATACATTTTTAGTAGAAGAAAATTTAACAAATCGTAGACTATATAACTCTCACTTTTTCACATCCTCTGGCACGTGAAATGGCTCATGTGGCCACCCAAGATTCTGCCTAGTAGCATCTACTTCCTTAGCACCCAAAGCACTCCCATGCACGCTATATGAGTTTGCCTTGTTTGGGGACCCAAAACCAATAGTTGTTGTTACCTGTGAGCATGCAGAATAATCAACAGCTAAAAACACTATTATAACACCCTTTAGAAAAGGCACCCCAGCAACAAAGTCTGTAAATCTTCGCAAAAACATATTCAGTTAGAGGATGTCCCTCAAGGCATCCATATCTGAATCTTACAGTACAGACTCAAAGTTAGTTTTAAGAGACCAATGTTCAAATAAGTTTGGAAGTCAGATAAAGATATTTGCTAAGAGTAATGTCAGTTTTTTTTATAGTGAAGAGTAATGTCAGTTAAACTACCCAAATTTGCCAGAAACATGAAAGATAAAAGTATGTAACCTTGATCAAAGTAGGTCTGTCAGTAACAGCCTTGGCTTCTTTGATGGCTGCCCGAATCTCATCATAACCAGTGTTTCCATTCTTTACCCATATGACATGCCATCCAAGAGCCTCAAAGCGAGCATCCACATTCTCAGTGAATGCAATCTCAGTGTCGCCATCAATCGAGATGTGATTGTCGTCGTAGAATGCAATCAATTTCCCTAGCCCCCAGTGAGCAGCAAGCGAACAAGCCTCGTTAGAAATTCCCTCCATTTGGCAACCATCCCCCATAATAGCATAGCTGAAACCAAGAGGAACCTCAATTAGGCACAAATAATGTGAACTATGAAAATCCAAATTAAGGTGGCTAAAAGTGAGTTTACGTGTAGTGGTCCACAATCTCACTGCCTGGTTTGTTGTATCTTGCTGCCAAGTGCTTCTCAGCAAGAGCCAAACCAACCGCATTAGCAATGCCCTGTCCAAGGGGACCTACATAGACAATTTGACATCATCCACCGAATACTTATTTAAAGAGATCCAAATTTCGGAGTCAAAATGCAAACCAGTAGTAACTTCGATGCCAGGTGTCTCAAAGTTCTCCGGGTGTCCTGGTGTTTTGCTTCCCCACTGGCGGAAGTTCTTCAAATCCTCTTCCTGTTGGATAACAACTTCATTATCTCACAAGCTACCAAATTCAAGTCCCATCTAAGCTATTAAATGACAACTACTGTATTATACACTTTCCAAAACAAATAGCTAAAAAAATTGTCAACTAACAAAGTAATACATTAACATTTTAGGTTTGAAAATAGTAAAGACCAATGATCTAAAGCAAAGCAGTGTATTAGCTCAACTGAAAGCATTTCAGACTCATATCAGCAAACATTAAACTTGTATACTAAAAATGACATCAATATACACAACAGATACAAACAAGCTAGCTAAGTCAAATCTGGTCATATAATTAAGCACTCATAGAAAAAACACAAATAAAACAATCAGAGAAAGTGAAATGGACATCAGAACAGACCTTGACGCTGTCATAACCAGCAAGATGAAGAAGAGCGTACTGAAGCATGCATCCATGTCCGGCGGACAAAACGAAGCGATCGCGATTAAACCAGTAAGGATTCTTGGGATTATACCTCATCACCTCATCGTACAACACATGTCCCATCGGCGCACATCCCATAGGCAAACCAGGATGTCCAGAGTTAGCCTTCTCGACCGCATCGACAGCCAAAAACCTAATCGTGTTGACCGATTTATCAACCAAGCTAGTCTCGTTCGTCTTCTCGATCGCTTCAACAGCCTGAGATCGGATCACGGGCGACGCGATCCGGCGAGATGAGGAGACGCCGAGTCGGCGGGACGCCTTGAAGGAGGAAATGGATTTGCGAGCGGAGAATGACGGGATGGAGACGGAGGTGGCGGCGAGTGAGGCGCGATCGGAGGTGACGGTGGAGAATAGAGCTTGGGAGAGAGTGAGGGAGGAAGTGGATGCGGCCATAGTTTGATTGTTGGTGACGTCAGCGGCGGCGGATGATCAGTAGCGAGATCGATGTTTAACGAAGTGAGGATTGACTGAGGAAGAGAGAGAGTTAAATATAAGCAGAGAAATAGACGGAGGAAGCCACCAAACTACGCTTTGAACGACTCGTCGAGGGAGCGAACAGGTGAGAGGCACGTGAAGCCGTTGGATATTTGGGGAAGGGGAGATCTAAGCCGTTGATTGTGAATGTGTATGTTGGTGTTGGTGTAGAGATGTTTTGCTGTTTGGGTTGGTGGCTTGTTTTGTTTGGTGGTGGATGAAAACAAAGAAAGTACGCTGGCGTTTTGTTAGATACTCTTTTTGATTTCATTTTTTTGAATTTCTATTGATGTAACATCCTTCCTATGTATGGTTTTTCTCATTTTAGCATTATAGACAGTTGAATCAGTAGGCTTCCACATCAAATCAAAAAAAAAAGAGAAAAAAAAGAAGAAGAATCAGCTTATAACGGTTCGTATCGGGGTATATAAACTGATCTTCACAAACGAAGCAACAAAAGGATCAAAATTTCAGTCATATTTTGGAAATAAAGTAGAAGGGTAGAAAAAATGGTGAGGGTAGGTGTATTCAAGTTTGGAATATGACATAGACTAGAGAATATCCAGAGATAATTTGGCATATGCTACACTTTGAACAAAGATATACACAAATCGCGTTTATTTGCGTTTTGTCACAAATCGCTAATGGGGTTAGCGGTTTGTTACAAAGTCAAACTTATTGCTAACAAAAATTATATGTGGCATCGACGTAGGAGCCACTTTGGTAATTTTTTATATTAAAACAAACCGCTAATATGGATAGCGATTTATGATGAAATAATATACGTAATTTTTACATCAAAACAAACCGCTACATGTCACGCCACATAAGCATCAAATAACATACGCTAATAGGAATAACGGTTTGTGGTTCCTACGTGTCACGCCACATAAGCATCAGATTTGACTTTGTAACAAACCGCTAACCTCATTAGCGGTTTGTGGCAAAACCCAAATAAACGTTTGTTGGATGATATTTTCCCAATAATTTGCTCAAAGTGTAGCATATGCCAAATTATTTCGAATATCCACAACAAAGTAGTAAATTTCACAAGTGGCCAGTTCTGAATACTTGCCACTTCTTAAAGTAAAAAACAATTAATCCATAATACTTATTAGCCTTGTTTCAATGTGCTGCCTTCAAGTTTGATAATTTTATTACAGGACAACACTCATACATAGGGGTATTGTTGAGTGCTTTTGTGATTGTAGCGCAAGCTGATGAGATTCCAAAACGGCATTTATCTTGATATTTTTGCTGTTAGTTCTCTAACTAGCTTAGCTGCAACCATAGCCGTCATGCCATCGACAGTGTCACGCTGGGGATTGAACTCCACTACATCTGCAGCGACAATGTCACCTTTGAGGTTGTGAAGTATGTTGAGAACATCACGGAATGAGAGACCTCCTGGCTCAATGTGTGAAACTCCAGGAGCAAATGCAGGGTCTAGGCAGTCCACGTCTACAGAGATATACACACCTTTCACACCTTCGCCTAATTGCTGCAGACAAAGGAGATCACTGTATAAGAATCCTAACTGTGAACCAGAAATTATATACAACCTGTGAGCGTCCTATATTTTTGCGCTAAGATGTAAATGATATCACCAATACTGAATCAATCTTCCACGCTTCATAGACACAACATAAGGAATTCTGAACTCGTCATTGCAAAATACCAATATTTAGATTTGTACTAATTAATCATCTCAAGCAGAACGTATACCATTTGGCACGAAAATCAGTCTAAACATAAAGGACGTCACTTTCCAATAGTTATCCAGATCGATAAATAGAAGTGGGCTAAAAAAATCTGTTGTTTAATTCTCGACATGGATACAAAGAGTTACAGCAGAAATTCTAGTGTGATAGGGAGAGAAAGATAGCAAACCAAGTTTTCTAGGAAGTGTCTGTCTTTTGAAAATGTTCGCATTTCATACTGCTCCACACCATACTTTTTCCCCTGTTCGCGCCCTTCACTAGTAATGGACCGAATGCCAACCTAAACATCACATCCAACATTAATATGATTACAAGTTATAAAAAAGTTAAACAAAAGTCAATGAACACATTTTCCAATATATAATCAGAAGCGCAAGCCAAAATATACCATGAGTGACACTAACAACATTACCTTACTAATATACAGTTGATAGTATGTTACATAAGAAATAACAGTACTCAGAATGGAATATTATAAACATAAGAGTGGCCACAAATGCAAAGAATATATGCTCATCTACATGACACCTCTATAACTAATCGGCTGTCACTAATTTTATTTTACATTTCCTTCAGATGGCAGGAAGGACATAACAAATGAAATTAACTATACCGTCCCACAAAAACGGATTTGTACTAAATCCAAATTTTACTGTATTCTAGAGCCAGTTGATTAACATGTTATACTATAATATCTAAACATCACCTGAGAGGTTAGAATAATATGACTATGTCACTGTCGTCAAATTCTAAATAACTGACAACCACTTAAATCACTTAAGAATGTTATATAGGACCAACCACAGGATAAAAATAGACACAAGGAATGACCTGCAGAAGCCTTCGCGCATATCCACCCTCCATAATTCTGGCGAAAGAAGAAGCATGCGAAAACTTATTTCCCTCAAATTCATGATAGATATCAGGGTGTGCATCGAGATGAAGAATGTCCACAGGTCCGCCAAGCTTTTCAGAAACCGCTCTGACCACAGGGAAGGATATTGAATGATCACCACCAAGAACCAATGGACGCAGTGGAGCCTGGGAATGAAAAGTTACAGCATGATGGCTTTAAAAGTAAGATGTTGTCATTGCAGATAACAAAAGGTATTAACTAAAATATTATACGAGTAGTTTTGTTTGGATATTAAGTTTGAGAGAGTTTACTTCATCCATCACCAGCTTGACTGACTCAGTTATAATTTTCATCAGCCTCTCATCTTCTACACCACAATCCCGCAGCTCTTGGACAGGGATATCACCAACATCTGTTAGAACCCTTGGGTCATTTAACTCCTTGCCTACACCAGCCCAAACTTAACTTCAGTGTTCTGTGTTCAAACTATCAATAGCTGAGATGGATTGATCGAAGAGGGACTAATTAGCAGTAAAAAGACAAGAAAAATAGAGAATATAAGTTTTTTGATTGACCAGAAGCAAATCAGTGTTTCATTCCTATATTTCTAATGCCACTATGAGTTGTGAGTTATGAATAGAAACCAAGTTGCATAAAGGTGCATATGATCTTACTCAAAAATCGAAGAAAAAAAACATGAACCCTATGAGTGTGTACAAAGCAAATTGAAAATGTGCATACACTTTGCTACTAGGAGTGATCATGGAATGAAACATGTTGGTTCCATCAGACCAATCAGCGAACCTCATATAAATCTTGTTCAATGATAACTGGTTGGAAAGAGAATGATGCATTCATTTTCCAGATTACCAGAGAAAGGATAGTTGTGATGCAAAATTACCTACTTCAGTTGTGGCATTTGTGCTACCACACCAAATTGCCTCCCTGATCCGTGGAGGAGCAAAAGCTGGCCCCTGAAGAAATGACGAGTTGTGCCCCAAAGGAACACCAAGCAAAGAGGATGATGCCGCAGCACCTCCAAGAGCTCTTACGAGCTCACCCTGCAAAATCAATAACCTTAGGTTATGTCCAAACTAGCCTATCATAATTAAGTGGCAGGAAGAAGGAATGCTGGCAAAGTTTGGCATGCTATGATCTCACCACATGAAACTACAATCAAGGGAGCACTAGATAGGTCAAAATTAACACACGAAAATATACAAGCTGCTCCACACTCAGCACATTCTTTTTAGAACTATGATAGAAAAAGGAGAGGCCAACCTTCAACTTTGCTCTTTCACGAATAAGTGTAAGAGAAGCATCTATGACACGTTGTTGGCCCTTCTCTAACAATTCCTTTGGGACATTTGGAGCATTCAGATTCGGAAAGTGATGGATTCCCCTTCTCCAAATGTTCTTCATGCCTGCAAACATATAAATGTCTAAACTAACAACAAGAGATTTTTCAAGATTACAAATCTTTCCACATTAATGCATGCAAAAAAAAGGACTTCCGAAAATACAAAATAAGATCTTTCTTAATCCTCAATAAACAATTCTTGGGGGAAAAAACTACAGAGAAAATCCACTGCTGCCAACACACTGATCTGAGAAGTCTAGTCACATCCTACCCAGTTTTGACAGATGATGTTTTCTCCACACCGTGAGTTCAGTCTTATTTTCATCATAAAATCTGCTCTTCCTTAGCAATAATTAGTGTTCATACGGGTTAGCAAGTATGCAAACCCTTGATAAATAATTTCACCTAACAGACGATAAGGTTCACTGATCATGAACAAACCTAATTTCCTTTCAAAATCTAGTTCCTCATGTATTTCAGTTTCTTCTAAATAAAGAGTTCAAAACAAAAATGACCACCACCACCACCACCTTTTCACACGCACATAAGTGAGATTCTCATCAATTAATTTCTCTAAGACGCCTCTTAAATTCTAAATCATTCCAGAGTCTAGACATGTAAAAATCTCCAACACCAGTGGTTCCTTTTTTTTCCATCAAGTATGCAGTTTTAATTTCCGTACCCCAAATGATAACAAACCAACCAAATCACACATAGAACAACAACTAATCGTGCACTTCACTGCAAAAACAACGATACAGTAGACCTTCATCATCCAGCCGATCCGCTCCTCCACTCAATTTACCTCTCAAAACACATAACAAAACGATGAAACAAAAGAAGATGAAGGTCGAAGGATTTGCAGGTTCTATACCTGAGAAATGTGACGATGGCGAGAAGATGAAGCGATTTGACGATGATTTGAAGAAGCACAAAATCTCAAAGCCACCTTTTGTATACAAAACTAATCACTTTCGTACAGCAGCTTTCCCAATTAGGCACATAAATGTATTAAATTGAAGAAAATTAATACGGTTTAAAGTAGTTACTGTTATAATTACCTTGAGAATATAGAGAACTTTTGAGACAAATTAGAACTCGAATGCACTGCAATATTATTGAAGATTTAGAGTGAAGGAGGAGGTGAAGGTGTAAGTTATCCTTCACCCGTACCTCTTCATTTATAGCACAATTCACTCGACACATATCCTGATTTCACTCAATTCACCTCTTAGTTTCTTTGGTGTGGGCCCCACATGTGGGACCCACATGACAAACTTTTCTTCAATGTGCAGACCACATTTATGACACTCCCCCTGGGATGCACATTAAGCGTTTTAGGCTGCCTCGTTAAAAACCTTAGTTGGAAAAACCCATTGGGATAAAAACCAACTTAAGGGAAAAAGAGTGCAGCGACGCGAAGCTCCCCCTCATATTGGCATGCGTTATGTGCTCATAAATTTTGCAGCTTTCGCATTCCTATGTCGTTGACATGTTTTCGGAATGTTGAGGTAGGGAGAGCCTTTGTAAAAAGATCTGCTGAGTTTTCATCAGAACGAACATATTGTATGCTGATAACTTTGTCTTTCTCCAGCTCTTGGGTGAACGAAAAGTATTTGGGATGGATATGCTTTGTTCTATCACTTTTGATAAATCCTTCCTTCATTTGAGCAACACATGCAGCATTATCTTCATAAAGTGTGATTGGATCATTTGCTGGTAGAAGACCGCTTGTAGTTCTGATATGTTGTGTCATGGATCTCAGCCACACACATTCACGACTTGCTTCGTGTAATGCGATGATCTCAGCGTGGTTTGATGATGTTGCAACGAGTGTTTGTTTCTGAGAACGCCAAGAGATTGCAGTTCCTCCACATGTAAATACATAACCAGTCTGGGACTTCGCTTTATGTGGATCTGACAAGTAACCTGCATCTGCATAACCAATCAAAACTGGTTTTGTATTGTTAGGATAAAATAATCCTAAGTCAATCGTTCCTTGAAGATAACGAAGCACATGCTTGATTCCATTCCAGTGTCTTTTGGTAGGAGCTGAGCTAAACCTGGCTAATAAATTAACAGCAAAAGCTATGTCAGGTCGAGTACAATTAGTAAGGTACATAAGAGCTCCAATCGCACTGAAATATGGTACTTCTTGACCAAGAATCTCTTCAGATTCTTCACATGGACGAAATGGATCTTTGTCTACATCAAGGGATCTAACGACCATTGGGGTACTTAATGGATTTGATTTATCCATATTGAATCTCTTGATTATCTTTCTCGTGTAATTTGATTGATGCACAAGTATTCCACTTTGCATATGCTCAATCTGTAATCCGAGACAATATCCCGTTCTCCCAAGGTCTTTCATTTCAAATTCCCTTTTCAAGTAAGAGATTACTTCATGAATCTCTTCATTCGTTCCAATGATATTCAAATCATCGACATAGACAGCAATAATCACACACCCGGATGTTGTTTTCTTAATGAAAACGCAAGGGCAAAGAGGGTCATTGACATATCCCTTTTGCAACAGGTATTCACTTAACCGGTTGTACCACATGCGTCCGGATTGCTTTAACCCATATAAAGATCTTTCTAGTTTGACCGAATATCTTTCTCTGGGCATTGAACTTGATGCTGCAGGCATCTTGAATCCTTCAGGGATTTTCATGTAAATATTAGTATCAAGCGATCCATATAGGTAAGCAGTAACAACATCCATGAGGTGCATATTCAATTTCTCATGAACTGCTAGACTTATCAAGTATCTAAACGTAATTCCATCCATGACAGGAGAATACGTTTCCTCAAAATCGATTCCAGGCCTTTGAGAAAAACCTTGTGCAACAAGTCGAGCCTTGTATCTCGCAATTTCATTTTTCTCATTTCTTTTTCGTATGAAAACCCATTTGTATCCAACAGGTTTCACATCCTTAGGTGTGAGTACTATAGGCCCAAAGACTTTGCGTTTATTGAGCGAGTCTAGTTCAATTTCAATGGCCTTTTTCCACTCAAACCAATCGTGTCTATTTTTACACTCGGTAATAGACCGTGGTTCGGGATCACCATTATTTTCATCCATAATATCACATGCCAAATTATAAGAGAACGCATCATCAATGTTCTCTTTTCGATTCCACAGTATGCCTGTATTAGCATAATTAATCGAAATTTCTCGATCCTTTTCATTTTGTATTTCTGTAGGAATACTTTCCTCCATCATAGGATCGATTTGCTTTTCTTCCCCTTTTCTTTTCCGAGGATTTTTATTTTTGGAACCGGGTGGCCTTCCACGCTTTAAGCGTGTTGTGATATCATGAGTGACTTTATTTTCCGGCTTCCCTTTTGGAATTTCAATTTGTACGGGAGCATTCTCAGCCGGTATGTGAGATTTAGTCACTCTCTTTGTGTCTGTAAATGCATCAGGAAGTTGATTTGCCATCTCTTGCAAATGTAAAATCCTTTGTACTCTACCTTCACAATCTTTTGTGTAAGGATCAAGATGCAATAATGTTGGTACAGACCAAGTAATTTCTTTCTCAAACTGTTTTCTTTCTCCCCCTAAAGGTGGGAAATTTTCCTCATCAAAATGGCAATCAGCAAAACGTGCTGTGCAAATATTTCCAGTTTGAGGTTCAAGATATTTAACAATAGATGGACTTTCGAAGCCTATATAAATGCCAAGACTTCTCTGTGGTCCCATCTTTGTTCTTTGGGGTGGTGCAATAGGCACATAAATAGCACAACCAAAAATCCTTAGATGAGATATATTTGGCTCCTGACCGAATACAAGTTGTAGTGGGGAGTACTTATGATATGCACTCGGTCTGATGCGAATTAATGCCGCAGCATGTAATATTGCATGACCCCATACCGAAGTAGGTAGCATTGTTCTCATTACCAAAGGTCTAGCAATAAGCTGAAGGCGTTTGATCAGTGATTCGGCCAGACCATTCTGTGTATGGACATGAGCAACAGGATGCTCAACCGTAATCCCAACTGACATACAATAATCATCGAATGTCTGAGATGTGAATTCTCCGGCATTATCAAGTCTGATCTTCTTTATTGTATGATCAGGAAATTGAGCTCGTAATTTGATTATTTGAGCAAGCAATTTTGCAAATGCCATATTGCGGGTTGATAACAGACATACGTGTGACCATTTGCTAGAGGCATCTATCAATACTAAGAAGTATCGAAATGGTCCACATGGTGGGTGAATGGGCCCACATATATCACCTTGAATTCGTTCAAGAAATATAGGTGATTCTGCTTCAACCTTTCCCTGTGAAGGCCTTATGATCAACTTTCCTAGAGAACAAGCTTTGCATGGGAGAGCATTTCCTTGAGGGATCTTTTGATCCTTAAGTGGATGCCCTTGTGAATTTTCAAGTATTCTTCGCATCATAGTTGAACCAGGATGACCTAATCGGTCATGCCATGTGGTTAGTGCTGAAGGCTTGATAACTACCATATTTGACTCAATTGCATTCAAATATGTATAATGCAATCCGGTAGGGAGCATTGGTAGTTTTTCTAAAACACATTTGGTTCCAGATTTATATGTTGTGAGCAACATATATTTCATGTTATTTTCAGTTATAGACTGAGTATCAAATCCATGAGAATATATATCATTGAAACTTAACAAGTTTCGTTTGGACTTTGGTGAAAATAAGGCATCATTTATCGTAAACTTTGTGCCATTTGGCAATGTAAAGTTTGCCTTGCCAATTCCCTCAACCAGGTCTGCAGGACCTGATATTGTATTCACAACTGTTTGTGATGGTTTTATCCTTGAAAAATATCTTTTATTTTTCAGGATAGTGTGCGTTGTCCCACAATCAAGTATGCAAATTTCTTCAATGTTAATCCCTTTGTTGGCTTGATGATTATCTTTATCCATGTTAAAACTTGAGAATATAAAAACAAAGAATATGTTAAGAAAAGGTAATGGAATAAAACATAGTACAAGTTTATTTCAAATCTTAAAAGAAAAACATGCAGATAACATCGGACAACTTGGCTTCATTCCCAATAGGGGATTACATAGTCCCATTTTCTGTGTGCTCATTGGAGGTTTCACCCTGACTCACAAAGTCGGATGCATCAAAGTGGGTGGAGTCATTTATCGGGTTGTCAATGAAGTTGACTTCTTTCCCCTTCCCCTTTTCATATCTCTGATAGAGCTCGCATAAGTGCTTTGGAGCTCGACAGATTTTAGCCCAATGGCCTATGGTCCCGCATCTGAAACAAGCAGTTTCATGACCTTTCGAGGGGTTGGGGTCATTTTCCCTTTTGTAGGGATTCTCATGATTCCTCCCATCTTGATGGTTCTTGTGGACATATTTGGTGAACTTATAAGGTGAATTATGAAAATAACCACCTCGATCACGTCCTTGACCACGACCTCGACCTCGCCCACGCCCACGACCTCGGCTATGCCCTCGACCCTGAAGGTGGTCTCTATGTTCATTTCTGTTGAAACGAACAGCATTCGCTTCAGGGAATGCTTTTGAGCCAGTCGGGCGAGATTGATGGTTCCTAATGAGCAGCTCATTATTTTTCTCCGCGACGAGGAGACAAGCAATCAGTTCTGAATACGTTTGGAAACCCCGCACACGATATTGTTGTTGCAGGGTCACATTTGATGCATGGAATGTAGAAAAAGTCTTTTCCAGCATTTCCTCATCTGTTTTTTTATCTCCGCAAAACCTCAGATGGGTTACAATTTTGAACATTGCAGAGTTGTATTCACTGACTTTCTTAAAATCCTGGAACCGTAAAGCGGTCCATTCATCGCGGTAGAGTGGGAGCATCACAGCCTTTTGATGGTCATATCTCTCTTTGAGATTCTTCCACAGTTCACATGGTTTTTTCACCGTGAGGTACTCATTTTTGAGATCCTCATGTAGATGGCGGCGAATAAAAATTAAAGATTTTGCCGCGTCTACTTTTGATGAGGTATTCCCCTCATTGATTGTTTCAGTAAGATCCATTGAGTCTAGATGTGTCTCAATGTCTATTTTCCACGGCATGTAATTTGTCCCAGCAATGTCAAGGGGACTGAAGTCTAGTTTCACCAAATTTGTCATGATGTTAACTAAAACAAAAACAAGTAAATTTTTATTAATTCAGGACATACAAGTCTACAAATAATGTAATGAAGAAAACGACATACATTGTTACAAGTATTTTTACACAAAAAGAAAATTCATCCGGTGTTAGATCTCCGGTGAAATCAAGAATAGTGAGTACTACAATAATTATTGCAACAAAGACAAGTAGTAATCTAGCCGACATTTTATTGCTTTGGAAATCTTTGAGTGTGTTTGTAGTGTGAAGTAGAAGAGGAAATGTGATTTAGTGTAGTTGAATGAAAACACATTTATAGGGGAAAAACTAGCCGTTTGTTACCGTTTTATTACCGTTTGAGCACAATGTTACCGTTGTGTATGGGTTAATTTATGCTAAGATTTGATTAGAAATGTAATGCAATTAATTAACATGTGAGGATAGACATGTATAGTATAAATGCCTTTTTTACCATAGGAGTGAAGTAGTAAAGTAATTGTAATTCACATCATATTATTTTTACGGTGGCTGAGCCTTCCTTGTAATAATATGATGTTATACAATAACAAGTGATAAACATAAAAGTTTATACATGAAGTAAGTAAATTTGTAGTTCACAACACCTTACTATGGGGCGGTAGTCCGCTCATCATAATAACATGTTGTTATACATTAAGAAAGTAAAATGAGTTACGTTGTAAGAAGTAATTAAAGTAAAGATAGTTACTTTGCAGATCACAACACTTTACTATGGGGCGGTAGTCCGCACATCATAATAACATGTTGTTATACATTAAGAAAATGAAACAAGTGGTAAGAAGTAGTAAAACATACATAACAGTTGCCGTAATAGAATTTAATTCCAAACAAAGGAAAAGTAAATGAATTCTTAGTTTTTTTATCTAGGAAAACTCAGATATCAACACAATCAGAAAGTTGTGAAATAGGGAGAGTAGAGCTCCCTTTGAGGCAGTGAACCCCTTATGATATCCAAGTAGAACAGATGAAAAATATGATATCTCAGTTGGTTAGAACCTCGTGCTGATAACGTGTTATAATTACCTTGAGAATATAGAGAACTTTTGAGACAAATTAGAACTCGAATGCACTGCAATATTATTGAAGATTTAGAGTGAAGGAGGAGGTGAAGGTGTAAGTTATCCTTCACCCGTACCTCTTCATTTATAGCACAATTCACTCGACACATATCCTGATTTCACTCAATTCACCTCTTAGTTTCTTTGGTGTGGGCCCCACATGTGGGACCCACATGACAAACTTTTCTTCAATGTGCAGACCACATTTATGACAGTTACTACAAAAGTATTATCCGGACAATTTTCAGAATATTCAACATATATGACGAGATGAGGAATAGGTAAATGAATAGAAAGAATAAATAATTCTCATAAGAAATAAGTCACTCGGCCAACACCGTTTTTATTAGGTCATTTAATAATTTTTTTGATACAAGAGTTAGTATTATTAGACATTAATTATTATAAATAGAAATTAGGGGTGAGGATTAAACCCGGACATCATCTGGCACCGGGTGAGTATGAGCCATATCTCATCCTCAGGCCATTTAACATTTTGATTTAGTGATTTTTATATTAAATTATTTCTTTATTCAAAATACAGATAAATAATGCAAGTTATTGTGAATAATACATAAATTTTAGTAGAATTTTTTTTGAAGGTAATGATTGCCGATTCGGCCCGTCAAATCGGCCCATTCAAATAACCTCTAGAACCTGCGGAAGAGTTCGACGCGAGGAATCGAAAAGATTCATGGCAGCACTACGATACAGCGGAAGCTGCGCATTGCTTTCAAAACGACACCGTTTAACTCTTCCTCTACCTTCGTCCGCCACCCGTTCCCGTCGACCACCGACTGTAATCCGAACTACGAAATCTCCGAATCTTGTCATGGCTTTCTCCTCCTCTTCCTCAACTCCGACCGGTTCAACCGATAACGCGGAAAAGCAGAAGCTACTTGAACAAGTTGTGAAATACCACAACGAAACGAAGCATTCGTTCACCAACTACGCACGAGGTCCGCGCGGACTCGATTGGGCGAACCAACCGAATCCCTTCCGCCGATACGAATCAGCCACGCTTGTACCTCTGCAGCATCCATCAGCGCTGAAAAAGTCAGCTTCGTTAGACGAGGATGCTCCGTTGTATTCTTCGCTGTTCAGCTCATTTCCTAGTCCGAAACCGATTTGCATAGCGACGATTTCTCAGCTTTTTTACGATTCGCTCGCTTTGTCGGCGTGGAAGAGTACTGGCTACTCAACCTGGTCGCTTAGAGTAAACCCTAGCAGCGGGAATTTACACCCGACCGAGTGTTACATCATCGCTCCGAGGATCGGTAACATTTCTGAATCTGCTTTTGTAGCGCATTACGCACCGAAGGAGCATGCGTTGGAAATTAGGGCTGAAATTCCTTCAGGATTTTTCCCCAATTTATTCCCGGAGAATTCTTTTCTTATTGGGCTGTCTTCTATATTTTGGCGGGAAGCTTGGAAGTATGGGGAAAGGGCTTTTAGGTATTGCAATCATGACGTGGGGCATGCTATCGCTGCTGTGGCGATGGCTGCTGCGGAGCTCGGTTGGGATGTGAAGATGTTGGATGGATTAGGGTTTAAGGATTTGGAGAGGTTGATGGGTTTGCATATTTACAATGAGTTTAAGATTCCAACTAAGCCTGTGAAAGGGAGTTTTTCAGAAATGGAGTTTGAGCATCCTGATTGCGTTCTTCTCGTGTTTCCTAATGGAACTACGGATTTTGATGTTGACTATGTGAAACTCGGTGAGGCAATTGCGCAATTTCCGGAGTTGGAGTGGAAGGGCAAGCCGAATATTCTCAGCAAAGAGCATATTTGCTGGGATATGATATATAGAACTTCTGAGAATGTGAAGAAGCCGTTATTGATTGAGGACCGAGTTTCTGTTACTCCGTTTAGAAAAAGCAAACAACTTAGCGAGAATTCTTACAAGGGGCTTACGGTCAGAGAAGTGGTTAGGACAAGGAGGAGCGCAGTTGATATGGATGGAGTTCATGTGATGGAGCGGGACACGTTTTATCAAATTCTATTACACTGTCTGCCAACCGGGGTGTGTGAAAATGGCGAGAAACAAGGGAAACCGTGTGCTTTGCCGTTTCGTTCTCTTTATTGGGATGCGGAGGTTCACGCTGTGTTGTTTGTTCATCGAGTATCAGGACTTCCCAAGGGATTGTACTTTTTGGTTAGAAATGAGGTACAGTTTGACGAGCTTAAGAAAAGTACCAGACCGGATTTTAAGTGGGTGAAACCCGACGGCTGCCCTGAGGATCTCCCTTTGTATGAACTTGCTAGGGGTGATCTTCAGGTTCTTGCTAAACGGATATCATGCCACCAGGTATCTTATGATCGTGCTCCTCCGAAAGTTTTAAACTTAATCTAATTCATAGTACTCCGCTGATGGCATAAATTTATAAAATTTGCCATGCCAAACAATATCACTTTTGCTGCTCAGCAAATAAAGTTCCTTCTTTCTGTAGGACATAGCTGGGGATGGTTGCTTTAGCCTGGGTATGGTAGCTAATTTTGAGCCCTCGTTGCTTGAGAAAGGTGTTTGGATGTATCCGAGGTTGTTTTGGGAGACTGGAGTACTAGGTCAGGTTTTATACCTAGAAGCACATTCAGTTGGCATTTCGGCCACTGGGATCGGGTGCTTCTTTGACGATGCCGGTACATTCTCTCTCAAACATACTTTCCATTAAATTTTTCTGCATCCTCAACTGCACTTTTCTTGACTATTAAATTGTGTTTTGCAGTGCATGAAATTCTCGGCTTGAGTGGATCAAAATTCCAGAGCTTGTACCATTTCACAGTTGGAGGACCTGTCGTGGACAAACGGATTATGAGCCTACCGGCATATCCTGGCCCGACATAGATACTTAACAGCTATTGCAGGAAGCAAAATTATGTAGGTTTTGTGCACCAATTTATACTTGACAGTTGACATTATCTTTGCAGCTGGATCTGGATGCAATGAACTGAATAAATTCATCTGGTATATAAAAAAAATGCGTACATTATTAATTTAGAGGACCATTTTTTTTTAAAATCAAAGTGAGGCTCTTTTTCTCTTTTGGGATCAAAATTAATATTTAGCTTGCACAAGTTGGATGTTATTCCCAGAAAACCTAAACTTGTTCAATTTCTTTAGCTTTGCTCTGTCCGTGTATAACCTAGCCTGTTGGCATCATAAATTTTAAAAAAATTAATTTGATTTGGAGAGTTGAGATCTGGTGAGTAGAGCTTCTTCGGTGAGAAATAAGAAATTATAATATTCATCCGATCAATTCAATAAACGATTAAGGTTATGCTTGATTTAAATTAAAATTCGTATTTGTTTAATTAATTAATACGTTTAAAAGGCAAATTTGGCAGCCAAAACTAAATCAAAATCGTAAACCCGCTTTTGTCTCGCGCAAATCACTAAACCACCGATTAGGGCGACTCAAACTGAAAACACGAGAAACGGCGACCATTCGACGGACTGAGGCGACTAAAGGTTGAATAACGACACGGATTAATGGAAGACGAACGGAAACAGACGAAAAATTCAACACAATTTTACGGTACGAAAAATTCAACTCAATATAGGGTTAAACAGATGAAAAATTCAACCCACTGTCTACGAATGTTGTGGTTGCTACTGTCAATGTTAGGGTATAGAGGCTACTTCGAACTGAAATTGGCGACTATACAAATTTTAGGGTTTACGGGTTAGGAACTTCCGAATGTCGCTTGATTCCGAATGTTTACGAATGTTAGTGTTTTCAGATAGTCGAATTAATTTACCATGGTACTGCTACTGTCTACAAATGTCGCTTTTGGCAGTATGAATTTTATGGGATGTATTTGTGACTACGAATGTATGTTTACGAATGTTATGTTTGCGAATGATAGTGTTTACGAATGATAGTGTTTTCAGTTAATTGAATTAATTTACAACGATGGTGTATACAAATAATGCCTTTTGGCAATACGAATTTTATGGAATTCAGTTGTTACTACGAATGTTATGGTTTAAATACATACTTCATATAATGTTAAAATGCGTGACATCATATACAAAATATGTAGCCAATACTAGTTGGTCATTGAAATACAAGAAGGCAACTTTCACACGAATCTTCCAAATTTGCAACCCTCTGTATCATTGAGTACAAATTTTAGATATTACATTACACAGTATATACTTGATGTTTCTGGTAATTATGCATAAGACATTGATATTTGGAAAACTTATATCTCATGACTTGCATATCTTTCTATAATGCATATAATGCATATCTTTCTATTCAAAATGTGTAATAGATGGCATCGACAGTGCGAAGGAGCTCTGCATGTGTGTTAATATTTTTCAGTTTTTGTTGTTCAATGCATATCCGGAAAACTTGTATCTCATGACTTGTCTGTTACTGACAATAGTGGCATCTTAAAACAAGCCAGGTTCAGGTAGGCAATTAAGTCTAAGAGACATTAGGACTGTTGAGTAAACAAGATAGTGGCATACAGCAAAACAAACAAATTTAAAATCCTGTCCTTCACAATGACGAGACTTGTACTTCACCGAGGCGTCCGCACTCTACTTCTTATTACATAGCTATTTAAATTCCTGTCATCTGCATCAACGAACGCATCAGGTATATGTCAATGTCATATTATAAGCATCTTAATATGCATATACGTGCTAATGAAACAGGGACCAACAGATTGTACGAGTACAGTGTTCCAAAAGGTGCCAAGCTACAAAGTGGTGAAAACTTGGCCTAAACTCAGTTGTTATTCAGTCATATACATGTACTATGTTAGACTCACATAATAAGACTAGATAATTACCAGTTGCTGGAGCTAGCTTCTTGCTCGTCATGGTCTTGGATGTAAGAGGATGATTTCTCAGACTCAGTTGCCTTGACTTCTTCCACACTACTGCCATTCTAGTATTTCAAAATGAACGGCAGGGGCATCATTGACAAGTTCACAGTGCAGATATAGAAGATCAGAGAGCAGATATAAATGTATTAGGGATGTTTAAGTACCTTATGAGCCTCGACTGCTTTCTCATACTCAGCCTTGCTTTTTGATGCCTTTGCCACATATGGAGCCTTCTCCTGCACATATAGAACATACATCAAAGAGGAATGCAGAAAATAGTGCCTTGAAGACCTAACAATTTTAAAAGTAACTGGAACATTTTGATGGCATATGACGGTATATCCTACAAACTTACAGATTCAGACATGGATTTCCACTTGTCACCTCCAGCTTTGGCAACCTGCACATATAAAGCATTCCTTAAGAAACTTTACTGGAATTCAACTGTATCTCCTTAACAGTACATAAGTCAAACAGTAACTGAAGAAGCCTCACAAACTCACAAGAGAAACAGATTTGTTATCTGGAAAATTCTCCTTGTAGGTTTTCCTGAAGTCCTGCCTATTTTTCAAAATATGGAAACAAAATTGGCCCACAGATGATCCGGACGAACAATAGATAGCAAAGTCAAATTCAAATTTAAAGAGAAAGGAGTAATAGAAAACTCTACATGAAGACAAAAAACGCCGTAGGTGGACGCTTGGGGGCTCCAGTGTTCTTTTTAGCGGCTTTCTGGTTCTTCGAATTCGAATCAGCCTTGCGTTTCTTCAGCATCCTACAGACGATCTCATCATCAGCCGAAAGTAGCAAAAGATATCGGAAACCGCTTCTCAATCAAATGATGAAACTCGAAGAGCTTGATAACAAGGAGCAAAAGTATGGAGACCGGAAGAGAAATAACCAAACTGAAAAATCGAAAACTGACGTACGATGCACAACATTGAAGAATGAAGTTGAGATCATTAACCAAAACCGTCGAAGGTGATCAAGCAAATTATCAGGCATTTCAACTGCTTATCATTCAATCAGAAACACAAACTTAAGATTCACACTCTGAAACAACTGCGTCACAATCCACAGTAGAGATTCAAGATACGTACTCTGGATTAAGCTTCTTCTGTGCGACTACGACCGTCTTCATTCCTTTCAGGGCGGTTTCTGCGGAAGATTGATTCTCGGCTGCGATTGTGGAAAACTCAAAAAAAGACTAATGCGGAAGCAGAACGTCAAATCGCCAGATGTTTATATATAGAGCTTACGTTTTGGCGGGAATAGGCTTCACGTCCTAACTTGCGTTATGATCTGCGTGTAGGATTTCGACACGTGTCGTTAACGAACAGATTTGCACCTTCCTGAAGTTTCGTGCTACCAGTTACATCTTTGTGAAACGAGTCTGCAACTGCAAGAAAAGCGTGACCTGTGTTTTGGGCCGGTGATTAACCCTTGCGAAGCCCACTAAGATGTCAGGACCAGCAGCGGACATCCTCCATAACTGCAAGGCTAGAAAGTCTAGTAAGGCTAGCAGAAGCTCGAGCTAGAGTAGATTTACGAGAAGAAATAACTGCTCAAGATGCAACAGTTAGTTCATAAAACTATTGAAAATCATTTTGACTGCATATTGCCTTAATCAGGATCTTAGCTATACTTATTTCATACATGTGCTGAATTAGGAAAACTCAGATTAGTAAACTTCTTAAAAAGATCATATGAGAATTAAGTTTTTCCAAATGATTTGTTTGTGTTGCACTCTCACTATCTTAGCTTTGATTCAATGCCTATTTACCTATGCCGTCTTCTGTTAGCCATTGTATCCTTCATTCTTTTATTTATTTTTGCAAACTTGCATTTGATGGTCCAGATTGCTCTCATCCTCAAAATATTGATTTTGTCTGATCATACATATATGGCTTCAACATATGGATCTGAGGTTTATCTCTTCTTTTATTTGTTTTGAGTTTTTGTTGTTGAATTGAGATCTGATACTTCTAATTAGAATTGGATTTTGTCAAAAAGATGTTTTCTTCCTAAACTTGTGTTTTCTTTTCCTGAAAGGTTGAACCTCGAAAGATGAGTATTTATAGAGAGGAAGTCATCGAGGCATTAATAGAAGCGCTCCGCAGAAAGGAGTTCCCCGACATTCAGACAATGGCATTAGATGTTTTAATTCCTACACAGAAGGTTGGCTGCTCAAGATTGCAGGATTAGATCAAACATACGACAACTTTAAAATTTGCAGTGGCAAATGTCTTGTAATATACGTATTATTACTCGAAAACTCAATAATGCTTCATTTCATTACTTCAAATTTCGTTATATACTTAATATAGTTCACATAACATAATTGGTAGTAGCTATGAATTTTATCACAGTGATTTCTTGTGTTACGAATTTTGTTCGTAAGTGTTACGATTTTAGTCATTAGTGACAACTACGAATTTTGATCGTAAGTGTTACCAATATTAGTCGTTGGAGACTACTCTTGTTTGTAAGTGTTACGAATTTTAGTCATTGATGGCTGTTACGAATTTTGTTTGTGAGTGTAGCTTTTCAAAGAAGAATGCGTAGGCAATATTGTAAGAATCGATTAAATTACCAAAATGGATCACTTCTTACATGATGGCAATATTTGTAGGCTGGCACTGAAGAACTTGCGGCAAACATTGATGTTTTAATGGCTAAGAATACGACTCTCAAGTCCGAAATAAATCAATTAGTCAAGAACTCCAAGAAACTGAAGCTCGAAAATGCCAAAATGATGATATGGTATCACGCGACCATATTTGCTCCTTGTTTCACAAGCTCGCTATTTTCAGTAGCTTGAAAAATTAGTCTTAATTTAAAGGAAAAACTGAAATGTGCAAAACTCGAAAAGCAGGCATAAACGACTCCGACAACGTAGATGACAACATAAACCAAACTCTAAGCACAGAGAATCTGCTGTTTAGAGTGAACAACATAGGATCCGTAGTGACCCAGTAAGAAGAAGGTGAAATGTACAGTAATAACAACAACTCCAACTGTAACGACCCGACCGGGAAGACTAATCCGAACCGTTATAAGTCTAGCTTGCCTTAACTATCTCTTGTCACCACCATCCTTCAGGTCACCACAACCTGAAGTTCATCACAAAAACCATGGTATGTTGGTGACAAGATAGTTAGTAGGCTTACTTATTAAGCTATCATATTCAGCTATCTTAGCTGATGTGGGACTGTCTCTTGTCACCACCATCCTTCAGGTCACCACAACCTGAAGTTCATCACAAAAACCATGGTATGTTGGTGACAAGATAGTTAGTAGGCTTACTTATTAAGCTATCATATTCAGCTATCTTAGCCGATGTGGGACGGGATATTACACCAACCCAACCAAGCTTCGACTGCTTTTGGATGTAAGTCCTGGAGCCGATGAAGTTGCCGAAAGCTAACCCAATCAGACACGTTCGCCTCCCTGACACCACTTATGAAAAACAAGTCAGCAATGCAACCTCGGCATTATTTGTAAGTCCAGGGTTACTGCGGCAAGAAGACGCGGGCCTGGGATCAGGAAAAAGGATTGTCGAGGCGGTCGAACAACAATTTGATTTCAGCGTAGGCGTCATCGCCGGAGCACTCGCACTTGAGCAGGAATTCTTCCATATCAGACAGACCTGATCGAAGAAAAAGAAGGAGGGAAGAGTATCATTGTCGTTGGCTTCGTCAATTATTGTCGGTGGCTTCGTCAATCATCTTCGTTCGAGATGAAAAATATATAGAGATCATAATATAAAACCGCACAAGCATGTACACAAAAAATAGCATCTTAACTATAATTAGTAATTTTATCAAAAAAAAAACTATAATTAGTAATTTCAAAAGACGAATACGCCCCAAATCAATATATTATTGCCAAAAAAAAGTAAATTAATTGATCCTAACTTGGACCTAACTTGTTTATCATCAACAATGACATTTCTCATTTAATTTTAACTTGGATAGAAAAAATGGAAAGCATAAGAAATTTAGGGGTGGGCGAAAAGACCGAAAAGACCGAAAAGACCGAACCCGGCCCGAACCGAACTGAAAAAAGCCCGAACGTCCCGTTTTTCTCGTACCAAAAACCGACCCGAAAAAACCCGAACCGAATGGTTCGGTTCGGTTTGGTCTCGGGTTTGCTTTTTTCTCGGACCGAAAGCCCGAACCGAACCGAAAATATGTGTTTTCGGGGATTGTTTTCTCGGACCGAACCGAACCGAACCGAAAAAACCGAAAAAGACCGAAAAAACCCGAAAAAGACCGAAAAACCCGAATACCGAACCGAACCGAATTTTCGGGCTTTTTTCGGGTTACGTTTTCAAAAAGACCGAACCGAACCGAATTTTCGGGTTTTGGGTCGGTTTTCACAAAATTTAGGCCCGAACCGAACCGAACCCAGGCCTAAAGAAATTATTCACGGATCTCTTATTGGGCCTCAACGAAAGCCCATTGACTCCACGTGGGCCCAAAATAAGCGTGTTCATTACGCGCTCACTCAGATCTTTGTACCAAGCAAGATCGACGAAGCTAGAGTTGTTCTCTTCTCACGGTCTCCGACTCTACACTACGAATACGATCGTAGCTATTGGACCTCACCGTCGTCTGCGTCACTCGATTCAGGTCAGATCATTTCCCAATAAGTGAGTGAAAGTTTGGATCTAAAGCATGATATGAGCATGGGCGATCCCAGTCTGGACCTACAGGAATCGGGTTGGGAGGAGTTGCGGAGGGAGGCCAGGAAGATCGAAGGTGATCTCGACGTTAAGCTGTCTTCTTATGGCAAAATTGGCTCGAGATTCACGCAACAAGGAGGTCAGATTTGAATTCCGTTTCCGTGGATTATGGGCGTTTCTGCGTTTACAATTTACATTGATTGAGAATTGATGGAATTTTTTTGATTTGATATTTATTTTTCTTTTTAAAACCCTAGACTTGTATCTGCCATTTTACAGAGTGTGTGACCACCTTTTAACACTTAGGTTACTGTTTTGGATCACTTTAACAATTAACTGGATGCTTTTTCACACCCGATGGTGATGTAGTAGCATGAACGAACATTTTGAGTGGTTGAACAGAAGAAATAAGACAGTATTAGAAAAACTGATGACTGGCCGGTTACTGTATTTTATTATACTAGTATCATTTATTCAGTTCATATAAATCCAACCAGGTTTCACTCTGATAGATTTAGTAATCTGTTTGGTGGGTTATTATAGTATGCTATGCGATTATGTATAAAGGGTAAAAGTTGTATTCGATATTTATATCTTTTGGATTATCTTGAATGATAAGTAGAACATGTTGATATTTGGTTGTGGTAATTACAGGTTATGCTGATACTGGATCTCCACCTGTGGGATCCAATAGGTCATGGAAGTCGATGGAAATGGAAATTCAGTCCTTACTCGAGAAACTACTGGATGTTAATGACTCTATGAGCCGATGTGCTGCGTCTGCTTCAGCCACAACTTCTGTGACCCAGAAGCTAGCAAGGCACCGCGACATTCTTCATGAATTTACTCAGGTTCTTAATCTTTTCTGATGCTCCATTATGAAACCTTTACAGGAGACTTTAAAAGCAGGCCACTAACTGGAAATGTTTCATCTATGTTTTTGTTTAGGAATTCCGGCGAATCAAGGGAAATATAAACTCGATGCGTGAACATGCAGAACTTCTTAGTTCTGTCCGAGATGATATAAGCGAGTACAAGGTGAGTGGATTTTTATCCTGAATACGTATACATTATTTTTTCCTACCCTCGTTGGTGTTAATGTGCCAATGCAGTTCTGAAATATTGGGCTTTCATAGGCATCAGGAAGTACGTCTCCTAGAATGCAATTGCTACGAGAGAGAGCCACTATCCATGGTAGCATCTCTCATGTAAGTCTTACCCACGTTGGCTCTACTTCTCATACAAGTGAACTGTGAAGCAGAAATATTTTCAGTTTGGTTGAGTTTGTTTTCTTCCTATAAGACATCGGGTTATTCTTAAACGTATAACTTTTTGTTTTATGTCTCAAACAACTCGACAAGTCTTGGAGACATTGCCACTGCCAGCATTTATATTTTCTCAGCCGATATGTGCAGTAATCCATTGTTAAAATTAGCCATGATAAAAAATAAAGCTTATTCTAGATGACCAACGTGGAGTTGTGGATAGACTAAGGAAATGTGGCGGCATGAGTTATAGAGAAGCTTTGTAAAATAGTTATAAAAAAATTAAAATTCTTCAAGTAGGATGCATTGCAACGGAAAAAGTGTGAATCATATGAAGGTCATGCCAGTAAGATTCACTCGTAGTGAACATCATTATATAATTTTACGTAACCTTAAACTCTGTTAATTTAGATGGATGACGTGATAAACCAAGCCCAGACCACAAGATCTGTCTTAGGATCTCAGAGAGCCTTATTTGGAGATGTCCAGGGGAAAGTAAAGCTGCTGAGCGACAAATTCCCAATTATTCGTGGCTTACTGGGTACCAAATAAATACAAATTTCTTTATATCCCTGATGTGGTTACTTGATTATTTACATTTTAACGGGTCTTTTGCAGGTGCAATCAGAAGAAAACGATCAAGAGATACCCTTATCCTGTCTGCAGTTATTGCTGCATGTACGCTGTTTCTTATAATATACTGGCTCTCAAAATAGCGGAGAAGACGATGTTTAATTCTGAGATTCCATTGCATTGAAGCTTCGGAAAAGAAATTATGTTTGTTTGGTTTTTTTTTAAAACCCACTAACGATAGTCCTATTTAGTTATGTAGGATTTCTTGTTGCCAAACATACTAAGCTCATAACTGTTAATTGTCTTCCGATTGTGGTTTGTTGCATCTTTTGTCCATGTAGGTGGTAGACACATTTATGGTAAAAGGAAGCCATTCCATGCCCCAGGCCCAGGCCCAGGCTTTTCTGAAAAATATAATTTTTAAAGTTATACTTTAACCAAACTATCCTTTATCTCAAATACATTTTTAAATTAAAAGTAAGGATTCGGTGCAAAGTTAATTTTTTGGTACAAAATACAAATTAATTATAGTCCTTGATCTTGTGATTTGAATGGATGTGATTAAATTTTGATTTTTTGGTATTTTTCTTGGTGACGAATTATAAAATCAAACTGTCGAACTATATTGTGTTTTTCATTTTTTAGCTCGAAACGTAACGAATTATAAAATAATTTTGACGAACTATAAAATAAACTGACGAATTATAAAATAATTTTAACGAATTTTATATTTTATATCAAAATTTAACTTTATACATAATCTTGACCCTTTAAATCAATTAATATTAATTTGATTGAACATTAACATAAAAAAAATACAAAGCTATAGAATTATATTAAAACAAAATAGAGGAAAAGGCTGATAGTACAAAAGGTAGCAGCAGCAGCAAAATGGTGAAGAAGAAGTGAAAAGTGTCAGTGACGGAAGGGCTAAGCAGCAGCAGCATCTGTGGCTACCTGTTGCAGTGTCTGCCTGCCCCATCTTTTCTTGCATTTCACCAAAATGCTCACCTCGGGCCTTGTTGTTTTCTCATGTTTGTTCACTTTGCGCTTCTAATTTCATTTATGCGATTCTTCTCTCTGCACTCTGCAGTGCATTTGACCCATTTGAGATTGTATAAAATTATGATAAATATCAAGTCTTTGTTGTCCTTAAAAAATATTTTTTTGATTCATGACTCAAAATATTTATCAATTTACGAGAAGTAAAAGAAATAACAAAATATATTAGGGAAAAGTACAAATTGGTGCCCTGAACTATCGCTATTTTTCAATTGAAGGTCCAAACTATCAAATTTTTCAATCAAGGACAAAATAAAAAAATAAATTAGCCAATTTTCAAACACCGAGCACCGTAGATTCACCGTGATTAAATTACAAACTCAATCATGTGAATTCTGTTAATAACGACTCAATAAAAAAGTGTATTGATATTAACGAAAAAAGATCGATTTAATACGTTAAGAGTTTATGATGAGATCATCGGGTTATTTTCAATCATGGTTCACATGATTGAGTTCACAATTTAATCACGGTGAAGTTACGGTGCTTAGTGTTCGAAAATTGGTCAATTTATTTTTTACTTTGCCCTTGATTGGAAAAATTGATAATTTGGACCTTCAATTGAAAATTGACGATAGTTCGAGGCACCAATGTGTAATTTTTCCAATATATTAATGTGGTATCAAAAATGTAACCCGAGACCTGAGGTGTGTTGAATGTTGATCAAACACTTAACGTGCATTAGTTTGATTACTTGTTGTGCTTAAAATTAAAAAGTTGAGTATGAAAAGGTAAAAAAAAAGTGTAAATTGTTTTTCAAATTACCCTTACAATCTCAATTCTTCAATAAATTTAGTTTATAAAATAAAAAGTTTTTAAAAAGTAATTTATCATTAAAAAAACACATACACATAAGACAGTTTTTACACACATTTCTTTTTGAGGCATACGTAGAATATAAAGAAGCAAGTCAGCAAGTGTGCTTTATAGCCATGAGAGTCGAGATGAGTCAATTAAAGCGTGACAATCGACAAGTGTTCTTTATCAATTGTTTTCTTGTTCATATTAGAATGACTTTATCTTAAAAATTAATACAAAATAGGAAAGAACAATTTCTTGTATCAAAGTTCATAATATCTATAAATAACTCTCATTTTGTATATTATGATACATGGAAAAAGATCAGGTACAAGTTAAATTTTTGGTACAAAACACAAATTAATCATACCCTTTTAATTTTGCGATTTGAATGGATGAGATTAAATCCTGATTTTTTTGCATTTTCTTGGTGACGAATTATAAAATGAAACTGACGAACTATGTCGTCTTTTCATTTTTCGGCTTAAAAAGTGACGAATTATAGGTTGATTTTGACGAACTTTGTACCTAATCTTGATCCATTACTTCAGATTTACGTTAGAATGAAATAGAATGATCCCATGATCAAATCAAATATGAGACATCCTTATTAAGAAAATTTTTAAATATGAGGCATGATCAAAATTTAAAAGTTAGGAGAAAAAAATGTAGAAAAAGTCGATTGATTGCAAGTTTGGGTTTAGTCATCACCATGTACACAATGACCCCAAAACATTTGGTCATTCTCCTCTCCTTATCACTTTTTCTCATAAACCAAAATCTTTTTTTTATATCTTTATTACTTCTGTGATCATATATGTATTCCATCAATGACCAACCAAAAAAAAAGTTTATCATTTTTATTCTAATTATAAATGTTCAGCTAAATTTTATTAAAAAGTGGATGAAAATATATCAAAACACATATCTATTTATAGATCTCAAAATATGATAAACATTAATATATTTTTTTTGTATCTATTGAACACTACTAATGCGAGATGTGTCTCATTATATTAGCCGACTCAATTTTTTTCTAAGCCCCAATTCCAAATGACCAAATTTTATAGTTGGTCACGGTTACTAACTTTTTCTCGTCATCCACCGATCACCATTTCAAGTTTCAACAAACCATTTTTAGATATGAACTCATATGGTCATTGGTGGGATGGTCTAACAATCCTTCTTTAAGAAAAAGAAAAAAAAAGCACTTCTACAGTTGCATGTGAGAAAAGATATGTTGTTAAAAAGTAAATTCAAAATAAAAGTGACAATAACACGTTCTCTTTACAGCAACTGTTGCACATACTCTAATACAAATAAAATAGAGAAAAGATTATACACCCGATATATATTCAATTCCAAAATTTGGTACTCCCTCCGTCCCATAATTTTCTTCTCACTTTTCTTTTTTGGCGTCCCAAAATTTTCTTCTCATTTCCAAAATAACTTACTTTATCACACTCACAACCACCTTATTTAATCATTTATCTTCACACTTACTTTATCACACTCACAATAACTTACTTTATTATTTTTCTTAAAAACTGTGCAATATCACAAATGAGAAGTAAATTTTGGGATGGAGGGAGTAAAATTTATACTTCCTGCATCTTCTTTATCCCCCGTTTTGGAGAAATAAAGTGCATAACATCTTGTTTCCAAAGAAATATCAGTTTAAATAAATGTTATACTTATCTGTCACACCTCAATCATGAGCAAAAATACCGTGTTGTCCCAAATCAATCACATACAACCATTACTCGAGCATAAACAAAACCCAACCGTATCCCGAAAACAAAGATCTTCATTCCAATAACAATAACTACACTAGCATTATCAAACAAATGTAGATAGGCACAGACATGTTTTGATAAAAGTCAGAGAGGTACGTACATTACATTCTACTCATATGCTAAATGCTAGTACTATTCATATTTTTGCATATAAAAAAAAATATATAAAAAAGGCAGTGCTACTCGTCTGTTACGCAAATATCATCAACAGACAAAATTACATGCTCGTCGATCGCAGCCCCTGCAACTTTTCATTCCCAGCATTTTTCACTAACAGACAGACATGCCCACCCAGAATATCACCACCTCACATCACCCAGACCTAATTGTTGTCCTTTTCGAAAGTCAGACCATAGGCGACCTCTGCGGCCTTCTCTTCCTCCGTTTATTTGTGTGATGCATATTGTCACCAATTGGCTCACCCGAACCATCGGATGACCCGTTTGAGACAACCGGGTCGACTCGGATGGTTAACTTGGGGGTACGTTTCTTTCGAGGGAAAGGCAGGACGGTTGTGGCTGTGGACGCTATAGCAGTTGCGAGTTTTGAAACGACGGCGTTCGGTCCACTCGAGTTGGAAGACGACAGGACCGAAACCGAATTAGACAACTGCTCGAGAACCGAGTCAGGCGTCAATAGTCCGCCGCCGCCGAAATGAGCGACGTCGGGGAACGGGATGAAGTCGCAGCGGCGGAGATGGTTGAGCAGCGATTCGATTCCTTCGTTAGTTAAAATATGATCAACCTGCACCACACCACCACAGCGACGACGAAATTCGTAAATTACGAAAAAACAAATTTGAAATACCGTGAAATTGAAATTCAGACCTTGCAGGAGATGGAGCAGAAGAAAAATGGATGTTGGAGGATACGATCGCAGCCGCCGCAGTTGTTTCCGGAGTCGGTGTGGGGCCGGTTGGTCGGTCTCTGGTTGAGGAACAACACCTTCGCCCCGTTGCTAGTGTACGACTGCGAGAATCACATCATAGCGTCGAAAATTTAGCAGCCGATATTTGAAATTTATGGACGAAATTGAAAACATGAATATTACAATTTAACAATTTTAGAGTTAGAGACCTGGACGTGGGAGACTGGGAGCAGTCGAAATTTGAAATATGTGGACGAAATTGAAAACAGGTAAATTACGAATAAACAATTTTAGAGACCTGGATGTGGGAGCAGTCGAGAAGCTTCTCGGCGTCGTCGAGACGGATGACGTCATGGTAAACGTTGCGTCGAACCTGGACGAGAAATTCAAGTGTTAGAAAACGAAATGAATCGACGGTTAGCTAGTTGGGGTTAGAAATTTGGGGATGACCTGGAGAAGGCGATGGGATGAGTGAGAGATGCAGCACTGTGAGCAGAGGCTGAAGGCGCAATCGACGCAGAAGACGTTCTTCTCGTTCTTCCTAGCGGATTGGTGGTCGGAGCAGGGAGTGAAGAAATTCTCGCGGAGGAGTTGGTCCAGCCACTCCGGCACCGTCTTCTTCGTCGTGGTGGTTGTTACAGTCAATTGCTGCTTCAAGACAAGACAACACAACGCAGAGAACCGATCAAATTCAGAGCATAAACTCAACAGAAGGAGAGCATGAAGAGAGATGATCGTGAACGGAAGCTCACCATTTTCATCGTCGTTAGAGAAATTGAGCTTGATTTTCTTTTTTTCGTCTTGTTGGAGAATTTGAAGGAAATGTGGGGAGCTGTGCAGCGGCTATGGAGAGTGAGAATGGTGAGAGAGAGAGAGAGATGATTGTGATGAAAAAATGCAGCGATGATGATATGCGAGAAAAGAGAAACGGCGCGCATAGAGAGAGAGAGAGAGAGTGTGTGTAGTAGCAGCACTGCACTGTGTAAAACAGTGCCAATAGAAATGCAGGGATTTGCAGGGCTAGGGCTTGCTGCACGAAGGAAGGAAAGGAACGATCTTTTTTGTCCTTTTCTCTCTCTCTCTCTCCAATTTTCCTATTTAAACATTTTTTAATCATTAATTGGCCAGTTTGGAGACTTTTATTATACGTACTATTGATTTAAATTATATATCCTAAGTATTATTCTCAAAAACAATTTGTAGTCTACTTGAACATATATTTTTGACGGTTAAATTAAGTATTTTCAGTTACTATAGATTAATTTCAATTAATGTAAATTAATCTAATTTCAGTAAAGTTAATTTAAGTGAAGTTCAATTTTTTATCAATTCCATCATCATCATCATATCATATCATCATCATCATGTCATCATCATGTCATCATCATGATCATATTATCATCGTCTTATCATCATCATCATCATATCATCATGATGATGATGATGATGATATGATGATGATGATAATGACGATGATGATGATATGATGATGTTGATGATGATGATGATGTGATGATGTTGATGATGATGATAAGATGATGATAATATGATCATGATGATGACATGATAATGATGATGTTGATATGATGATGTTGATATGATGATGATTGTATGATGATATGATGATGATGATGATAATGATAATGATGATGGTATGATGATGATGATGATATGATATGATATGATGATGATGATGATGATTGATGATGATGATGACATGATTATGATATGATGATGATGATACGAAAATTATATTTTTTGGCTGATGTCAAAGTTAAGTTAAAGTTCAATTAAATTAATACTAATTAATTTTAATTAATATAAATTAATTTTAATTAATATAAATTAATTTTAATTATAATTAAATTCAATTAAATTTCAGTTCAAATGAACTTTGATAACATTTTATAATGAAAAATTAATGTGTGTGATTATGATAGTGTGCTGAGGAAGCTATAAAGTTTATGTAATAAATGTATATAACTTCTTCTTTTTTTTGATCGAGTGTTTTAATTTGACTTTGAGTATCTTTGTTTTGAACTTGAATAGACATGACCCTTTTTTTTAATACCGGTTTTTATTTTTTGTTTGTAGTAGTAGTATTTTTTGGTTGTGATGTCAGATTGTTTAGGGTGGGACCCAATAGATCATACCCTGTTTTCTAGACCTCCTCTTTTGTGTAATTTTGATTGTGCAATTTATTAAACTCTTGTTAAAAAGGATCGGATTTCATCAATACAGTAGCCACCCGGTGTAAGAATACGCTGGTCGGCATTAGGTTGTGTAAAGATAATTCTGGTCTTTTAGGATAAAGTAAGGACACCGTACGTATGATTATTTTTTTCCTGATCAAATGAACAGTACATGGTAAAACCATGAAAAGATACAACAGTTTTGATACACTTGATTGGTATTCATGAGCTGGATAATATTAGGGTAAAGTATAATCGGCGTATTGTAAATTTAAACATAATTTGAAGTCAAAGTTTAAAATTTAGTTAAAATGGTAGGGAAGAACATGATATGATAATGAATGAGATGGTAGGGTAGGGTTTATGAGGATAGTATAAGGGCATTCGTAGTAAAATAGCAATGGACAATGACCAATAAGTTAAAATATTATTTTTCAATAAAAGTCATGTATCAAGCATAGTTAAAAGTAATGAGCAAAAATAGTTTTTTGCTCTATATATTTTAACGCACCAAGAGAGCAAAGAGTTATGAGAAAAATAGCAATATCTCTATATTTTATTCTGGAGCAATGAAAGCAAAATCAATACTCATAACCATTCAATTACATGACATTATCACTTTTATTATTTCATTTTTTATTGTCTTAAGATTCTTTAATTTTTCTAATTTTTTTAAAAAAAATTTAAATATTTTTTTTAATTTTTTGAATTTGAATAGTTGAATATCCGTCTAACGTCTATTTTATGACATTTCTGATTTTTATTTCGTTCAAAACCAATAAAAAAAGTAAGTTTCATTCTCTATATCTTGATATATGCATATGGGGCCCACTTATTGCTTTCATTTACAATACCCTATGTATTACTTATTGGGGCTCACCTATCAAGCATTGATTTTTGTTCACATATCAAGCATTGCTTTTTGCTTATTGGGGCTCACCTATCAATGCTTATTGCTTTCATTTCCAATACCTTGATATAAGCATTGATTTTTGCTCACCTATCAAGCAATGATTTTTGCTCTTTTTTTTGCTCACCTCTTGTATGGGACCAATAAACAATAAAGTGTTACTATTATTACTTATTGCTCTTATTGATTTGGATGCCCTAAGAGCGCATGGTAAAAGGGCAAGATAAATTATTTTTTATTGACCTTTATCAAGCCTAAAGCTTGTTGGGCATGGTACATACTACATACTATAAGAGAGAGACAAAATAGAATTGGCTGAGAGTAACCTTATGGACAGTTTTAAGCCTAGAAATTAGATGTTAAGGCGTACATAAGACTATTCCAAATGAAATTTTTCCGAACCAAAAGTATAAATTAATTTAACTTTTTTGCTATATAATTCCTATTCAATTCTCCGAATTCTTTCCGACTTTTTTAGTTTGAGCAAATTGATTCCATTTTATTTGTATAAGTATATCTGACAATAAGAATTAAGAATATTATTGGTGCGTCCGCTTGAACAATATTAATTGCACTAACAAAACTCATAATTCAGTGTAAAATACTAGGTCCTGTCAATTTGAACTCTATTTTGTGATGGTTAAGATAAGATAAGTTATTTTCAATCACCATAAGTTATTTTCAGTTACTATAAGTTACTTTCAGTCACTATAAGGTAATATAAGTTTCAGTTAAGTTTAGTTACTTTCAACATACCATCATCATCATACCATCATCATACCACCACCATCATCATCATACCATCATCATATCATACCATACCATCATCATATCATCATCATCATATCAAATCATTATATCACCATCATCATCATCATCATACCATCATCATCATATTATTATTCATCATCATAACATCATCATACCATCATCATCATCATCATCATCATAATATTCATCATTATAGTACTATTCATCATCATATTACTATTCATCACCATCATCACAACCATTATCATCATCAGTATATTACTATTCATCATCATAATATTACTATTCATCACTATCATCACAACCATCATCATCAGTATATTACTATTCATCACCATAATATTACTATTCATCATCATAATATTACTATTCATCACCAACATCACAACCATCATCATTAGTATATTACTATTCATCACCATCATAATATTACTATTCATCATCAGCATAAATATTATTATTCATCCATCATCATAAATATTACTATTCTTCATCATCATAATATTACTATTCTTCATCATCATAATATTACTATTTATCACCATCATCACAACCATCATCATCAGTATATTACTATTCATCATCATAATATTACTATTCATCACAATCATCATCAGTATATTACTATTTATCATCATAATATTACTATTCATCATCATCATCCTATTACTATTCATCACCATCATCATCGTCGGTATATTACTATTCATCATCGTCAGTATATTACTATTCATCTGTCAATATAAGTTTCAGTTAAGTTAATCAGTCACTATAAGTTACTTTCTGTTAAGATAAGATAAGACACTATAAGTTAGAGTTCAAATGAACACCCCTAATAATGCTTTGCTGTTAAATGTTAGTATTACATAAAAATCTCCAGTGAAAAATATTTAAAAAAACAGAAATTAATTTCTAAAGTTTAAAAGAAAATGAACCAATTTAATCGAGATTTCTTTTTTTCTGTTTTGCATGTCAAGTGACCCATTAAATAATTTTGTAAATTTAATTTGTAATTTGAGGCTATAGTAATTTGAGGCTGAATGTTAATATAATAAAAATTATTTAGTTAATACAAGTGTATGACTCAAGTTTTTTTCAATTATTATGGTGAATATGACTCTAAGTTTTTTTTGTTTGATTGGATTATTCTGGGAATATGACTCTAGTTTTTTCTTTTCGAAAAGCAACAAAGCTGAAAGGACTTAAGGGCATCCACATCAATTAGAGCAATAAGCAATAATAAAGAAATTTAATTGTTTATTGCTCTTATGCAGTAGGTGAGAAAAAAGAAGAAGCAAAAAGCAATGTTTGATAACTGAGTAATAATGGAGAGGGTATTGGAAATGAAAGCAATAAGTAGGACCCACATGCATATATCCAGATAGAGATAAAACCTACTTTTTGTTGGTTTTGAAAGAAATAAAAATCAGAAATGTTATAAAATTAACATTAGACAGACATCCGTATATTCAAATACAAACTCAAAAAATAAAAATAAATATTTTAAAATTAAAAAAATTAAAAATCACAAAAAATCAGACAATTGAAGAATCTTGAGACAAAACAAAAAATGAAATAATAGAAATGATAATGCCGGATAATGTAATGGTTATGAGTATTGATTTTTCCTTTCATTGCTCCAGAATAAAATATTGAGAGGTTGTTATTTTTTTCTCATAGATATTTGCTTTCTTGTTGCGTTAAAATATATAGAGCAAAGAGCAATTTTTGCTCATTGCTCATTGCTCTGCTTGCTACATGACTTTTATGAGAAAATGCTATTTTTGCTTCTTACTCAGCAGACATCTGGGTAAAATATGAATTCTGGGACAACAATCCAGCTTGGACCAGCTCCATTTAGATTTACGCAAAAAATGGGCAAGGATGTCTGTTGATTCATTGGCCTCTCGCTGAATGAGAAGTAAAACTGACGGATTAGTTATTAGAGAACGTCGACAACGTGTGTATCATAGAGAAATATTGATAGCACCATAATTACCTGCGTAAAGAGCATCATAAGCATTAAGGTAGTCTCTTAG
This sequence comes from Rhodiola kirilowii, assembly GCA_033675215.1. Taxonomy (NCBI): domain Eukaryota; kingdom Viridiplantae; phylum Streptophyta; class Magnoliopsida; order Saxifragales; family Crassulaceae; genus Rhodiola; species Rhodiola kirilowii. The sequence continues at coordinate 6,003,502 of CM066193.1, read as the reverse complement.
GGGTCGACAAAGGGCCGGGCCGGGTAAGCCCTAGCCCTATCGGGTCGGGCCGAGTAGGGCTTTTAATGAACCCTAGCCCTGACCCTTTGCACATTAGGGTCGGGTAGGGCCGGGCCATGAGAAAATTCATCTGTCTAAAGTCGTTATCGGTCCTTCATTTCATAGGGCTTTTGGAGCTAGGGTCGGGCTCGGGCTAATTTGGCCCTAAATGGATGACTTATTAATCGATAAATAACTCTTTAAACGCAAATGCTACTAGTTTGGACGTGTGTGATTTGATATATGTGAAAAAACACATTCTTTTTATATCAAGAACGCCCTTAAATCAATGAATATGCAATTTTAAATCGGGGTCGTATTTCAGGCCGGGCCTAATAATCGAAACCGTAATCCGACCTTAAGTCCTTCGTATCGGGTCATAATAGGGCTCGCGTAGGGCTAGGGTCGGGTCAGAGCCGCCCTAAGGCTTATTTTGGCCTAGGGCTAAATGCTGAGGCCTACGTCTCTAACTAGATGAATTTTAGAACAGTGAATATGACTCACGTTTTTTTGTTTTGATAGGGTACTTAGTGGTTAGAGGTTAGTATCTGTTAATTTGTAAGTACTTTAACCAAAGAGAGCAACGTTAATAGGGAAATGACCTATCACTGGATCACTCTCTTCTCCATGAATATGACTCAAGTTGATAGAACATATGTTCTCAAAGAAGCCATATCTAAGTTTTTTTTTAAAGCTTACAAGTTGATAGAGACTACGTATAGTTAACAGATACTCGTAGATGACATGTAATGATTTGTTTCATTTAATGCAGGCGAAAACACTTCCAAACTCCAATCAATGAAGACTTTAGCACACTTCTTTCCACTACCCTACTGGCCTACTAAGCTAGGAGGAGTAATTAACACGTTTACATTGAATATCATCTTGTGAGGCTCCGATTCGAGATTAATTTTGTGCACCAATTTGCTGCAATTTCGGACTACTTTTGTGCAGTAGCTATTTTTTCAGTTGCTGTAGCAACTGAACAATGCACAATTGCACAAAAGTATTTTAAAATTGCAGTAGCTAAGATTCTGTCTATTAGAATATATATTTTTTATGGTAAAGTTAAATTAAGTTATTTTCAGTTAATATAAGTATTTCAATTAATGTAAGTTAATATAATTTCAGTTAAGTTAAGTTTCAGTTAAGTCAAGTGAAGTTCAATTTAAATCAATTTTTTTATCAATTCCATCATCACATCATCATCATCATATCATCATCACATCATCATCATGTCATCATCGTCATCATTGTATCATCATCATCATATCATCATTGTCATCGTCATCATCATATCATCATCATCGTCATATCATCATCATCATCATATCATCATCACCATCATCATCATCATCATCGATGATGATGCAGGGCAATTCGCAGTGCAAATCGAAGAGCAAATATCGCGCAAGAAGGGCAAAATCGGCAAGCCGCATAATTAGGGTTTTTACAATTTTAGCAGCATAATTATCTTTTAGTTTTTCCTTTCCTAATTAGGTTTAGTCTTCCTTTCCTAGTTAGGTTTTATGTTTCTTATTTAAACCCAACTTAGGGTTTCGTTCATGTATCTTATTTTCTTTAAATAAAACCTTTGGTTTTCGTTCTTGGTGGATTCCGAGATTACTTGGTGGATTCCAAGCGTTTGCGAGTTCATTGCTGGTGGACTCAGTTATCTTATTTGTCACGCTGCGTCAGTTGGTATCAGAGCAGGTCTTTCCCTGTTCTCTTCTAACTTGATCAGATGGCAGATCAACCCATAGCAGATCAAGAGAGGGTCAACGCGGACGTAGCCGCTGCCCTGGCTGCTGTGATGGCACGGATGGATGCTATGTCAATCCAATTGACAGAGATGGCGGCGGCGAGAGGCAATCCGAATGGTGGAGAGGAGAGAGCACAGAGGGAAGCACAAGTACCAGTTAGAGTTCCTCGTGTGCGTGCACCAGTCGCTGGGGACTCAAGTTCGGGTGAAGAGGATCTTGTGGACCATGGTCGGGAGGAAGAGGAGGATAGATATGATGATTATCGAGTGAAAGCTGATATTCCTTTGTTTCATGGAACTATGGCGGTAGAAGAGTTCCTTGACTGGCAGATTGAGGTGGACCGGTTTTTAGAAGTCATGGGTGTCCCAGAAAACAAACAAGTGAAGATGGTGGCGATCCGATTAAAGGGTACCGCTGCCGTGTGGTGGGACAAACTTGTGGTCCAAAGGAGGCGGCAAGGTAAGGCGCCTATCAGAACGTGGAGACGAATGAAGCAGCTGATGTTAGATCGTTTCTTGCCCGAGGATTATGAACTTCCTGTACAAGTTGTACCTTGATTGTGTTCAAGGCAGGCGTTCTGTGACAGAGTATACTACTGAGTTTCTTCGTCTATCCGAGCGTAATGAGCCGAAAGAAACGGAGAATCAGAAGGTGGCTAGGTACATCAGCGGTTTAAAGGTTTCAATACAGGAAAAGATGGGGTTGCAGACTGTTTGGTCAGTGGCAGCCGCGTCTAGCCTCGCGCTGAAGGCAGAAGCGATGGAGAAAGCCCCTCAGAATGTCCAGCCTTTTCGTAGGTTTCTGATCGTGTTGTTTAGTAGTAAATTATTCAAATGTAAATTCAAATACTTATTGCTAGTCACGTGATCAAAACATTTATAAAAGCTCGGGAATCCGAGGTCGAACCCAGAGGATAGGTGTTAAACTAGTAGTGCTAAAGATCAAGCTAGAATGTCTAAGGTGGGGGGGGGGTTTGTTCCTCTAAGGAGGTCGATAGCAAGAGTTCTACTATCCAAAAAGAAGCTTGATCAATGAAAAGAGATTAACAATCAATAAAAGATGACTAGGGATCCAATCCTCCACTAAACAATCATTGTGACGGTAAATTAGGACATTATTGATGAACTTCTCATGCACACACTTAGAATATAGGCATGCAACATTAATACCAAGTTTAACTCTCGCTCTAACTTAATATTAAGAGGTCACATCTCGCTCAATACCTCAAACTCTCGCTCTATTGGCATTGTAAAGTAAGATTACCTACCCTCAAACCCTAGCTCTATTGGCTAGATAATCATACACGTGTAAAAACCATGCCATTCTCATTAGAATTAGAGTGTCGCCATGTAACACAAAAACCCTAATGCTTCCTCATTTAGTTAATTTGAAATCATGCTTTTCAACGCTAGTTACATCAAGCATGAAATCAACTAGGGTTCCTATTGAGGACTTCTCACAAACACCTTATAGGCACCCCTTAACATTAAGTTCCAATGAAGAAGAATCATGTGCAAAATCATTCATCAATAACATCTATAGCATTTACAAGGTCACAAACATGTTTAGGGGATTCATGGATCCCCAACCAAGGTCACTACTCACTCATAGTGAGGTTACAATCAAAAACAATGACAAAAGTAGAAAAACCCATATGAGATGTAGAGTTTAGAGCTTCTAAACCAATGGAGAATCAAGAGTAATGGAGAATCCTTGTGGTTGGTATCCTTCTTCACTTAATCAGCTCGAAATCCGTGCCAAAACCCTTGGAATTTTTTGTGTCGGCGCCTTGGAATCCGTGCCAAAATCTCTCTCCGAAGCCCCGCCGTGAAACCCTAAAAATTCTGGGTTTTATAGCATCTGCCGATTTATGCGATCGCATATTTGAGTTTATGCGATCGCATATATTTTTGTGCGACTGGATATCTTATGCGATCGCATATTTGAGCTTGTGCGATCGCACATCTTTCCTTAGCTGCTTTTGCGATTTCGGCTTCCGGTTGTGCGATCGCATAAAAGTTTATGCGACTGGATTTCTTATGCGATCGCATAAAAGTTTATGCGACTGGATTTCTTATGCGATCGCATAAACCAACTTATGCGAGCGCACAACTGCCATGTTCTGACCGTAGCTCTAGGATGCGCGATCGCATAAATTTGTTGTGCGATCGCACAAGGCTTTGTTGGCAACTGTAACCTCCGAATTTGGTCTCGGCGTCAACTAGAGAGTTGTAGCTCTTTGAGTTAGTTTTCCAACAAGCTTTGAATCAACAGAATCGGACACCAAATGAGCTCTCTAGGTCCAAAATACTCCGGAGAGGTCTATGTGTCCCGTAATGCCCGAAAATCCATGTTTTTGCTCCGGAATGCTCGGGTTTGCTCCAAAGTCAATGCCCGCTTGTGTTCTCAGCTTAAACTCTGTAATTTGCCTGAAATGAACCACAAGGCATCAAATAGCAAGTGAAATCGTGATAAAACGAACGAAACAATAAGCATAGAGGTCACCTAAAATGCGTATATTTTAGAGCTATCAAATCACCCCACACTTAACGTTTGATCGTCCCGAGCAAACTAGTCATATAGGTCAACAACAAGAAGGCATTTTGCTCAATCATGATCGGCTCAAAGAAACTCCATATGGTTACGAAAACTAACTCAAAAGATTAAGAAACAAAACATACTACTAACTAACCACTTTCGTAGGTAACACGAGTGCATTTAGCGAATGCACCAAGCCTTTAAACCCCTAGGCTACCCTAGTGGAGGAGTTGTAGTCTCCTGAGAGTTTTCAGAAACGGGAATACTCACAAATCCCACAAAGAGAACAACCATCCAAATAGACATTTTAAGTTCCCAATTTTCAAAGAACTAGGCAAGGTGTTTTTTCATGAAGTTCATGATGCATTCAACTAGATATGTGCATTTCAATCACTACATGAATCCTCTTCGAATCCTTATGGAAATTCATGAATTAGGACATTCAAGTAAATCAAAACAAAGACTAACAACTCTTTAATCAAGGATTCTAATCATTTTCTATATTAGTGACTTCAAGAAAATGATCTAATATTTGCAAAGAAATCTTGTTGGATCACTCACAAATGCTAGCAAGAAGGCTAGTCCATTGGCTTGTGAGCTTTGAACTCATTCTCAAGCCTAGGACGCATAGGTCACTTAGTCGTAAGAGAAGAGGAGTTCCAACAATAAGGTTTTTGTAAATACTTGCAAACCATATCATGCCTAAGTACAAAAGAGTACGAGGCTCGTCCCTTAGTGAATTCTTGCTAGAAAGTATCAATTGTCTCGTTGGTTTTCATGCTAGAGAATGGCGGAATAGCCGATTGCCAAGTCTAATTGAAACATTAAAGGGGGTAGAAGCCGCACTAAGCACTTTCGAGGGGGAACTTACCTTCCTAACCCTCGGCACTTAGCACATACTTCTTTAAAGTTCTTCCTAATGGTGATCAATCATAAGGAAGGGTTTGGGGCTTATTTCACATATTTTTTTTTCTTTTTTTTTCTCTTTTTTTTTCTTCTCTTTTTTTTCTTCTCGCCCTCTTTTGACCCCACACTTAGAACTTTGACAAAGGGCTAAGTGTGAAAAATGGAGCATGACAAAACAACAAGACAAATCCACAAGACAAGCAAGGTCACTAAGGTCACATAAAGGTAATCATGGCATGCAAGAGTTTTGGAGTTATAAATCATTTCGATTTTATGCTTTCAAAGATCAACTCTTTTTAGTCTTAATGAGAAAAAGCTTAGAATAAAAGATAAAGAAGTGCTAGTAGATGCTTTGGTCCTCAAGAATGAAAGTCAACAATCCAATCCATTAGTCATCTAAAGGATCAATCAAGTGAAATCATGCACGACTAGTTGAATTTAGAGATGAAAGTTTTTGAAAAGGTAGCCTTGCCTAGACTTTTTGTTTTCATTAATAATTTGAAATTTTTGGATGAATTGTGCAATGGTGCAAGTGTTTTTCCTTAAGCATACGTTGGTTGGAATTCACACATGAAGGCATGACAAGCAAGCAAAAGCATCTCAAGTAGTATAGACAATGCCAAATATAGGCCACCCCACACTTAGCAATTGCTTAGTCCCTAAGCAATGGATAGAATAAAAAGCGAAGAGAGGGTTAAGAAAAACTTCTCTCGTTTGGAGGTAGCCATTTAAAGAGTAAAGAGTTGTTTGCTTGTTGAGTTGATCTTGCGCAAAAGATTCGATTGATGAGCTCCTTTTTCTTTCTAGTTGTGCGATCGCACACAAGCTTTCAAATGGGGGAACAAGGATATGCGATCGCATAAAGTGATATGTTCGATCGCACAAAGAAGACAGGGGAGTAAAATCATGTGCGAGCGCATAAGATTTGTGCGACCTTAACCGAATTGAAGAAGGGTTATTGTGCGAGCGCACAAGGGTTTATGCGAGCGCACAAAATTACTTGGAGAAAATACTAAGCTGAATTCAAAACGATTATCAACGCTCTGCACAAAAATTCGGGACCCCACACTTATGTCCAACTAAATTATCCAATCCATCAAGCACACTATCATAAGGACGCCCCAGAGTTCATCAATCATCACATAGAGGTTCACGCACATTCACACTTCAACCTTTCAATTTTCCACATGGAAATCCAATCAACATAGACAATATTAAGAGCATAGGAAAAAGACACTTACGAGCCTAGTTTAACGTCTTGGCTAAGACGGAGCCGTATCTCCTTGAAAATAAATAGGAAGCACACTAAGAGAAGTCCCGAGCGGGATCCCTTCTCTAACGGATATGTTGAGAAGTGGAGGAGTCAATCCGGGTTCTTTGAAGAGTGCAAGCAACTTGCTTAATAGCTCTTGTCCACAGTGATGCTTGCTTCCCACTCTTCACTGTTTTAGCATTTGCTTTTCTTTTTACCCCATCATTGCATAAGGGCAACCTATAGTGATCAAGAGGAGGGTCCTCATCGGGGTCAAGCGACTTGTACAAATCCTTCTTGGTTACCTTCTTGACCTCAACCTTCTCGGTTTTAGCACTCTCTTGCTCTTCCAACTTATAAGGATCTTGTATAGCCACTTGTTCTCTCGTAGGTCTTTCTATCTTAATCTTCTCTCCTCCAATCTTCAAGGTCACCTTCCCCTTCCCCAAATCAACTTTAAAACCGGCGGTGGCCAAGAAAGGACGCCCAAGAATCAAGGAAGAAGTGCAATTGTCCCCCATATCGATCACCACAAAGTCACATGGTATGTAAAATTTGTCGACTTTGATTGGGACATTCTCCACTAGCCCCCAAGGGCGCCTTGTAGTCCCATCCGCGAGTTGTAGTGTCATTTTGGCGGATTTTACCCCTTTCAATCCAAGCTTGTGGTAGGTGGCAAGAGGCATAACACTCACACTAGCCCCGAGATCGGCTAGTGGACTTGAGAAGTTCATATCCCCTATTGAGCAAGGGATAGTGAATTTTCCGGGATCTCCCATCTTTTGGGGAATTTGCTTCGAAAAGAGGGCACTGCACTCATGGTTAAGGGGATGGGGTTCAACTTCTTCAATGGTCCTCTTCTTGGATAAGATCTCTTTTAAAAACTTGTTGTATAGAGGTGCTTTCTTGATGAGCTCATGAAATGGTATGTAGACATATAGCTTTTTCAACATCTTGGTGAAGACCTCATACTCTTTGTCCAACTTCGAGGGCTTAATGAGTCTTTGAGGGAATGGGACCGGTGGAGAATAAGGTTTGAGTTCTTCCTTTCTCTCTTCACTTTCTTTCGCCTTTACGGTTGGAGGATTATGGACCTCCTCATTGAATTCTCTTTCTTCGGCTCTAGTTTGGCCAACGGGTTTTGGAGGCATTTGAACGGCTTTCTTTGGTGCAACACCCTCCAATTTCTTCCCACTCCTAAGGGTCACCGCCTCACAATGTTCCTTCCTCTCTAGAGAATCATCCTCAAATGATCCCTCAATGTAAAGGGCATTGCAATATTCCTTGTTGTCATGCTCGGGTCGAGCCGGTAGCTTCCCTTGTGCCTTAGTTGAGGATTCGGCTTGTTGAGCCATTTGCATCTCCAACATCTTACTATGAGTAGACATCTCACCCATTTTTTGGAACATTTGATCCATTCTTAGGTCGGCTTTTGCTTGACTTGCCACAAGACTTGCTAAGATATCGGTCATGGATTGGTCTTGTGTACCTTGATGAGTCGGGGCTTGTGTTTGTTGAGGGTTCATCTCTTGGTGGTTCCCTTGTTGTTGATATTGATAGTTTGTTCTTGGTTGGTAGGGAGGTTTTTGTTGTGCTTGGCTAGATTGCCCTTGTTGGTTTTGCCTTTGATAATTTCCTTGATTTGAATAAGAATTTTGCCCTTGAGGCCTTGGAGGAAAATTGTCATTAGCCACTCTCCTATGAGGAGGCTCATAGCTTCTTGCGATAGGATTGGCATTTTGAGCATAGTTCCTTTGTTGATTTACAAAGTGTGCCTCTTCATACCCATCATCATCTTCTTCATAGCGACCGTCGGGGCAATTTTTGGTAGAATGTCTAGTGCTTGCACATAGAAAACAAGGTTGTTGAGCCGAAGTTCTCTCTTTATCGGCCTTAGGCTTAGTTGCCTCCACAGAATTTACCATGCTCATCATGGCCTCCATTTTCTTTGATAAATCATTAATTTGCTCTTTCGTTGCATAATTCGAGGAATCATCTCTTGACTTGCCCATTTTCTTGTGATCAACTCCTTGATATCTATCGGAGTTTATAGCAATTTTGTCCACAATTTTGAACCCTTGAGTCGCCGGTAATTCCATGATAACACCTCCACTAGCGGTATCCATCTGATTTTTAGCTTCCTTGCTCATACCCAAATAGAGATATCGCATAAGATCGGCTTTTCTGAAGTTGTGGTGAGGGCATTCCCTCAAATAATGTTTGAAACAGTCATATGCTTGATGAAATAACTCATTGTCTCTTTGGGAGAAAGTCAATATGAAATCCGTGAATTTCTTGGTTCTTGATGGAGGGAAGAACTTGTTAAGAAAAAAAGTTGCTAGATGATCCCAAGTTCTAAAGGTTCCCGGCTCATGGTTTTGCAACCATTCCTTGGCGTCTCCATATAACGAAGAGGGAAATAACTTCAAGTAAACATATTCAATGGGCACATTCCTCGGCTTGTAAGTTCGGCAATACTCTTGGAAATTGGCCAAATGAGTGGAGGGGTTCCCAACTCCTTGATATTGATCATGAGTTACCATATGCACCAAGGAGGACTTCACATCAAAATCAAAGGCGTCCTCATCCGGAGGCATAATAACCGAACCGTTTCCCTCGAGGGTGGGAGTCATGTAATCTCCCACGGGCCTTTCGTCCTCTTCCTCTTCATCATATCTATAATGTCTCTCCTCTCTACGAGGGACATGAGGATTCCGGATAGGACGTCTCTCATTCTCATTATAATTGTCATCTCTAGCTTGAGGATCCTCTACTTCTTCCCCATCAATTCTACGATTTTGGACATTTCTTTGAAGAACCGGACGGTTCTCATTTTCCTCTTCCATAATAACTTGTTGTCTTTCTTGGATAATAGGGGGAATAGCACGAATAACCGGAGGTAAAGGTGCAATAGGGGCAATCGGGTTCTTTCGGGGTCTACCTCGTTGTTTCTTTGTGGTTGGTTGAGAAGGGTTAGAAGAACTTGATGTTGAACCTAGAGCCACGTGTTTCTTTCCTTGAAACCTTGTGTTCATTCAAATGCCTACAAGATCAAAAGAAATTCTTAGCAATGAAGGGCAAGGGAAACAAACACAATCAAGCCCAAAGCAAGCAATAGCTACCAAGTAAGGAAAAGCAAACAAACTAAATAATCAAATAGCACCTAGTTGATTAACCTATCCCCGGCAACGACGCCATTTGATCGTGTTGTTTAGTAGTAAATTATTCAAATGTAAATTCAAACACTTCTTTGCTAGTCACGTGATCAAAACATTTATAAAAGCTCGGGAATCCGAGATCGAACCCAGAGGATAGGTGTTAAACTAGTGGTGCTAAAGATCAAGCTAGAATGTCTAAGGGGGGGGGGGTTTGTTCCTCTAAGGAGGTCGATAGCAAGAATTCCACTATCCAAAAGGAGGTTCGTTCAATAAAAAGAGATTAACAATCAATAAAAGATGACTAGGGATCCAATCCTCCACTAAACAATCATTGTGACGGTAAATTAGGACATTATTGATGAACTTCTCATGCACACACTTAGAATATAGGCATGCAACATTAATACCAAGTTTAACTCTCGCTCTAACTTAATATTAAGAGGTCACATCTCGCTCAATACCTCAAACTCTCGCTCTATTGGCATTATAAAGTAAGATTACCTACCCTCAAGCCCTAGCTCTATTGGCTAGATAATCATACACGTGTCAAAAACCATGCCATTCTCATTAGAATTAGAGTGTCGCCATGTAACACAAAAAACCTAATGCTTCTTCATTTAGTTCATTTGACATCATGCTTTTCAACACTAGTTACATCAAACATGAAATCAACTAGGGTTCCTATTGAGGACTTCTCACAAACACCTTATAGGCACCCATTAACATTAAGTTCCAATGAAGAAGAATCATGTGCAAAATCATTCATCAATAACATCTATAGCATTTACAAGGTCACAAACATGTTTAGGGGATTCATGGATCCCCAACCAAGGTCACTACTCACTCATGGTGAGGTTACAATCAAAAACAATGACAAAAGTAGAAGAACCCATATGAGATGTAGAGTTTAGAGCTTCTAAACCAATGGAGAATCAAGAGTAATGGAGAATCCTTGTGGTTGGTATCCTTCTTCCCTTAATCAGCTCAAAATCCGTGCCAAAACCCTTGGAATTTTCTGTGTCGGTGCCTTGGAATCCGTGCCAAAATCTCTCCCAAAAACCCCTCTTCCGAAACCCTAATAATTCTGGGTTTTATAGCACTGCCGGTATATGCGATCGCATATCTTGCTTGGTGGTCGGTGGTATGCGATCGCACATATTTTTGTGCGACTGGATTCTCTATGCGATCGCATACTTGAGATTGTGCGAGCGCATATCTTTCCTTGGCTGCAATTGCGACTTCGGCTTCCGGGTGCGCGATCGCATATAAATTTATGCGACTGGATTTCTTATGCGATCGCATAAACCAACTTATGCGAGCGCGTAACTGCACAAATTCTGACTTTATGCGATCGGTGCTCCAGGGTGTGCGATCGCATGAAATGTTGTGCGACTGCTTGATTTATGCGATCGCATAAATTGTCTTGTGCGATCGCACAGATTTGGGGAGCTTGTGCTCCGGTTCCTATTTTGCTCATTTTAGCTCCAGAATGCTCGGTTTTGCTCCAGAATCAACGCTAACTTGTGTTCTCAGCCTAAGCTCTGAAATTGGCCTGAAATGAACCACAAGGCGTTAAATAGCAAGTGAAATCGTGATAAAACGAATGAAACAATAAACATAGAGGCCGCCTAAAATGCGTATATTCTAGAGCTATCAAATCACCCCACACTTATCGTTTGATCGTCCCGAGCAAACTAGTCATATAGGTCATCAATCAACAAGGCATTTTGCTCAATCATGATCGGCTCAAAGAAACTCCATATGGTCACGAAAACTAACTAAAAACACTAAGAAACAAATCTACTCCTAACTAACCACTTTCGTAGGTAACACGAGTGCATTTAGCGAATGCACCAAGCCTTTAAACCCCTAGGCTACCCTAGTGGAGGAGTTGTAGTCTCCTGAGAGTTTTCAGAAACGGGAATACTCACAAATCCCACAAAGAGAACAATCATCCAATTAGGCATTTTAAACTCACAATTTTCAAAGTACTAGGCAAGGTGTTTTTCATGGAGTTCATAATGTATTCAACTAGATATGTGCATTTCAATCACTACATGAGTCCTCTTCGAATCCTTATGGAAATTCATGAATTAGGACATTCAAGCAAATCAAAGCAAAGACTAATAAATCTTTAATCAAGGATTCTAGTCATTTTCTATATTGGTGACTTCAAGAAAGTGATCAAATCATTGCAAAGAAATCTTGTTGGATCACTCACCAATGCTAGCAAGGAGGCTAGTCCATTGACTTGTGAGCTTAGAACTCATTCTCAAGCCTAGGACGCATAGGTCACTTAGTCATAAGAGAAGAGGAGTTCCAACATTATATTTTTTTTGTAAATAACTTGCAAGTCATTTCATGCCTAAGTATAAAAGAATACGAGGTTCGTCCCTTAGTGAATTCTTGCTAGAAAGTATCAATTGTCTCGTTGGTTTTCATGCTAGAGAATGGCGGAATAGCCGATTGCCAAGTCTAATTGAAACATTAAAGGGGGTAGAAGCCGCACTAAGCACTTTCGAGGGGGAACTTACCTTCCTAACCCTCGGCACTTAGCACATACTTCTTTAAAGTTCTTCCTAATGGTGATCAATCATAAGGAAGGGTTTGGGGCTTATTTCACATATTTTTTTTTCTTTTTTTTTCTCTTTTTTTTCTTCTCGCCCTCTTTTGACCCCACACTTAGAACTTTGACAAAGGGCTAAGTGTGAAAAATGGAGCATGACAAAACAACAAGACAAATCCACAAGACAAGCAAGGTCACTAAGGTCACCTAAAGGTAATCATGGCATGCAAGAGTTTTGGAGTTATAAATCATTTCGATTTTATGCTTTCAAAGATCAACTCTTTTTAGTCTTAATGAGAAAAAGCTTAGAATAAAAGATAAAGAAGTGCTAGTAGATGCTTTGGTCCTCAAGAATGAAAGTCAACAATCCAATCCATTAGTCATCTAAAGGATCAATCAAGTGAAATCATGCACGACTAGTTGAATTTAGAGATGAAAGTTTTTGAAAAGGTAGCCTTGCCTAGACTTTTTGTTTTCATTAATAATTTGAAATTTTTGGATGAATTGTGCAATGGTGCAAGTGTTTTTCCTTAAGCATACGTTGGTTGGAATTCACACATGAAGGCATGACAAGCAAGCAAAAGCATCTCAAGTAGTATAGACAATGCCAAATATAGGCCACCCCACACTTAGCAATTGCTTAGTCCCTAAGCAATGGATAGAATAAAAAGCGAAGAGAGGGTTAAGAAAAACTTCTCTCGTTTGGAGGTAGCCATTTAAAGAGTAAAGAGTTGTTTGCTTGTTGAGTTGATCTTGCGCAAAAGATTCGATTGATGAGCTCCTTTTTCTTTCTAGTTGTGCGATCGCACACAAGCTTTCAAATGGGGGAACAAGGATATGCGATCGCATAAAGTGATATGTGCGATCGCACAAAGAAGACAGGGGAGTAAAATCATGTGCGAGCGCATAAGATTTGTGCGACCTTAACCGAATTGAAGAAGGGTTATTGTGCGAGCGCACAAGGGTTTATGCGAGCGCACAAAATTACTTGGAGAAAATACTAAGCTGAATTCAAAACGATTATCAAAGCTCCTGCACAAAATTTTTCGAGACCCCACAATTAAACCCAATTAAATCGTCCAATCTATCAAGCATACTATCATAAGGACGCCGTAAAGTTCATCAATCATCGCATAGAGATTCACGCACATACACACTTCAAACCTTCAATTTTTCACATGGGAGTCCAATCAACATAGATAATTTCAAGATTATAGGAAAAGACACTTACGAGCCTAGTTTAACGTCTTGGCTAAGACGGAGCCGAATCTTTTCATGGAGAACAAGAAGCACACTTGGGGAGTCCTTTGCTAGGATCCCTCCTCAAGCGGGTACGTCATTCAAATAGATTGTTGAGCTTGAGGTGTCGTGAGGTGGGCCATGGTAGAGTTTGAGTCGTTGGCCATTCGCCATAAAGATTTCTCCTTTCTTATTGAATAGGTTCACGTGTCCATCATCAAAGACCCTTTGTACCTTGAAAGGTCCGGTCCACCTAGACTTCAATTTACCCGGAAATAGCTTCAATCTTGAGTTGTATAGTAATACTTGATCTCCTTCTCTAAAGTCTTTCTTAGAAATCCTCTTGTCATGCCAAAGTTTGGTCTTGTCTTTGTAAATTCGGGCATTCTCATATGAGTCCAAACGAATTTCCTCTAGCTCTTGAAGTTGGAAAAGTCTTTTCTCGCCCGCGGTTTTCAAATCAAAATTCAAGGCCTTTACCGCCCACATAGCTTTATATTCGAGTTCCACCGGGAGGTGGCAAGACTTGCCATAGATGAGCCGATAAGGGGACATGCCGATGGGTGTCTTGAACGCGGTTCGGTAAGCCCATAACGCATCGTCGAGCTTTGAGGACCAATCTTTTCTAGAGTTCCCCACCGTTCTTTCCAAAATGGCTTTTATCTCCCGATTAGACACTTCTACTTGACCGCTTGTTTGAGGGTGGTAGGGGGTAGCTATCTTGTGCTTGACTCCATAATTCCGAAGGAGGGTTTCTAGGTTCCTTTCTTTGAAGTGCGATCCTCCATCGCTTATAACCGTTCTAGGCACCCCGAACCTTGGAAAAATGATTTTCTTGAACATCTTAGCCACCGTTTTGGCATCACAAGTAGGGGAAGCAATCGCTTCGACCCATTTTGACACATAATCGACCGCTACCAAGATGAATTGATTTCCAAAAGAGGATGGGAAGGGCCCCACGTAATCAATTCCCCAAACATCGAATATTTCCACTTCAAGAATCCCTTGTTGAGGCATTTCGTCTCTCTTAGATATATTTCCCATTCTTTGGCATCTATCGCACATGAGGACAAACTCGTATGCATCTTTGTAGAGACTTGGCCAAAAGAAACCACATTGAAGGACCTTGGCGGCGGTTTTGTTTCCACTTCCGTGCCCACCATATTGTGAAGCATGGCATTGGTGCAAGATGTGCTCTTGGTCTTTTTCCACCACGCAAGTTCTATAGATCCCGTCGGAACACAATTTGTATAAGTATGGCTCATCCCAAAAATAAGATTTCACATCGTGGAGGAATCTCTTTCTTTGATTATAGGTGAGGTCGGGAGGAATAATCTCACATGCTAAATAATTGACGAAATCCGCATACCATGGCATGGATTCCTCCCTTATTGCGAGTAGCTCTTCCCCAATGAATGTGTCCCTTATAGGTATTTTCCTTTCCGAATCTTCTTCTTGTGGCTCAAGCCGAGACAAATGATCGGCTACCAAATTCTCTACTCCTTTCTTATCTTTAATCTCTATGTCGAAATCTTGTAGCAAGAGAACCCATCGGATGAGTCGGGGCTTGGCTTCTTTCTTAGAGACCAAATACTTGATGGCGGAATGGTCCGTGTACACTATGGTTTTCGACCCAATCAAATATTGTCTAAACTTTTCAAAGGTGTAGACTATAGCAAGCATCTCTTTCTCCGTTGTTGTGTAATTTACTTGAGCATTGTCGAGGACTTTGCTTGTATAATAGATGGCATGCAATTTCTTGTCTATCCTTTGCCCCAACACCGCTCCGATAGCGTAGTCGCTAGCATCACACATCAATTCGAAAGGAAGCTCCCAATTTGGTGGTTGTATGATGGGTGCCGAGATTAGAGCATCCTTTAGCTTTTCAAATGCCTTAAGGCAGGGTTCGTCAAACTTGAAATCCACATCTTGACAAAGGAGGTTTGTAAGTGGCCTAGCAATTTTCGAGAAATCCTTAATAAAGCGCCGGTAAAAGCCGGCGTGTCCAAGAAAACTCCTTATGCCTTTCACGTCTTTAGGGGGAGGCAATTTCTCTATAACCTCAACCTTGGCTTTATCAACTTCAATTCCTCGGTTGGATATCAAATGTCCCAATACAATCCCTTCCTTCACCATGAAGTGACACTTTTCCCAATTTAGCACAAGATCGGTCTCTATGCATCTTTCCAAAACCCGAGTGAGATTTCCTAGACAAGAATCAAAACATGAGCCATAAACGGAAAAATCATCCATGAAAACCTCCATAATTTTCTCAATAAAGTCAGAAAAGATAGCCATCATGCAACGTTGAAAAGTCCCGGGCGCATTACAAAGTCCAAAGGGCATTCGCCGGTAGGCAAATGTTCCATATGGGCAAGTAAACGTGGTTTTCTCTTGATCTAGCGGGTGAATAGGGATTTGGAAAAATCCACTATACCCATCAAGGTAGCAAAAGTAATCGTGCTTGGCTAATCTTTCTAGCATTTGATCCATGAAGGGTAAGGGAAAGTGGTCTTTTTTAGTTGCCTTGTTAAGCTTTCTATAGTCCACACACATGCGCCAACCGGTGACGGTTATTTGAGGGATTAATTCATTTTTATCATTCTTAACAACGGTCAGACCCCCTTTTTTAGGTACGACATGAATGGGGCTCACCCATTCCGAATCGGGGATAGCATATATGATACCCGCATCTCTCAATTTAGTAACTTCTTTGAAAACTACGTCACCAAGCTTTGGGTGCAATCTCCTTAAGGCTTCCCTAGATGGTTTAGACTCATCCTCTAACGTGATTCTATGCATGCAAATAGAAGGGTTTATTCCTTTCAAATCATCAATAGTATAACCGATAGCTCCCCTATATTTTCTTAGCACATGCAATAGTCTAGACGTCTCATCAACATTCAAGGAAGCATTGATAATAACCGGAAGGGTGGAATTGGGTCCCAAAAATTCATACCTTAGACTTGACGGTAGAGGTTTTAGCTCTACCGAACAAGATTCCTTACCTTTGGTGGTTTCGCTCTCTTCTCCTTCAATGCCACAAATATTTTCAAGAAGCGTGGGGCAAGGCTCACAATTATCATCATCAAAGATATCAAGTGTATCATGGATAAGCTCATCATAATCAAAAGTGTCATAAACATCAAGGAAATTGCAATCCATGGAGAAATTAGGACTACGACATGCTTTAGCCAAATTGAATTCAATCTTTTCATTACTAATGTTTAGCACCAATGATCCTTGTCTAACATCAATTACGGCTCCCGCCGTGGCTAGGAAAGGTCTACCCAAGATAATAGGGGTTTCCTTCTCCTCCTCCATTTCCAAGACGAAGAAATCAACGGGAATATAAAAGTTTCCCACCTTTATGGGAACGTCTTCTAAAATTCCCTTAGGAATCCTAGAAGAACGGTCCGCGAGGCGTAGGGAAATGGAGGTGGGAGTTAGAGTCCCCATATCAAGTTTACTACACAAAGAGTATGGCATCAAAGATATGCTAGCACCAAGATCACACAAGGCATCATTTATGCAAATATCACCAATCTTAATAGGTATCGAGAAACTACCCGGATCTTTTAGCTTTCTAGGCAATGGATTTTGAATTATGGCACTACATCCCAAGTTTAATGCTACCGTGTCGTGTTCACTAATATCCCTCCTATGTGAAACAATGTCTTTTAAAAATTTAGCATAAGAAGGGATTTGAGTGAGTACCTCGGTGAAGGGCAAAGTAATATTAACCTTACGTAGCATTTCCACAAATCGGTTGAAGTGTTGATCATTCTTCTTTTTAAGCAATCTTTGAGGAAATGGCACGGGAGGTTTGTAAGGAGGAAGTTCCTTTAAAGCTTGTTTAGGAGTTTCAACCACGGGCTCGGTTGCTTTCTCCGCCTCTTTCTCATTCTCCTCTTTTTCCTCCTCCACTTCCACCTCAAGTGGTGGTGGTTTGGGTGTCTCGGGTTTGGATTGAGGGGGCTCATAATCTTTTCCACTTCTTAATGTTATGGCATTGACGTGCTCGTCTTGGTGGAAATCCGGTTTAGAGGGCAATTTCCCGAGATATCTCGCGGAGGAACTAGCTTGTTGGGCAATTTGGTTCTCTAACATCTTGTTGTGAGTAGACATCTCATCCATTTTTTTGAGCATTTGTTCCATTCTTTGGTCAGACTTTGCTTGATTTGCCACAAGACTAGCTAAGATATCGGTCATGGATTGGTCTTGTGTATTTCGATGAGTCGGTGCTTGTGTTTGCTGAGGGTTCATCTCTTGGTGGTTCCCTTGTTGTTGATAATTTGCCCTTGGTTGATATGGAGGTTTTGGTTGAACTTGGCTAGATTGCCCTTGTAGGTTTTGCCTTTGATAATTCCCTTGATTTGAATAAGAATTTTGCCCTTGAGGCCTTGGAGGAAAATTCGAACCATTGGACATTCTTCTTTGAGGCGGCTCATAATTTCTAGTGATAGGATTAGCATTTTGAGCATAGTTCCTTTGTTGATTTACAAAGTGTGCCTCTTCATACCCATCATCATCATCTTCATAGCGATCGTCGGGGCAATTTTTTGTAGAATGTCTAGTGCTTGCACATAGAAAACAAGGTTGTTGAGCCGAAGTTCTCTCTCTATCGGCCTTAAGCTTAGTTGCCTCCACGGAATTCACCATACTTATCATAGACTCCATCCTCTTTGACAACTCATTAATTTGCTCTTTCGTTGCATAATTCGAGGAATCATCTCTTGACTTGCCCATTTTCTTGTGATCAACTCCTTGATATCTATCGGAGTTTATAGCAATTTTGTCCACAATTTTGAACCCTTGAGTCGCCGGTAATTCCATGATAGCACCTCCACTAGCGGTATCCATCTGATTTTTAGCTTCCTTGCTCATACCCAAATAGAGATATCGCATAAGATCGGCTTTTCTGAAGTTGTGGTGAGGGCATTCCCTCAAATAATGTTTGAAACGGTCATATGTTTGATGAAATAACTCATTGTCTCTTTGGGAGAAAGTCAATATGAAATCCGTGAATTTCTTGGTTCTTGATGGAGGGAAGAACTTGTTAAGAAAAGAAGTTGCTAGATGATCCCAAGTTCTAAAGGTTCCCGGCTCATGGTTTTGCAACCATTCCTTGGCGTCTCCATATAACGAAGAGGGAAATAACTTCAAGTAAACATATTCAATGGGCACATTCCTCGGCTTGTAAGTTCGGCAATACTCTTGGAAATTGGCCAAATGAGTGGAGGGGTTCCCAACTCCTTGATATTGATCATGAGTTACCATATGCACCAAGGAGGACTTCACATCAAAATCAAAGGCGTCCTCATCCGGAGGCATAATAACCGAACCGTTTCCCTCGAGGGTGGGAGTCATGTAATCTCCCACGGGCCTTTTGTCCTCTTCCTCTTCATCATATCTATAATGTCTCTCCTCTCTACGAGGGACATGAGGATTTCGGATAGGACGTCTCTCATTCTCATTATAATTGTCATCTCTAGCTTGAGGATCCTCTACTTCTTCCTCATCAATTCTACAATTTTGGACATTTCTTTGAAGAACCGGACGGTTCTCATTCTCCTCTTCCATAATAACTTGTTGTCTTTCTTGGATAATAGGGGGAATAGCACGAATAACCGGAGGTAAAGGTGCAATAGGGGCAATCGGGTTCTTTCGGGGTCTACCTCGTTGTTTCTTTGTGGTTGGTTGAGAAGGGTTAGAAGAACTTGATGTTGAACCTAGAGCCACGTGTTTCTTTCCTTGAAACCTTGTGTTCATTCAAATGCCTACAAGAACAAAAGAAATTCTTAGCAATGAAGGGCAAGGGAAACAAACACAATCAAGCACAAAGCAAGCAATAGCTACCAAGTAAGGAAAAGCAAACAAACTAAATAATCAAATAGCACCTAGTTGATTAACCTATCCCCGGCAACGGCGCCATTTGGTCGGTTGTGATATAGGGTAAAATATTCGAATGAGATTCAAACACTTCTTTGCTAGTCACGTGATCAAAACATTTATAAAAGCTCGGGAATCCGAGATCGAACCCAGAGGATAGGTGTTAAACTAGTGGTGCTAAAGATCAAGCTAGAATGTCTAAGGGGGGGGGTTTGTTCCTCTAAGGAGGTCGATAGCAAGAATTCCACTATCCAAAAGGAGGTTCGTTCAATAAAAAGAGATTAACAATCAATAAAAGATGACTAGGGATCCAATCCTCCACTAAACAATCATTGTGACGGTAAATTAGGACATTATTGATGAACTTCTCATGCACACACTTAGAATATAGGCATGCAACATTAATACCAAGTTTAACTCTCGCTCTAACTTAATATTAAGAGGTCACATCTCGCTCAATACCTCAAACTCTCGCTCTATTGGCATTATAAAGTAAGATTACCTACCCTCAAGCCCTAGCTCTATTGGCTAGATAATCATACACGTGTCAAAAACCATGCCATTCTCATTAGAATTAGAGTGTCGCCATGTAACACAAAAAACCTAATGCTTCTTCATTTAGTTCATTTGACATCATGCTTTTCAACACTAGTTACATCAAACATGAAATCAACTAGGGTTCCTATTGAGGACTTCTCACAAACACCTTATAGGCACCCATTAACATTAAGTTCCAATGAAGAAGAATCATGTGCAAAATCATTCATCAATAACATCTATAGCATTTACAAGGTCACAAACATGTTTAGGGGATTCATGGATCCCCAACCAAGGTCACTACTCACTCATGGTGAGGTTACAATAAAAAACAATGACAAAAGTAGAAGAACCCATATGAGATGTAGAGTTTAGAGCTTCTAAACCAATGGAGAATCAAGAGTAATGGAGAATCCTTGTGGTTGGTATCCTTCTTCCCTTAATCAGCTCAAAATCCGTGCCAAAACCCTTGGAATTTTCTGTGTCGGTGCCTTGGAATCCGTGCCAAAATCTCTCCCAAAAACCCCTCTTCCGAAACCCTAATAATTCTGGGTTTTATAGCACTGCCGGTATATGCGATCGCATATTTGCAATTGTGCGATCGCATATCTTGCTTGGTGGTCGGTGGTATGCGATCGCACATATTTTTGTGCGACTGGATTCTCTATGCGATCGCATACTTGAGATTGTGCGAGCGCATATCTTTCCTTGGCTGCAATTGCGACTTCGGCTTCCGGGTGCGCGATCGCATATAAATTTATGCGACTGGATTTCTTATGCGATCGCATAAACCAACTTATGTGAGCGCGTAACTGCACAAATTTTGACTTTATGCGATCGGTGCTCCAGGGTGTGCGATCGCATGAAATGTTGTGCGACTGCTTGATTTATGCGATCGCATAAATTGTCTTGTGCGATCGCACAGATTTGGGGAGCTTGTGCTCCGGTTCCTATTTTGCTCATTTTAGCTCCAGAATGCTCGGTTTTGCTCCAGAATCAACGCTAACTTGTGTTCTCAGCCTAAGCTCTGAAATTGGCCTGAAATGAACCACAAGGCGTTAAATAGCAAGTGAAATCGTGATAAAAAGAATGAAACAATAAACATAGAGGCCGCCTAAAATGCGTATATTCTAGAGCTATCAGTTCCTATTGAGGACTTCTCACAAACACCTTATAGGCACCCCTTAACATTAAGTTCCAATGAAGAAGAATCATGTGCAAAATCATTCATCAATAACATCTATAGCATTTACAAGGTCACAAACATGTTTAGGGGATTCATGGATCCCCAACCAAGGTCACTACTCACTCATAGTGAGGTTACAATAAAAAACAATGACAAAAGTAGAAAAACCCATATGAGATGTAGAGTTTAGAGCTTCTAAACCAATGGAGAATCAAGAGTAATGGAGAATCCTTGTGGTTGGTATCCTTCACTTAATCAGCTCGAAATCCGTGCCAAAACCCTTGGAATTTTCTGTGTCGGCGCCTTGGAATCCGTGCCAAAATCTCTCTCCGAAGCCCCGCCGTGAAACCCTAAAAATTCTGGGTTTTATAGCATCTGTCGATTTATGCGATCGCATATTTGAGTTTATGCGATCGCATATATTTTTGTGCGACTGGATATCTTATGCGATCGCATATTTGAGCTTGTGCGATCGCACATCTTTCCTTAGCTGCTTTTGCAATTTCGGCTTCCGGTTTTGCGATCGCATAAAAGTTTATGCGACTGGATTTCTTATGCGATCGCATAAACCAACTTATGCGAGCGCACAACTGCCCATGTTCTGACCGTAGCTCTAGGATGCGCGATCGCATAAATTTGTTGTGCGATCGCACAAGGCTTTGTTGGCAACTGTAACCTCCGAATTTGGTCTCGGCGTCAACTAGAGAGTTGTAGCTCTTTGAGTTAGCTTTCCAACAAGCTTTGAATCAACAGAATCGGACACCAAATGAGCTCTCTAGGTCCAAAATACTCCGGAGAGGTCTATGTGTCCCGTAATGCCCGAAAATCCATGTTTTTGCTCCGGAATGCTCGGTTTTGCTCCAAAGTCAATGCCTGCTTGTGTTCTCAGCTTAAACTCTGTAATTTGCCTGAAATGAACCACAAGGCATCAAATAGCAAGTGAAATCGTGATAAAACGAACGAAACAATAAGCATAGAGGTCGCCTAAAATGCGTATATTTTAGAGCTATCAGTTTCCCCCTCAGGGAGCTGCGGAAATCGGCGATGATAAAGGGAAGAATGTGATGGTGAAGGAGCAATACGCAGGGAATAAGAGTATTGCTGGCCCTAGCAGTGGCAGTTCCGGAGGCCCCCAGCCTAATAGGGGCGCAACTCAGAAAGCACCCAATCCATACACTAAACCGAGTGGAGACAAGTGCTATCGATGTGGTGGGCAAGGACACAGGTCGAACGTGTGCCCGACCCGGAGAACAGTAGCCATCCTAGAGGAGGGAGAGACTTATGAACCGGATGAGGAGGATGAATATGAAGGAGTCGAGTTTGCAGAGGAGGAATCTACGGAAGCTGTGAATATCGTTCTGCAAAGAGTTCTTCTGACCACACCAGATGAGGGATAGCGTAAGAACCTATTTAAGTCTCATTGTTCCATTATGAATAAGGTGTGTAATCTGATTGTGGACAACGGGAGTTCGGAGAACCTGGTATCACAGAAGCTAGTAGACCACTTGAAGTTGCCCACAGAATCACATGAGCGGCCATATGCGCTTGGTTGGGTCAGTAAAGGCTCACAGATCCGTGTCACACGTACCTGTAAAGTTCCTATCTCCATCGGAAAATATTATCGGGAAGAGGTACCATGTGATGTTCTTGATATGGACGTTTGTCATGTGTTACTTGGTCGTCCTTGGCAGTATGATAATGATGTAACCTACAGAGGGCGAGATAATGTGGTGTTGTTTGCCTGGGAAAAGCATAAAATTGCCATAGCTCATGTTTCAAGTTTTAGTAGGCAACCGGCAAAGCAGTCAAGTTTTCTGGCCATAGCACACAACGAGCAGGAATTTAGTGCCGATATTGTGGAGGCTCAGTGTTTCTGTCCTGTGATAGTGAAGGGTTTGCTGAGTGCTGAGAAAGAAGGGGAGATTCCTGAAGGTGTGCGAGAGATCCTGCAGGATTTTGAGGAGTTAACGGCTGAAGAGTTACCCAATGAGTTACCCCCTATGCGAGATATTCAGCATCATATAGATCTCATTCCGGGATCTAGCCTGCCGAATTTACCACATTACCGGATGAGTCCTAAGGAGAACGAGATTCTGAGAGATCAGATAGAAGATTTGCTGAAGAAGGGTTTCATTCGGGAGAGTATGAGTCCTTGTGCAGTGCCGGTCCTTCTTGTTCCAAAGAAAGGGAATCAGTGGAGGATGTGCGTGGATAGTAGAGCCATCAACAAAATCACAATCAAGTATCGGTTCCCTATTCCGCGTTTAGAAGACATGCTTGACGAGCTATCTGGTTCTAAGGTCTTTTCCAAAATAGACCTGCGAAGTGGCTATCACCAGATTCGGATCAGACCGGGAGATGAGTGGAAGACGGCTTTCAAAAGCAAGGAAGGGCTATACGAGTGGCTGGTTATGCCGTTCGGACTGTCTAATGCCCCGAGCACCTTTATGCGATTGATGAATCAGGTACTACGTCCGTTCATGGGTACATTCGTGGTGGTTTATTTTGATGACATTCTGATTTATAGTAAGACCCCCGAGTTGCATTTGGAACACTTGAGACAAGTATTACAGGTGTTACAAGAGAACAAGCTTTATGTGAATCTGAAGAAGTGTGTTTTCAGCACCAACAAGCTGTTGTTCCTTGGCTTTATAGTAGGAGAGGATGGTATTCAGGCAGATGAGGAGAAGATTCGTGCTATCCGTGATTGGCCTACACCTCAATCAGTGACCGAAGTCCGGAGTTTTCATGGCCTAGCTACTTTCTACAGGTGATTTGTGAAGAATTTCAGCACAATCACCGCACCCATTACCGAGTGCCTAAAGAAAGGCAAGTTCCAGTGGGGGGAGGAACAAGAAAAGAGTTTCACAGCCATCAAGGAGAAGTTGTGTACTGCCCCAGTCCTCGCCTTACCAGATTTTGACAAAATCTTTCAGGTGGAATGCGATGCGAGTGGAATAGGGATTGGTGTTGTGTTAACCCAGGAGAAGAGGCCTGTAGCTTTCTTCAGTGAGAAGCTCAGTGAGGCGCGCCAGAAGTGGAGTACTTATGATCAGGAATTTTATGCAGTTTTCAGGGCTCTACGACAGTGGGAGCACTACCTGATCCAGCGCGAGTTCATTCTATTCATGGACCACCAGGCTTTGAAGTTTCTGCACAGTCAGAAAGTGATTAATAAAATGCATGCTCGATGGGTTAGCTTTCTACAGAAGTTCCCGATTATCATTCAGCACAAGTCAGGTGCTCAGAACAAAGTGGCGGATGCACTGAGTAGGAGAGTTTCTTTGCTGGTAACATTATCTCAGGAGGTTGTAGGATTTGACAGTCTAAAGGAGTTGTATGAGGACGATACTGATTTCAAGGAGTTGTGGAGTAAGTGCAGCGGGAGGCATCCTTGTGGTGACTTTCATATCAGTGAGGGCTTTTTATTCAAAGGAAGACAGTTGTGCGTCCCTTGTTCTTCACTTCGAGAGAAGCTGATTCGAGACTTGCACGGAGGTGGTCTCAGCGGTCATTTGGGTCGTGATAAGACCATTGGTAGTTTGGAGGGAAGATTTCATTGGCCCCACTTGAGAAGAGACGTTGGGGCGATTGTGCAGCGATGCTATATCTGCCAAGTATCGAAAGGTCAGTCCCAAAATACTGGACTTTATTTGCCCTTACCTATTCCTGAGGATATTTGGCAAGATCTGGCTATGGATTTCGTGTTGGGTTTACCCCGCATCCAGCGAGGAGTGGATTCCGTATTTGTGGTAGTTGACCGATTCTCGAAGATGTCTCACTTCATCGCTTGCAAGAAAACCGCAGATGCGTCACATGTGGCTAAGCTGTTTTTCAGGGAGGTAGTGCGTCTACATGGAGTTCCTAAGTCCATCACTTCAGACCGAGACTCCAAATTTCTCAGTCACTTCTGGATCACATTATGGAAGATGTTTGGCACGGCATTGAACAGGAGTTCCACAGCTCACCCACAGACTGATGGGCAGACCGAGGTCACTAACCGCACGCTTGGAAATATGATACGGAGTGTATGTGGGGATAAGCCAAAACAATGGGATTTAGCGCTGCCACAAGTGGAGTTTGCGTACAACAGCGCAGTACATTCAGCTACGGGGAAGACTCCATTCTCTTTGGTATACACTTCCACACCTCTGCACGTCATTGACCTGATTAATCTTCCTAGAGGGGTCAGTATAAGTGCGCCTGCCAAGGCTATGGCCGAAGAAATCATTGATGTTAAGGAGGCGGTTCGAGCAAAGTTAGAGGCTACGGGATTGAAAAACAAAGCTGCTGCAGATAAGCACCGTCGGGTCAAATTGTTCAAAGAGGGTGATGATGTAATGGTGTTTCTGCGTAGGGAGAGGTTTCCGGTGGGAACTTACAAGAAACTGCAGCCACGAAAGTATGGTCCGTTTAAGGTGACAAGGAAGATTAATGATAATGCCTATGTGGTAGCCCTGCCCGACTCTATGAATATCTCAAATACGTTCAATGTGGCAGACATATACGAGTATCGTGTGGATGAGGCTTTGTATCCAGAAGAGAACTCGGGGTCGAGTTCTTCAGAGGTGGAGGAGACTGATGCAGGGCAATTCGCAGTGCAAATCGAAGAGCAAATATCGCGCAAGAAGGGCAAAATCGGCAAGCCGCATAATTACGGTTTTTACAATTTTAGCAGCATAATTATCTTTTAGTTTTTCCTTTCCTAATTAGGTTTAGTCTTCCTTTCCTAGTTAGGTTTTATGTTTCTTATTTAAACCTTACTTAGGGTTTCGTTCATGTATCTTATTTTCTTTAAATAAAACCTTTGGTTTTCGTTCTTGGTGGATTCCGAGATTACTTGGTGGATTCCAAGCGTTTGCGAGTTCATTGCTGGTGGACTCAGTTATCTTATTTGTCACGCTGCGTCAGATGATGATGATATGATGATGATATGATTCCGATTTTATTTAAAATAGGCAAACACTGAAATATCATACTCAAATAGATCATTTTGGATATGTTGAAATTCAAATGTCAAATGTGTCATTTTGAAGGAAAAACACTCACTCTTTTATGCTAAACACAAAATACAACTTGACTCATTAACTTATCTAATATTCCACCATGTATCAGTATGCCCCGTCAAATCCTTTGGATCGTTTAGCTTTGGCCTCTCCTTAAACACTTGCCACACTATCACTTATATTATTATTATTTTTTGTTTTCTTGTATGGATTTTTGCTTCAAATATGTCTTCACATCACTAATTGATTCCAATCAACTTCATGCAAGTCCTACGTTGCATATACCTGCTCTACAACAAATTGTTTTCATCAGGTAATCAAAAGTTAGTGCTTCAATATTGTCATACATGCATAATGCATAAATAAGCAGCATAATTTAAACAAGTTTCACAAATTCGATCAAACGTTTAAAGTGAACTTAAAACAACAAGCGATTAGCGCTTAATTCGATCTAATGACACGGCTGGTTGATTATGTTGTGTCCCAAGAGCAACATAAGTCTGAGAACCACCATATCTTACTTCAAGCCCCACTGTGCTACCTGGACATGAAAATAGAAAATGGCGCGCGATTAGGAGTTTATATATCAACAAAGAGAGAGACTAATAATTCGTATCTGCCTGACACGACACACGATGAAGAATAAGAAAGGGAGCTGCTTCTCCCACCCCGGCGACAAAAAAAAACGCTGCACAATTACTCATTTGCCCTCTCCTCTTTTATTAATTACATTCTTATACCCTCCTTTTTAATTCAATTAAATAATAATTAAAACTCAATTAAATGATAATTAATATTATAAATTATTTGTACCATATTTATTTATTATTATTAATCAGAAAATATTCTATAATTTTATTTATGATTTATATTTAGAAAATAGTTTTATTTTATTTAGGGTGAATAATAATTGATTGGGTAGTCCAACATTAATTTGGATTTAAAAAAACATGCAACAATGCTAAAAATAAATACATAAAAAAGTAGACATATCTAAAATATCTCATTAATTTTATATTACGAAACAAGAAATAGACAACTCACTGACTATGTATTAATTTTTAATAATATAAATACATTGTATTCATATTTAAAAATGTAATCATATTTAAAAAATATGTGTTATATATTTAATATATACATTGTTTTGAATTAACGATAATATCTCATTAATTATAATATATATATATATTAATATTAATTTCTAAGTAATTTTAAATTAATAATTACATTTTTAAATATGATATATTTGGTGGGGGTGTGGGGGTATAATGGGAAATGATTGTGGGACCCATGGGGGGGGGGGGGTGGGGTTTGGGGGTGAGGAGAAATGCCCATAAGAAGGGAAATGCATAAGCTAGCCTAGCCAACCATCAAAACATGAATAATTTCAAGCCATTAGACATAAAGGAGATCATTTTGACACTTTAACAAATGAATAAATGTGTAAAAGTGATGTTCAAAAAAAAATGTGTAAAAGTGAAGCATTTGATCACTTTTGATAAGTATAGTGTAAATAAGCTAGCTCAATGTAAATTAGTAAATTACAGTCTCATTTATCAAATAGACAACAAAATTTATGTTCGGTTTACGTTACTTTAATTATCATTCTATTTTAATTTCCGTTAATTAACAACCTCCTTCAGTGTCGTTTTCAACGCTAGTCTATATATGCTAACTCGAGTTTTGAGTCCAACTAGATTATGATTAGTATTCTTCCGATGTATTCAACATTGATAATGACTAGAGTATAAATAAGCTAACTCAATGTTAATTAAATTACCGTCTCAATTATCAAATAGAACAAAAAAAATATGTTCGTTACGTAACTTTAATTATCGTTCTATTTTCATTTCCGTTAGTTAACGACCTCTGTTTTCAACGCTAATATTAAGCTAACTCGAGTTTGGAGTCCAACTACACACTATATTTAATATTTTTTCTATATATACAACATAGATTATAGCGTAAATGTATATCATCTATCATAGTTGAAAATCTTAATTAGACTTAACTTAATGTTATAGTGTCTCCAGACGTAATCACTCGTCCCACAACAAATATTGTGTTATTAGATCCACTTTTCTCTCATTATAGCTGTCTCTAAAGAATTAAAGAGTAGTTTAAAGACGATCGAAGTTACAAGAAAAATGTATCTTTACCCTCTTCTTGTGAGGCTTCTCCTTTAGAACTTGCTGTTTGTAAAGCTCCTCTAATTGTGATCCAGGAACCCTCATCTGCATAAGCAAACACATACAACAACAACGAAACTACAACTCTCAGATACGACGTCAGACGTCACGATAAATCGTACTACGCTACAAATTTAAACAACACTTACCATGCAAAATGGACAACGCATAATCTTGTTTAATTAAGCATGATTATTATTGTTCATATTGTCTACAATTCATCTATTTTATTTTATTTTTGTTTCATTTTGCCTATCAAGAATAATTATATATATACCTTCTTTCATGAAAATAGTTTGACTTATACGAAGAGAAAAAAAAACTTTAGTATTCTAAAGAACCTCTAATTTCAACTTTTGTCCCCTCGTCATGACTTTTTGCGGCCTCTTATTAATCCGCACCGTGCCACCCGTCATAAGCTCCAAGTCATCGCGGATCTCGTCATCAGTGAGCTGCCGACGAAACCTTTTGTTCTCCCTCTCCTCCTTTGCCTCCCGCATTTTTTGAATACGATGAGCCCTAGGAGAAATGTCATCATCATCATCATCATCATCGTCGCTATGACAAACAATCTTAACATCATCTTCATTGTTTTCCAGCATAGTTTCGGACTTGACTTTCTCATCATCAGAGCTCATGTTCCCCTTTGGAATCTCAACTTGGTTTTCAGCTACTAAGGCTTGTGAATTGAATGTGAATTATTAGTGTCCTTGAGAATTGATTGAATTGATTAATGTATTTGTATAGTGCTAATGAATCAGGGAAGTAAGATTTGATTGGTGGGCAAAGAAAGAATGAAATCACAAACACTTTTATTTATCGATTAAAAAACTATAAAAAAAATAATGTAGGTAAATTGGGGAAATGGTTGGTAAGGATTTAGGATGAATATAAAATGACAATATTTGCACATCTTACCTTTAAAATGCTTACATTCATATCTGATGAATATATTTTTTTTCTTTGAAACTGAAGATGGAGTGGATAATAAAATTATACAGTTTCAGGAAAAAGATCAGATATAAAGTTGATTTTTTTGGTAAAAAATATAAATAAATCATAGTCATATTGATCTTGTGATTTGGATGGATGAGATTAAATCTTGATTTTTGGTGCATTTTCCCGGTGATGAATTATATAGAAAAGTGACGAACTATATATATCTTCTTTTTCATTTTCCGGTCACGAACTATAGGTCGATTTTGACAAACTTTGTCGTTTTTACCAAAAATTTGCACCTCATCTTAACCCTAATTTCAGATACTAACAGTAACAAGTAAATTGGGGAAATGGTTGGTAAGGATTTAGGATGAATATAAAATGACAATATTTGCACATCTTACCTTTAAAATGCTTACTTTCATATCTGATGATTAATTTTTTTTTCTTTGAAACTGGAAATTGAGTGGATAGTAAAATTATATAGTTTCAGATACTAACAGTAACAAGTAAGGCATACATTTACTTAAATTTCAAAATTTTAGTTTAATAAAGAAAATTATATAGGATAGCCAAATAAGCAAACAAATCTGAATTAATCATTACTGTTTGAATTTTAAAGTTGTTTTGTTTTTAATAGGACCGCTACCGCTAGTGCGTCGGTCTCATTAAAATTAACTACGGTGTTCGTCTCATTAAAATTATATAGTTTCATACATAAAAAAAATTCATATAATTTCAGATACTAAACAAGTAATGCATGCATTACTTAAATTTCAAAATTTTATTTTCATAGAGAAAACTAACTATGAGGATCGCCAATAAGCAAACAAATATGAACCAATTATTACTATTTGAATCTGAAAATTGTTTTGTTTTGTTTTGTTTTGTTTTGTTGATAGTGTAGATTTTGTGTTGAGATCTGCACTGTCGATGGCAATCTCATTAAAAATAATTACATGTGAGTCTCATTAAAATTATATAGTTTCAGATATTATCAAGTAAAATGCACACATTACTAGAATTTTAAAATTTTAGTTTCATAGAGAAAATTATATCAGGATCGCCAAATAAGAAAATAAATCTGAACCAATATTTACTGCTTGAATTTTAAAGTTATTTTTTTAATGAAATCGCTAATACTGATGCATTT
Source organism: Rhodiola kirilowii (assembly GCA_033675215.1). Lineage (NCBI taxonomy): Eukaryota > Viridiplantae > Streptophyta > Magnoliopsida > Saxifragales > Crassulaceae > Rhodiola > Rhodiola kirilowii. The sequence continues at coordinate 5,973,136 of CM066193.1, read as the reverse complement.
TTTGTTGAGATCGACACTATCAGTGTCAATCTCATTAAAAATAACTGCATGTCAATCGCGGATTCAGATCCCATGCTGCGCTGCAATTTGCAGCAAGGAGTAAAACGACGCCGTATCACCATAATAATATTACTTTGATCATTTTGGTCATCCGACTGTTTCCTTCTCTCGCCTGTCCCTCGCCTTTTTTCACAGTTTCATTTCGAACCGGCGGTGGTAACTGAAAACAACATCATAACTGTGCCTAATTTTTTCAAAATTCAGACTCAAACTTACCTAGCCTATGAGACTTCATAGAAAGGATACGACCTGTTGATTGTCAAGCAACATAAATTCTGTAGTGATTTGCTGAAATAAACCACAATAAGCACAACCATCCTCATCACTCCCAATGAAAATTTAACAACCCCTCTCATATAATCAACTCTAATCAAGGGTTAGCTTGATTTCCATCGTCAGATTGTCAACAAGATTTATCAAAGGAATCTTCACAACTACAGAGGGTGAAAAGAAAGAGATCTCTCTTGGTCTCTTCAAACATCAGAAGATGGAATTCGCCGGATGGACACCGACGGTCGCACCTTCACCGGTGTTGATGAGATATGGCGAGAAGTAGTCGGGATGATTTCAGAGTGTGTGAGACCGACCTGGTAGTGGTACAAGGAATCAACAAACGGATGATCAAAATGGTCAAAGTAATATTATTATGGTGATACGGCGTCGTTTTACTCATTATTGCTGCAAATTGCAGCGCAGCATGGGATCTGAATCCGTCAATCGCATAGTTCAGTCCCATATGACCGCATAGGTATTCATATTTTTTTAGGCCGATCTCATTAAAAACAAGACAATTCTAAAACTCAAACGTAAATCACATAACACATACTGAAAAATAAGACAAAAGTTAAGAAATTCAAGAAGTTACAGAACGCTGCGTTTTAATTATTTTTATTAGGGAAAATGGCAAAGGAGGAGTATGAACTATCACTCATTGACAAATCACGATCCGAATTATGAAAATTGACAATTAAGGGCAATTTCAGAATATTTACTCCTCAATTTCACAATTAAGGGCAAGAAGGGTTTTTCAATTCATTCGTTTAGTTAACTTTGTTAATTGACGGAGTGATATTCCGTCAATTAAGTGTTATATGTGAATTAAAATATTTTGAAATTGCCCTTAATTGTCAATTTTCATAGTTCGGATCATAATTTATCAATAGGTGGTAGTTCATATCCCTCTTTGTCATTTTTCCTTTTTATTATTATATGATAAGTTGATGTAATTTTGAAAATCTTCAGGGGTGCTTATGTAAATAAGAAGATAAGTTTAACTCTACAGAGATGTAGAAGAAATCTCAGAGCTTAGCAGAAACTCAAATTTTTTTTTTTGTATCTCACAGCCATGCTCGCCTGCTCATCATCATGGACGCTTTTCGCTCCAAAATTCAACTGTAAGTATCAGAAACACTGTCCATTTTATTATTCTGTTTTTTGTACAATTTTCATGTTTAGTAATGTTTAGGATTGACACTCATTTGATGTGTCAAATTGCATCCTGTTGTGTGTTTTTGATGCCCTAATAAGAATTTTTTTTAGTATGAATTTCAAATTGAGCTTTGTAGTTTAGGAAATTTTGTATCTTTGGTGAAAGGGATGTTGTATGTTTTAGTACTATCTGCGCGCTTAGTTTCGATGTTTGGTTTGCAATGATGATTGATGCAATGGAGATGACTTTTTAGTCATTTTTGGAAAAATGTGTGTCTTTTTAAAATGTTTTGCATTTTCTATGTTATTTGGTGAATTGTTTACGATTTTGATACTCGAAGTTTTATGGTATCTGAAGTGTTGGGGGTCTTCTTCTGCAGATAGTTGTCGATTGGGAAAGATATATTCCCGAAAAAAGCTGACGGTCTTCTGCTGTACAGCTCGAAACATTGAAACTGGCAGGTTATATGTTAGACAAACAGGCCTTTTATTTTGTTGTCGTTGCTTATTATTTCCGACGCTCTCTGAGGAGATCTTTTATGTGTTGTTAGGGAACAGAATAATTTTCCACTAAACCATGAAAGTAATTTGAGGCGAAGGTTGATGCTATTAGTATCGGTTTCGACGGGCTTGTTTCCAGCTTTGGCTGCTTTTGGAAAGACAAAGGGGACAAGTCCTTTTGATGAGCGGCGGTTGCTAGAACAAAACAAGAGAATACAGAGGGAAAACAATGTACCTGAGGATTTCCCAAATTTTGTTAGAGAAGGTTTGTCGCCGATATGTTCAATCTTTCCAAGATGCTGAATTTCGTTGTCTTTAGTTTAAACGTCATTTGATTTTCCTTGACCGATGAACTTGTGAAAGGATTTCAGGGTTTGAGGTAAAGGTGGTTACGCCTGATAACTACCTTACAAGTGCAACAGGACTCGTGTATCGGGATATTCAAGTTGGTCAAGGTGATTGCCCAAAAGATGGTCAACAGGTTTTTCTTTCGTCGTCTTTGAACCTCATTTTTGCTTACCTTCTGAAGATGTTCTACCTTCAATTTATCAAAAGTTATTGCGTTGTTGTCTGATTTTGACTAACCTGGAGAACTTATCGTCCAGCCGCTTACAAGTCGGTAAAGCGTATTTTTTTAGAAGCGGAACACACTATGTTATAAATTCACGACATGCAGCTTAGATCTTCCTGAACTTATTAAGCTCATCAACAAAGGTGCATTGCAGGTGACTTTCCATTATGTTGGCTACAATGAGTCAGGTCGTCGCATTGACAGCACCTACTTGCAGGGCACTCCTGCAAAAATCCGGCTTGGGACAAATGCGCTTGTTCCAGGTAAGACATTGTCGATACAAGACAATTAAAGCATATCGTTTTACAAAAAGCTAAGTTATTTTAATTTATCTAAGGCTTTGAGGAAGGGATCCGAGACATGAGACCAGGTGGAAAACGAAGGATAATCATTCCTCCAGAACTCGGGCCACCGGTTATTCTCTCAACCATTTTTATTACTCATGATTAATTGAAGTAAACGTGAACTATAGAATCTCGGTGGATGACATCTTTTAAGGAAATGAATAGACCATGCAATCTGTTGTTGTCGTGTCGTAGATAATGCTCATTTCGGCTTGTATGGGTTCATAAAGGCTAGCTTGCTTATGTACTGCAGGTGGGTCCGTCGACATTCTTCAGCTCCAAGCAATTTGAAGTGTTTGATGTTGAACTGCTTAGTATACAATCGTGTGAAAGAAGAACGATAGTTGGCTTCTATTCTGACGTTGTCTGCAACTGATAACTTTGCTAATTTGTTCTGCCTCCATTTCTTTAATAGACTATTATTCAACTGTCAAGTTTAGGTCTGAGGATTTGGGCTTCATAGTATGATAAAGTTATACATATGCTCCAGATTTGTGCTCATTTATGTAAAATTTTAATTTGGACAAGATGTTGAAATAAAAATTAGAATGATATTTTCCGAACCCTGTTTGCCGTTTCTCCCAAAATATTTGAGCAAAGTTCATTCTCTTGCCATTTAAATTGTCACTGATGAACAACTTCACATCCATATCAAAACATCATAATAGTCTCTACGTCCATGCAATTGCATTTAAATCTTTTGATTCCTCTCCACCCTAATGAAAGCCAAAAAGAGTCTAAAGACAACCCAATAGTTGCGGACGACAGCCAGCCCATTGTGTGACTTGTAGCAAGAAGCAGCGCATAAACTAAATTGGTATCTAGTTGTGCTTGCAGAGCTCAATCCGAAACTTCCAATTCAGTGCATCGGGTGTCGCCTCCTGTTGTATAACGTTCAGATTTGTTTACAAAATTTTCCAAGTGCTAAAGCAGGTTGAGATATCAGAACACGTCACCTCTTGGGTCTGATTCGGTCTTCTTCGTAGTCCATCACTCCACCAGATTCAGAGAAAAGTTCTTCATGTCCTCTGGTATCAGAGTCCCCCTGCTATGGTGCAACTTCTGCCACAGAGTAAGTAAGACATATCGACAAACATGTTCCTTCATTTACTAATTGCCTCACTGCATGATTATACTCAAAAGGTATAAACAACTAATAACACTGAACTATTCAGACTCTTTGGAAGTTATCTACTAACACGAAAATACAATTTAATATGAAAGATGACTAGAGTAACACTGCATTTGGATAACATGAAATGAAAATCTCAAGTATATCATTCACGGCTGTTACTATTTTAATTCTCTAAAACAACCTGGACCCCAGGAACTCCAATTGCATTCAAGTGAATACAAAAACAGAAACCAAATGATGTGCCAAGAAATATATTAGAAATGTATAACTGACCCTGAGTGATTGTAACCTCTTTGCTTCATCCATTTTATCCTCGTATTCTTTCTTCTGCTTCTTATCCAGCTCGCTCATGGTATCTGCCCATTTGATCTTTTCTTGTATTGAGAGAAGCAGATTATCTGATGTGGCTAGCCTACAACATGTGTGCATAAACATCTCAAGTTCCGCATATGGCATGAGATTAAGAATACTCTATGGCAAGTTTATTAACCTATCCCATTCTCATTAAGCTCTAGCAGATAAAATTATCATTAGTATAATCAACATGATGAAGCTCATATCAATCAACCAAAGGAATGAACCATAGATTATCGAACTGAGGAAAGTGGATGTTACCAGTTCGATAAAACATCAGTCATATTCCCTAATTGACTTGGCCTCACATCTCTTCCAGCTGCAAATTGTACCTACAACAGATTAATTATTGCATCAACACATAAATGAAGAGTTGTAATAAAAAGCCCATATCAAGACTGAGATGGTCATCTGTCTCTACCTCAAAGCACCTCCGAAACTGATCCAGCTTACCTCTAACAATTCCCTGTAAAATAGATAAGGAAATGTTATAAAATGGCCACTATTTCGTACATGCTAAAAAAGGTAATTTGTGATCTAGTAAATATTCTAAATACACAATTGAGAGTGAGATTTAAAACTCCAAATGAAAGTTTTCTTACCGCATACATGCACTCGATGAGAAAATCTTCAAGCTGTCGGACATTGGCAACATCTAACTCTTGCATCAATTGGTCATAAGGAAGCACCTGCAGAGTAAACAGTCATGAAGCAGGACAGACGTCAACAGACAAATGTAACAGAATCAAGTGAATGGAAACAGTAACATGCAGAAATAATATGTAACTTACATTTGAATAGACGATACAAATAACTTATAAATGTATAAACATTTGGTTAAGGTCAAATAAAGTCAATACCATACATTTATGGATATCAAATCTAAGGCTGTCAATTTTAATAGCTAAGTAAGCAGTGAAAATATGATACACAATGACTACAACAGGATTCCCGATAGTATCAAGTTTTACCCAACAAAAGAAACCAATTAAGTTCAGGCCCTGGGAACAAACCTTCAATATGTTTGGAACAGTTTCATAATAGAAAGCTTAATAATACATAATCAAACGACGCAGCTAGTGGATAAGCTGTTGACCCTCACTCTACATCGTGTCAGGGAAAAACAAATGGAAGTAAATATATCTATAATCACAAATAGATTCATCAATGTGCTCAAAGCGTGCAATGCAAGAAATTCTTACAATCAAAATAATACCTTTCCGGTCTCGGACATAGAGAGCACAGTCAGCTGTTTTAGCTTAAGGATTTGTTCTGGTACCAGTTGGAGAAGACTGCCGGCATGACCTGAAAGATAGTAATGATTTCCTAAATTTTAATACAAAAAGGGCCTATAATTCAAAAAATGGAAATCTTGAAGGCTTCACTCTACTTGAGCCACCAATTTCTATGTTATGACCTATCTACCAAGACGATCTGTAGCCATGAGGAAGAAATTATTGTGAAGTCATAGTTCCTCTTAGTAATCTACTTTTCACAGGATGAAATCCTTGGTGTATTTGCATCCGGCCCAATTGACTCGGTATGGCACTTAGGAAACAAATATGTACAGAAACGGATATTGTTAGTGAAACCAAACAGACTTTAAACTTCCAAATGTCAATGCAAACTATTACTTAAATTTCCATCACAAAGCTATAAAAAAAATTCAAATCCAACAAAGGCGAGGATAGGGATACATATTGATAGTAAAATTATGTGACAAAATGGTAAGTGGAACCACATAGTTTCCACAAGAGGCAGTGTAAGAACTTACTCTTGTAGTCACTCCACGTCCCATAGGCAAATAAACGTAGCAAGTTGAGATACACAGACTGTCCAGCTCCTTCAAGCTGCACTCAATCACACAATAACAAAAATCACAACTCTAGAAAGGAGTTAACCAATAATATATATCCAACAAATAAATTGTAAAGAACTCCTAACTTAAGATCAACTGACCTTCTATAAGCAATCACAACAAATAATATGCATTACTGACATGAAACTAAGCACACAAATCTAAAACCTAATAAACCCTACTTTTGAAGTCCGCACTGCATTGCAGTAGAAATTGAAATGAAATAACATCAAGTCGAAATCTCAACTACATATCTACAACAGATTCACTCAAAAAGAAAAATAAAATAAAATTAAAAACCTCAGCGATGCTGGGAACAGCTAAAATCTCGGAGAAAGCAAAGAGCGAGGGGTTAGATGTGGCTTCCAAGATGACTATGGAGAGCGATGAGCCTTTGAGGGACGATGCTTGCTTGACATATTGGTCGATCAAGTCCGCTTGCCTGCGCTCTACTTCCATCTTTTTGCTTCCTCGATTCAACTATAAAAAGTACAAGTTTAACAAGCACAATTAATCGATAGAGAGTGGGGGTAGAACGCGCTTCGATTTAGGGTTTCCAGAGTTTTGTCTCTCCGGAAAATTTTGGGATTTCGGAGAGGTTACCAGTCGGAGGGTTTGATTTGATGTGTATACGAAGGAGAACGCAACGCAAAACTGCCTCGGTAAAATTGGACCGACTTTCCCGATTCAGATTGGTTTTCGGGTTGTTTGTGGTTTGGGTCATTCATCGGTCCATAACTGATCGTTAACGGTTTTAGGGGTTCGGATTGGGTACATCTCAGCAAAATGCAACAAGTGCCAAAGCGACAGTACTTCGCCACCGATTTTATTTACACGACGCCGTTTTTTGCTCGTACCATTTGGCTTGTTACTTGGCTTGTTTGTGGTTGTGGACAGATAACGGACAATACGACGTCGTAAGTAAACGAAGAGCATTCATTTCATGACATCGACTGCTCACTGAACAACTTTCCGTTTCGTCCTCCAGCGAATTCCACATCCGCAGACTCGGCAACGCCGCCGCGATCGCCGATTACCGTCCGCCGCACAATTCGATCCTCCGCTTCCTGATTATTCCACTGCTTCCGGAAAGTTTTGTCATCTGTACTTGCATATACAAGGCGCCGTAATCGATTCCATCAGATGGCTCTCGTGGCCCCTGTTAACGGGGAGCTGAACGAAGTTCCTCAATCGCAGTTGTCATCCATGGAGCCGCCTCGAGTCGATGGAGCATCCGAAATGGCTTCGGAGTACTCTTCTTCAGTCAGTGGAGCTGCTCTGGTGGCATCGGGTGATTCTACTGAGCAGTTTAGCAGGTCGCCTAGTCGGCAGAAGGAGCTGGATCTTGTGGTAATTAAGTTTATGATTTGGTGGAATTATGTTTGAAAATACAATCTCTTTGTTGTGATTGTTCTATTTTGACTGCTTTAAGTGAATGAGTTATTTTCTGTTCTCTTTAATGTTTTTGTTTTTCTAGTCTGCAGCTGCATTAAAGAGTGAAGAGTATAGACAATTGTTTCGTCTTCCACCCGGTGAAGTAAGTTTCTTCAGTTGCTCTTTCTCTTACACTTTGCACATAGATTGCGGACCGTAACATGCATGAGCTAGTATAAGTATTCACAAATTTTGAACACCAGATGATCACATTACATAGTTGCTAATGAAAATGAAGCCATTGAGGCGAGAAGGAGAAGAGGGTTTAGATATCGCTGCTTGATGAGATGGAACATAAACCTGCGACATTGTCATTTTTAAACGGAGAGCAGCAATGGGAACTCTAACTTGGGTTCTCTCTGTGTACACCAATACAGAGCTGCGTACATATATATATAACTCACTTCATTCTCATGCATCAAATATCATCGTTGTCCTTGTCCCATTTTATAAAAAATTGTAAATACACTGTTATACTTAATTTGCTGAATAACTAGGAATTGCCTTTTTATTACTTCCAACCAATCTATCTTCAAATTTTGCTTACTATCTTACCTTGTAGGTTCTGGTTCAAGATTTTAATTGTGCCTTACAAGAGAGCATGCTTTATCAGGTAAACACTTAGTTTGGTGATAAATAGACGTAGGACCGTTGTGTTTCCACTTTATAATATTCTGTCTTAGATGTTCAATACATAGCCCATCAACATACTTTCCGCACTCAAGATCGACTAAACTTTGTTGTTCATTAGAGTCATATTTCGGTAGTTGGCAGCTTTCTAACTCATCATTCCTTTTTCCTCAACCATCAACAACAGGGACACATGTACGTGTTTCGTAACTATATTTGCTTCTATTCAAACATATTTGGGTTTGAGACAAAGGTACACTTTCTTTTCTTTTTTTCATTTTATTCTTTAAGAGGGGATCCTCAAGCATCTCATCTTGTTACATTTCTCGCTTATTACTTAAAACATATTATCGTATTCATGTTGTTCCAAACTATCAGCTAGCCAGTGTGAACTAAAACTTTAAGTGTAAAATTAGACATACCATTATGGATCGTTCATACTTCATTTACATTCTTAGTATGAACTCCAGAGAATCAGCGTACCCCATAATGTTATGAGTGACCTCATCCCTCTTAAGTACATTAATCTTTTGGCATCTTTTATGTAACCCAATTTTGTAATCGTAGTCCCAGAGACCCAGACAAACAACTTTCTCACGGACTTTAATTCCATCTGTGCAGAAAATTCTACCATTCAGTGAGATCACCTTATTGCGAAGAGCAAAGACAGCTGGAATCTTTTCTAATGCGATAGAAATTTCCACCGGAGAAAGAAAGGTACTACATATCATGACAAGTTGTTTTCCTCTATTTAATGCTGAAGATCTTGTTCATTTGCCATGCACTTGGTGCAGCCTTTCATGTTTAATCTACGTTTGATGTTGTGAACTCTCTTTGTTTGGCAGCATTTTTTTGCGTCCTTCTTGTCCAGAGATGAAGCTTTTAATCTCATAAGTGATCTGTGCCCTGACTGTGAAAACGTTGCCAAAGAATGTTCGCAACAACAGGTAATTTATCCACTGTAGCTGTAGTAGTTATTCATCTGCAATGTGGCGTGGGCCCATGGGGATTTTGACCACTACTATGTCTAGTAAATTGTGGTGCTGGTGTAGTTGAGCTGGTCTATATTGCAATGTTGAATCATTTCATGACTACTTGTGCTTTATGATTCTGTGCTTCTTGGTTATCTCAATAGTTTTAAAGAGCTATAGGATGAACTTGTATTTTTATCAGTTATATTTTATGTGTGGAGGGACTGTGCAGGGTTCCAAGGTTTAAACTTAAATATTCATTTTAAGTTTTGTTTTTGACACTAATACGGACAGCTAACCCAATGGCTACCGCTTTGTGTTGTTTAATATGCAACTGTGAACAGTTTAACTGGGAGCTTTGCAGATAGTTACATTTGTCTGTTATTGTTCAAACATTCACAATCTCGTATCGGCACACAAAAGCATGCATGCATGTTATGAGCCAACAACTTGCTAGTAGATGCAAAAATTAGATTATGTGCAATCAATTAGTAGTGAAGCATATTTGTATTTTGCTATTTCATTTTACTGTATATACATTTATCACAGGATTCTCTTTCCGCATCTAGTGTTCAGAATAGCAAACCTTTGGCAATCGATAACATGGACAGCTCCGGCAATGGTACCGGTGAATTGGACTCTCTTTCCAGGTATATGCCATGCCTAGTTAATTATTTATGTTCTCTGAGTTTTTTCTTGTGAAATTTCATTTGGGGTGCAATACCAATTGAGAATCAGGAATCAAACTGTCCCTAACACAAATGAATCTGGGAGTCTTCCGATTGCCGAAGATAGGACTAGGCCATTAACTCCATCAAAAGCAGCACAGGTGGCCAGTTCTGGCTCATCACCTCCTGCTAAGGGCATGATATTGAAGCAGGAGGATACAGAAGCTCCCAAAGGTTAGTTTTTATTATTATCAGAATATGGAATGCTTACTTTTTGGTTCTTTTGTAGCATTGAGATGTTGGTAGCTTATCTTATTGACATAATGATGAATGGTGATGAATGAAAGCGAAATATTGGGTTGTCTGGTCATGATGGAGGTTAAATTCTCTAGTGCTACTCAGCGCTAAAGTAGAAAGATCACAATGTTTATACTTGCACTTAAGAGGGTTGCATAATTGGTAAGGACATGTAGCATATTCAAGAAAGATAATGTGGCAGACAGAAGAAGCAATTGACGGAAGTAAGTGCAAGGATTCTAGGAATCCTCCCTCACTTTTCAGCAAAAATAAGAAACTTCTCTTGATTGTATGAAAATTACCCTCGTAAAAGAGAAACTACGTCAGCAGGCTTTTGAGTACTCAGAGCTCAAATATACGAGATTAATTAACTTGATGCACAAGGAAAAAAACTGACAATTATCATCGAAGCAAGTAACATAGTACATGTAGCTTATGCTAGAGAGAGCTCCTTTTAGTGATTCGCCCCATTCATGTTTTTTCTTATTATTTTGAGCTCAATCTAATGGTGGTTTATCTTGTGGTCATTCATTTCATGAAGTATCAGAGGACTTTGTGAAGGTCGCAGAAGCTCAGTTTCCGGTATTATAAAAAGTTCATGTTCATCTTTGTCCTTCTCAGTTTCTTATCAATCTTGGGAGAAAAAAATACTCATTCGAAATATATAATTGGAACAGATCAAGGTGGACGACTTTTTTAGATTCTTCTTTTCAGACACTACTTTTGTTGAATCTTTTCGTAAAAGTTGTGGAGATACAGGTGATAGACTGCCGTGTTTTGTTTTCAAACCCTTCCTGATGGTTTCATAACTTCCCTGTTTTCTTAATTTATATTATGTGACTTATGTCTGATGTTTGCGCTTTGCAGACTTTAAGTGTACTGATTGGTGTCCTAGTGAGAAATCTGGGCATGTGCGTGAGTTGTCATTTCAACATCCAATAAAGTTTTACTTGGGTAGGCACCATAGAAGTATCCTCAATGATCCTTTTTTTGTTACATATTTGACATGCAATTTACCACCAATCCACCTTGTGCTTAGGCGCAAAATCTGGTAGCTGCAAAGAGAGACAGAAAATTCAAGCATACAGAAACAAGTAGGGAAACATGTTTCTGCTGTGTCTGTTTCTTTACATTATCACCTTTAATACGTAAAGTACTTGGTTGTTGAATTTATAGAATTGTCATTGGGCAAACGCTGGATAAACTATACATATAATATCGTGAGCTTCCTCAAAAGCATTCCTTTCTAAATTGTGATGGTTTCATGTGTTTTTCGTAACCTCAAAGTCATCCACCACAATTGGTTAAGAAAAAGAAACAATATAAACCTTTAATGCATATCCTAGTCCGCCGAAAACAAGTACTTGCATCGGATCTATAGTCCCATCTTTGTTTCTTCCAACTCTTTTAGTTGCTCTTTGATGTTATTGGTTTAGTCGTTTAGACTAGGAGCTTCAGATAGATAAGAATATTGTAAGAAACTCCCGTGCAAGTGTGACTGAAGAACAGTTATGATGAATAATTCAATCTTGCTAGATGCCATTTTTATCTCTGCACTATAGCCAATGCCTCTTTATTTACTAGTTATTGTAATTTATGGATAATCACTATAAATTCTACAGTCATTTGATTGTGGAGACATCGCAAGAAGTCAATGGCGTGCCTTTTGCTGATTATTTTACTGTTGAGGTGAGCCCTCATTTGTCTACCATACTGAGCCACTGTAGCGCCTATACTTATTTGAGTTTCTTCCTGTTTTGTTCTGCATCGTGAAGTGCCAACATATCCCTCGTACTGGCCTAGGATACACAAAACAGCATCTTCCCTTCATTTACAACTTGTGCTAGCTGTTTTATTCAGTACACCGGCAATGTATATTTAGCTTTGCACTTACTCATATGACACTTCAATATGCAGAACTTCAGTTGTGGTGGTAGTGCTAGTTCCACTAGAATGTTAGAAAAATATCTCATGGTTACAAGAAACATCATATTTCTCATGATTTCATACTTACTATATGCTTCTCACTACTGTTAGCTGCAAACCACTTTTCCATGTCGCTTTTAGGATATAAACACGTAAGTTAGTCTAAGAAATATGAATCAAAAAAAAAAGTTAGTCTAAGAAAATCAATGTTTTTGTAGCTTTAAAATTGGGTTTGCATCACCGTCTCCAAAGTTCGTTTACAAGTGTTTTCATGTTAGTCCTTGAGTTGTTGGCCTCATATTAGATTCTTTATTCCTGATACTCGGAAGTTGATTGATATAGCTACTTGTACGCTGCTGCAAGAATTACTTAATCTGCTTTTATTAGTTCATGGCCTATCATTTAAATTCAAAGTGGTAAGGGCTCAGGATGTGAAGTAACTGTTAGCTTCGGTTTCATCTATTTATGATCTTCTATAGGGGCTATGGGATGTGGAGAATGATGAGTCTGGAGAAGCTTGTGTTATGAAGGTGTATTTGAATGTCGCGTTTTCCAAGAAAACCATGTGGAAAGGTAAATGTGTGTTCTAGTCTCATATATTAATTTGTAATCCTCAATAAATGGATACCATAAGTTAACTTGTGACCCATATTGAATAAAAAAAAAAGAGGACAAGTTACCTTGTGACCTCATAAAAAGTGAAGCAACTTTGAGTGTTATTTGCTTATTGGTGAAATAGTTGGAACTTGGAAGGTGATGTGTTGGTGATGATCCATACTGTATTGTTGTTAACTTTGCGAGGTCAATGAAAGGGAGGCATGTGAAGTTGGACATCGCATAAATGACTTCAATAGCTTGTTTGCATTGAAATCAGGTGTCTGTTTTAATTGACAAGTGAAAGTTCATACAGGGAAGATTGTGCAGTCAACTATGGAGGAATGCCGCGAAGCTTATGCTATATGGATAAATATTGTAAGCCCACATTCCCAGTGTGTATATATTACTATATCGTTGATAGTCCCATAGTAACATAATTTCTTCTGGCAGGCACATGAGTTGCTAAAGAAGAAGAACCTTGAGAGGAAAGGTTATTATTACCAAAAGAAAAGTCACATACAATAGTGTTTTATTTTGTGGTTGATGGTAATTGGTTAGTAATTCACGATTCTTCTAATCCTTGAACAGATGAAGCCCCTACTCGTTCTGTTAATGAGGACATTATAGACCATTCTGATCAGGAAGCAAAAGTTGGGGAAAGTTCAAGAATATTAACTCAAAATAATGAACAACGTAGGCTGCCATTATTAGGCGTTGATGCTGGAAACTCCTTCCAGAGTGCCCAAGATGGAAATCCTTGTGGCACTACTCATACAGCGTCCTCATTTGGCGGAAAGTTTACAAAAATACTTGGTGCAATGAAAAGTCAAGGCTACCTCCCTCACCTAATAGTAGTCACAGTAGCTGTTGTCCTTCTGATGCAGGTATGCACTTCTAATGCTTCATGACACTATCACTTTAACCTATGTGTGTTTGTTTCACTTTGTTTTTTATCCTGCATGCTATATTTCTCCGTCTATTTTATATTGCACCACGCCCCCTATATGACACATGTGGGCGCACACTAGCGAATCAAATTAGATCCTTGTATGATTTTATCGTCTTGAAATGAGGCGTGTATTTTTTATAGAGAAATCCCTTGTAAAACTGATTGATGTGCCTCGTGGCAAGCTTTTTTGAGTTCAGTTGTCCATTTTCTCCTGAAGACCTCAAGTGTTCCTGGTTACAGACTCATGCTCCGCTTGGGCTAATTTCCACTGTCTGCTTGTCTCTCTGTTTACAACTTCTGAATTAATCTTACATTGCTTCGTCAGTTATTTATCGAACATCTCATATGTGCAGTTGACAATAGTGCTGTTATTGTCAAGACCACCTCAAGTTCAACAAGTGTATCAGATGGATCACTTCAATGACATGAACCAGGGACTTCATCCATCGCCTCAAGAACTAGCATGGCTGGAGAAACGCCTCCATCACCTCAAACAGGAAATGCTCATGGTTGAAACTCGGCTTGAAAGGATGAGACTGGAGCACAAACACCTGAAATCTCAACTAGAAGACTTCGAACATTTCAGTTCAAAAGATTGACTCTCATGGAGATCCCCAGTGGCACAACCTGTTATATAGTGGTAAATAATATTCATAAAAACGTTTGGAACCTTGTATATCCTAGAGTGATATTTGGCTGATAATGGCGGTAAATAACTTGGTATAAGGGGATCTGCATCTGGATAATATGTGCAAGCTTCTTATCTGTTAAACCTCTGTGCTGGGCTGTTAATAAATCCAGTGCATAAATTTATTATGTTCTCCTAATATGTTCCTGAAGGTCTAAAGTGAGATGGCAACTCCCTGTTGAACTTTATGCTTCAATCAGTTTATCTGAATGTGAATCCTGTATATGTAGGACCTCAAGAGCTCTTCCCTCTCTGCTATCTTACTCTAAATTCATTGTGTATATGAGTGAAATAGCTCAGAACTACTGATACCATTTTTCAGCTATTCGGATGAAAAATTAGGGCATGACGATGAATCATTCAAATGGTTCTGGTGAGTGATGGCATGTCAGATATGTTATAGACTTCCTTTTTACATGGGCATATGACGTCAACAAAGCTGTTGGCGACTACTGCTACATCTGGAAGAAATATACAAGGTACGAGGAAATTCCATGTCGACGAGGAAATTAGGTTGACAGTTCATTGTATGGAGTGGAAATTCAGCTGTTGACGCTTCTTGAGGTAATCACAAAGTTACTGTAACGCCCCAAAAATTATAAACTCCAAAACGGCGTCACATCGGCCGCACGTCCCCTAAACCACAGATGGAACGTAAGAAGCCTCTAGACAATATACGTAAATTAAATTTAAAACAAAAATGCGAGAAAATATAACTTGGATTTCATGTAACTTCTTAACTCGTAAACCGCAGTGAACTAGTTCAATATTCAAATACTTAAAATGTTTAAGTCTTCTAAAAGTAATTACAAGAATCCTTCACTAGCGTGCCTCTCACTCATTCCCCATAGTACAGTCAGCAACATCTGAAAAACAACAATATGGAAAACATGAGTCCACGGCTCGTGTAAGTAACATAGACCCAACTAGCCGAACCATGAGTGCCAGAATCATTTTAAATAAATCAGTATTAACATAAGTGAAAAGAAGCGGTAGAGCGAACGATTGTACCAGAATAGCGAGTGAGTTCAGGAAATATTTTGAAACTTGTAACATCAAAGGTATGACCAAGCAGAATGAGTTCAGGCTTATAACAGACACGCTGGCTACACAATCAGTCATGCAAACGTGGGTCCCGGGACACTGTCGTATTTTGCCCTACGACTAGGCAACAGGATACCATACTTTGCCCTATGGCGGGGCAACAGGAGCGCTATACTTTGCCCTATAGCGGGGCAACAAGATACCATACTTGGCCCTATGGCGGGGCAACAGGATACCATACTTGGCCCTATGGTGGGGCAACAGGAATCATGATCCGATTGTGAGCCTTCAAGAGTGTAGATAAATTGGACTTGTACCATGAACGGTTAGGATATCAAGAGACAGGATGAGTAGTAAAATTTCGAGACAGGATAGATTGTAAAATTGAATGAAGAGACATGATGAGTTATAAAATTTCAAGACAGAGTGAGTTGCAAAATTTCAAGACCGGATAAATTGTAAAGTTGAACAACGAGACAGGCCGGGTTGTAAATATCAAGATAGTAAAAATCCTCTTACCGAGATGAATGAATTTCAGAAGAAGTCGCACTCATGCTCCGAATTTATTTAGGAAAACAAGTTTTGAAGAATAGCAGGCATGCCATAAAAAATAAGATTTTGAAAATAACTAGACAGGTCCATATTACTTACCTCGAATCCGCATCACATAACCTCCAATAATATTCATATCACGGAGAAATCAAATCAAGTATCACCTAGAAGTCAAATGCAAAAGAAAAACATACTTGATCCCTTAGATTCATGAACTCGTTCTTGAATTTCAAATTACAAAGTTATTCGAATTCATTCCACATGCATTAAATCTCCAACTTTGCAAATTTCAGGTTTAACATCTTAACTTCAAATATAGTTTCTGAATTATTCAGGAGGAACTAAAATATGTTCTATATACTGTTAGAAAGATAACTTTGAGTACTACGGTATAGAATTTTAAAACACCCAATTTGATCACTTATGTACGAGTTTGCGCCGATCGAACACGACAGTGATGAGAATTAGAAAACTGAAAACGAAATTGACACGACGGATTTACCCTGGTTCGGGGACTTTTTCCCCTACTCCAGCAACCAAATGAGAGCCGATTTTATTGAGCTTTTGAGAACGATTACAACTTCAGAACGATTACAAATGATGCAGAGGAATGAAACGAACAACAATCACAAGCTAATTCGCTCTAATCAGAAAAGCCCCAAATCTGGAGTTTCGCTCAAGAACCCTAACTTTCGAATTGCAGAACTTATTGATTTCCAGGCGCGGAAGGAACTTTATAAGCAACTTGACGAAACGACGTCGAACAGACTCAAATGGTTTCCAAACGACAACGCATAACTAATCCAGCTGGACTGTAACCGAAATAACTGACGATCACGTGCCATTCACGGACGCGCTTCACTTGACCGCTCGGCTATCCGACTTCGCACTCCACCTGGCCGCTCGGATGGCCGATCGGCTGCTCCACTTGCCCGATCGGGTGCCCGCTCGGCTGGCCGGTCGGCTGGCTTCCTTCTCTTCGGCTGGCCGGTCGGATGCCCCTGCAAAATTCCCTGAATGATCTTAACCAAACAACCAGCATCAGACCACTGAAGTACCAATCCATATAGCTCAATAAAACCCAGGGCATCACCAGTTGAGATCAACATTCATAATCTCCACCTTGAGCTCAACTGTTAACCCAAACCTCTCTCACTTGGTTCACCTGCAGCTGGTCAAGCCTTTAGCTGGATTAAGTCCAGACATAGTCTGAACTTTTCCCAGTTGACAGGCTTGGTTAGCATATTGATGAGTCGAGTTTTCGACTCATTAATGCCCGTTTTTCACTATAGCTTTAGTTCGATTCCGACTACTTTTTGATGTCATTTGATCCTTCTCTCGTGCATTTCAGGTACAAAGCAAGATGTCCCAGTGTCAAGAGCCATTGGAAGAAAACTCGGGAAAAATCGGTGTTTAGAGCAAAAGTTGGCAAAATTTGGTCTTCAGTCGATCGACTGGGAAGCTCCCCTGGACCAGTCGATCGACTGACCCTTTCAGTCGATCGACTGAAGAGTCCCCTGCCCAGAGCATGCAGATCACGTGACGATGAGTCGATCGACTGGATCTCAGTCGATCGACTAAATGGGCAAACAGGAGGTGCTGCAAATTGAGACTTGTCAGTCGATCGACTGGGATCCTACCCTGTTTCAGTTGATCGACTGAGAACATGCTAGCCAAGCGACTTTTCTTCTTCCAGTCGATCGACTGGGCCATCAGCCCAACGCCAGTCGATCGACTGGACCTGCTACAGTGCCGAATTTCTGACGAGCCTATAAATAGAAAGAGGCAAGTTTGACCTAAGGAGGGGGGATTTTTCTGGGAAAGAAGACAAAGGAAAGGGATCAAATCAAGGGTTTCATCATCATCAAACCAAGGAGGAATCAAGATCAAGGGAGTTCATTAGGACTAATCATCCTACTCTTTCCCTCTTCTTTTCTCCTAGATTTGCTTGTAAAAACCTACTCATCATGTTGTCTTACATGATGAGTGAGTAGTCTCCCTTGTGTTTTGAGGGGTTCTATGAACCTCCTTGGTACTCAATGATCATTGTGAACACATTTGAATAGATCTATTGAAGTTGATTTCATTTTTACTATGCTCTTTATGTTAGACATGTCTCTAAGTGTTTGATAAAATGCCTAAGTGACATGTTTATGTTAGAACTTTGATCTAAGTCTTGAGAGAGCTTAGGGATGGTTTTGATATAGTAAAATTGAACTAAACCTACATTTATGAGAGTAAATGCATGGTGAGAGGTGAACTAGAACTTTATGCATATAGCATTTATGAGAGTAAATGCTATATAGTGGATTAACACCCTTTAATTAGTGAGATCCTAATTAAGATGGCTTGATTGAGATTAGATACGCGTAATAGCCTAATACTTGATCTAGGCTAGGTTCAAAACCTATCAACTCTTAATTAATTGAACTCTTGTTTGCATGATCATTGAGAGATTGCCAAGGAGGGGATTAATCCCTCGAAACTCGCTTTTAATTGAATTCAATCCCTAAAACCACTTCACTCTTGTTTTACAATCATTGATAACTCAACCAATTCGAATTTTAGGAATTAGCCGAGTAAGAAAACTTGATTGAACTAGCGTGTAATCCATTTGCTCCCTTGGGTTCGACAACGGTCTTACCGGTTGATTATAAATTGTTTTTGATCAACGTATGCTAAAAATTACAACGATCAAAATGGCGCCGTTGCCGGGGAGCAATAGCTAGATTACCCCTAGGAAAATCATTTAGTACTCCGACTATTCCATGTTTTACTCTATTTTGCTTGTTACTTGCAATTCTTGAACCACTTCACTACGCTTACTTGTTTTAATTGGTTTCTCTTGTAGGTTCACTTCTTTTATGCCACCGAAAACCAAGAAACTTGCTCAAATCGTGGATAGAGACTTGAATCGACCCATAAGAGAACTAGTTGATCCTCCCGTTACAAGAAGTAAAACCAACAAGGACAAAGGTTCTACTTCTAATTCTCAAGCAACCATGGCCGAAAACAACAATTTACCACCCCCGCCCCCTCCTTACAACCGAAGGAACCAAGATCCTCCTCCTCAACAATTGCCCCTAGCTAGAAGGGCATTAAAGGACTATGCCGTTCCTACGGCGTATGGTTACCGTTCTCCCATCCAACTTCCCGCGGTTGACAACCGAGACTTCAATTTGAAGACGGCGCACATTCAAATGGTTCAAGCGAACCAATTCTCGGGGAGAGATAACGAGGACCCCAATTCTCATTTGACCACGTTTCTAGAGATATGTGCTACATTCAAAATAAATGGAGTCTCGGAGGATGCAAAGTTATTGAGGCTCTTTCCCTTCTCACTCACGGGAAAAGCGAAGGATTGGCTAAGGAGCCAAACTCCCGATAGCTTCACTACATGGGAAGAATTAGCCGTGGCTTTCTTGAATAAGTACTTCCCCCCTTCCAAGACGGCTTTCTATCGGAACCAAATCACCAACTTCTCGCAAATGGATGGGGAAAATCTATATGAGGCTTGGGAGCGATACAAGGAATATCAAAGGCTTTGTCCTCACCAGAACCTTGATGATCTTCAAGTCTTCCATACTTTCTACCACGGGGTTGATGGGAACTCTCGTCTTGCTCTTGATACCGCTTCGGGTGGTGCTATAATGGACTTAGAACCGCATGAAGGATATGCGGTGATAGAGAAGATCACCAAAAATTACTTCATGTGGGGAAGCGAAAGAGGAAACCCGAGGAGAAGGCATGAAAGGCACGAGGTAAAAGCCGTGAGCTCTAGTGATTATGATGCTTTGAGGAAAGACTTTGAGAGCCTCTCGGATGAGGTGTTTAAGCTAAAACACCCGGAAAAAGAATCTTCAACGAGGCAAGGATGTGACATTTGTGAGGTGTACGAGCATGAAACTACTTCTTGCCCATTGGTTCAAAGGGACGTGCAAGGGCAAGGTTATGGAGAAGTCAATTTTGTGGGAGGAAACCAAAGTAGAGACTATGGAAGTAGTGCCAATCAAGGGCAAAGCTCTCAAGCCAATTATACTACACCTAGGTTCTCTTCGGGATGGAGAAATCACCCGAATTTCTCCTACAAAACCACTAATCCCACTCGCCCCGACTTTGGATCCACACCTCCCGGATTCGGTCCTAAACCTACTCAATCCAATCAAGGGTTCCAACCTAGGAACCAATATCAAAGTCAAGGACCGACTTTTCTTCAAAGGAATCAAAACCAAGGGCAACAATACCAAAGTCAAGCTCAAAGGGCCTATCAACAAGTTGAAGCCCCTCCACAACCTTCTAGTGAACTTTCCGGTGTTGAAGCCATGTTTGCCAAGCTCCTTGCAAACCAAGACAAGATGCAAGCACAAATCGAGAGGATGGAAACTCATAACAAAATGCTTGAAAGTCAAATTGCCCAACAAGCCGAGGCATCTACATGGGCACCGGGCAAACTACCGGCTAGACCCGAACAAGGGAATAGAGAGCATTGTAATGCGGTAACCTTGAGAAGTGGGAAAGACTTAGAGGTAGAGCTACCTAAGAGGAAGAGAGTTACCTTTGATCTTGGAGGCCAAGCTAGTGCCGATATCGAAGAATTGGAAGAAGAGATCCCTAGTCCTCAAGTTGAGGAGGAAATCGAGGTGGAAAAGGAGAAGCCGAACCTAGAGTCTACACTCCTCCTATTCCATTCCCTCAAAGGCTAAAGAAGAAAACAAATGATAAGCAATTCTCCAAGTTCGCGGAGATGATGAGGAAGCTTTATGTGACAATGCCCTTCACCGAGGTAATAACTCAAGCTCCTTCATATGCTCGTTTTCTAAAAGACATCATTACTTGTAGGAGGACTATCGAGGATGTCGATACGGTGTCCCTCAATGGAGAATGTAGTGCCATACTCCAACCACGCATGCCCCCAAAGCTTGAGGATCCCGGTAGCTTTTCCATTTCATGCTTTATTAATGATATTAAGATTGAACGAGCAATGTGTGACTTGGGTGCAAGTATATCATTGATGCCTTATTCTTTGTGTAAAAAGCTAAATATGGGTGAGCCTAAACCAACTAGCATGATTCTAAGGCTCGCGGACCGCTCCTCAAGATTCCCTAAGGGAGTCCTAAAGGATGTCCCGGTTAGAGTAGGGAATTTCTATATTCCGGGGGATTTCGTGGTGCTAGAGATGGAGGAGGACAATGAAATTCCCATTCTATTGGGAAGGCCCTTCCTCTACACCGCGGGGGCTATTTTTGATACGACTAAGGGGTCAATTACCATGAGGGTAGGAGATGAGGAAATTGAGTTTAATCTTGAAAAAGCACAACGAGGGCCTAATTCTACAATGACTTGTAATTATCTTGACCTAGTTGATACTTATGAATTGTATGATGTGCCTAACCTTCTCATGAGTGCAATTGACCTTGACAATGAGCTTCCCGACATTGGCGATTGTTGGGCTATCTTAGAGGAGGAATGTGAAGAAGGGACTCTAAGCGACAAAGGTAAGGAGTCTTGTTCGGTAGAGCTTAAAGCTCTACCAACAAGCCTAAGGTATGAGTTCTTAGGCCCAAATTCTAGCTTGCCTATCATTGTTAATGCTTCTTTGAATGATGTTGAAACCTCTAAATTGCTTGATGTGGTTAGAGAACATAAGGATGCCATTGGCTACTCTATTGATGACTTGAAGGGAATAAGCCCAAATTTATGCATGCATGAAATCAATTTAGAGAGTGATAGTATGCCATCTAGGGAGAGAGCTAGGAGGTTGAATCCTATTGTGGGGGAGGTTGTTAAGAAAGAGGTCCTTAAATTGCTTGATGCGGGAATTATTTTCCCCGTTGCGGACTCTAAGTGGGTGAGCCCCATTCATGTAGTGCCGAAAAAGGGAGGAATGACCGTTATTAAAAATGAGAAGAATGAACTAATCCCCACAAGAACGGTAACCGGGTGGCGTATGTGTGTGGACAATAGAAAACTTAACCAAGCCACTAAGAAAGATCACTTCCCCCTTCCTTTTATTGATCAAATGTTGGAAAGACTAGCTAAGCATGACTATTTTTGCTATCTTGACGGGTATAGTGGATTCTTCCAAATCCCTATTCACCCCCAAGATCAAGAGAAAACGACCTTCACTTGTCCCTATGGAACATTTGTCTATCGGAGAATGCCCTTTGGACTTTGTAATGCGCCCGGTACTTTTCAACGATGCATGATGGCTATTTTTTCGGAGTTTATTGAAAAGATTATGGAAGTGTTTATGGATGACTTTTCCGTTTATGGTTCCTCTTTTGATGATTGTTTAGCCAATTTGGCTAAAGTGTTGAAAAGATGTATTGAGACGAACCTTGTACTAAATTGGGAAAAATGTCATTTCATGGTGCAGGAGGGAATTGTGCTTGGACATTTGGTGTCGAAAAGGGGAATTGAGGTGGACAAAGCCAAGATAGAAGTCATGGAGAAATTGCCACCTCCAAGAGACGTAAAAGGAATAAGGAGCTTTCTTGGCCACGCCGGCTTCTATCGAAGGTTCATTAAGGATTTCTCGAAGATTGCCAAGCCCTTGACAAATCTATTGTGCAACGATACCAAATTTCATTTTGATGAAGATTGCTTAGTAGCCTTCAAGAAGTTGAAAGAGGCATTGATTTCGGCTCCTATTATTCAACCCCCTAGGTGGGATTTGCCATTTGAGCTTATGTGCGACGCTAGTGACTACGCCATTGGGGCGGTTCTTGGGCAAAGGGTGGATAAGAAGCTTCATGCCATCCACTACACAAGCAAAGTTCTCAATGGAGCCCAATTGAATTATACTACTACCGAGAAAGAACTTCTTGCTATCGTGTACGCTTTCGATAAGTTTCGTCCATACCTTGTGGCTTCAAAGGTTATAGTATTCACGGATCATGCGGCTATCAAATATCTCTTAGCAAAGAAGGACTCTAAGCCTAGATTGATAAGATGGATTCTATTGCTTCAAGAATTTGACATAGAGATCAAGGATAAAAAGGGAGTAGAAAATGTGGTAGCCGACCACCTATCAAGGCTAGAGGAAAATGAAGAGATTGAAGTGGATGCTAGACCGGTGAATGATTCATTTATTGGAGAGCAACTCATGAGAGTTGAGGCGGAGGCCCTTCCTTGGTACGCGGATTTCGTAAATTTCGTGGTTTGTGGGATTATTCCCCACGATATGAACCACCATCAAAGGAGGAAGTTCCTTTCCGAGACCAAGAGGTACTATTGGGATGAGCCCTACCTTTATAGGCTTTGCGCGGATGGGCTATATAGGACTTGTGTCGCCGAAGAGGAAATGAGAGAAATTCTTTACCATTGTCACTCTTCTCAATATGGAGGGCATGGTAGTGGAGCAAAAACCGCGTCAAAGGTACTACAATGCGGCTTTTATTGGCCTACTCTCTTTGGTGATGCCTATGAGTTCGCGAAAGCATGTGATCAATGTCAAAGGACCGGCAATATCTCAAAGAGGCATGAAATGCCCCAACAAAGCATCCTCCCGGTCGAGATATTTGACGTATGGGGCATCGACTATATGGGCCCCTTTCCTTCTTCATTTGGGAACCGATTCATATTAGTGGCGGTTGATTACGTCTCAAAATGGGTTGAAGCCGTCGCTTCCCCCACTTGTGATGCCAAGGTGGTCACGAAACTATTCAAGAAAATCATCTTTCTGAGATTTGGGGTGCCAAGGACCGTTATAAGTGATGGTGGTTCACATTTCAAGGAGAGACATTTCGAGGCCTTACTTCGCAAATATGGAGTTAGTCACAAGGTTGCCACTCCCTATCACCCACAAACTAGTGGGCAAGTGGAAATTTCAAATCGAGAGATCAAGGCAATCTTGATGAAAATCGTGGGGAGCTCAAGAAAAGATTGGTCATCGAAGCTAGATGACGCTCTATGGGCCTATCGTACGGCGTTCAAGACCCCTATTGGAATGTCTCCCTATCGCCTTATTTATGGGAAGCCGTGCCACTTGCCGGTGGAATTGGAATACAAGGCGATGTGGGCAATCAAAACGTTGAATATGGATTTACAAATGGCGGGAGACCATAGGGTGCTTCAACTCCATGAGTTAGAAGAAATAAGGAATGAGGCCTACGAAAGTGCTAGGATCTATAAAGAGAAGACCAAGAAATGGCACGACAAAAGGATACTTCGTCGCGAATTCAAGAAGGGAGAGAAGGTCTTGCTCTTTAATTCTAGGCTTAAGCTATTTCCGGGAAAGTTGAGGAGCCGATGGAGTGGCCCATTTATTGTCCACAAGCCTTACGAAGATGGCCATGTTGAATTGCTAAACAATGATGGGACTACTTTCACGGCGAATGGACAAAGGCTAAAGCACTATAGAGAAGGACTTCGTGACGAGCATAATGTCACATTCCCCTTGACCGACCCATAGAGTGCCTTATTCCGCTTGAGGAGGGATCCTAGCTATGGACTCCTCAAGTGTGCTTCTTAGTGAGAAAAGGATCGGCTCGGTCTTTGCCAAGACGTTAAACTAGGCACCTCACGGGAGGTACCCCGGTTTGTGAGTTGTCTATCTATGCACAAGTAATTTCCATATATGTGTAGCATGCATTTTGTGAACTTGATATGGCTTGGTGATTGGGATGATTTTATATGCTTGATTTGGGTGTGTGTGATGTGATATGAGGCTTGCATGAATTTTCTTGACGATGGTGGAGTTTTAAGTGTGGAGTGGTAATCCTAGCTTGTTTGTTTGAAAATCTTACGCTATGTGCTAGTGATTACTTACAAGAGGCGTACCTTGATTATATGTGATATTTTGAGTGGTACATATTCTTGATTTTGAGTAAAAATTCTAAGTGTGGAGTCGGGTTTCGTTGGAAAAAGAAATTATTTTTCAAGCAGAAATCAGGGTTTAGTCGATCGACTGGAGTAAAGCTATAGCCCAGTCGATCGACTAAATGGTGTTTCAGGAGCTCCTGTTTTTCGTGCATTCTCAGTCGATCGACTGGGCTTTCAGTCGATCGACTGAGAATCCCCTATCCAAATCCCAGCCTCTCCTCCCTTCTTCTTCATTTCGAACGAAACCCTAATTCCCTAAACCTCCAAAATCCAAACTCCGACCACCACCAATCCGCGCCGCTCATCTCGCCGCAGCACCGCCTTAGCCTCGCCGTTCCATCGCCGTCAAGCCGCCCTCAAACCGCCACCAAAAATCCCTCCAAAAATCGATTTCCGACCGGAATCTCCACCGCCGCCGATCTCCCTCCTCCGCCATCCGTTCTGTCCGATTCCACCACCATTCAACTCCTATCTACCCCGCCTACAAACCCCACCCATCAATTCGAGTCAAAAATCCCTCCGGCGAGAACCCCCAAATTCGACCTAACCCGCTCGGATTTCAACCTCCAGTCGATCGACTGGAATTCCAGTTCCATCTCAGTCGATCGACTCGATCGCAATTCAGTGCAGTTTTTGAGTTTTTGCTCAATTTGACTCAGGCCTCCATTTCCAAGTGCACTATGGGTCGCGCCGATTCATCTTCCAGTTCGAAAGCAAAAGGAAAGGGGATCGCTCACGAGCCCTCGCTCGATGAGCAAATTGACGACTTTACACTTGAGGGCGAGGATGATAGACCACTTGTTACCCGCAAGAGGAGATTGTTGAGGGGCTCACTTGCCGATGTTAGCTCGGGATCAGACGAGGAGATTGAGGCCGCGCCGGCTTCCCCGCCTCCCCCAAAGAAGAAAAAGCCTCAACCGAGGAAGCCGGCACCGAAGAGGAGAGCGCCCGTGCCTCCCGCCCCTATAGCCCCCTCGCCTCCAGTGCCTAGAGTGCCCTCCCCTGCTGCAGCTCCTCCCTCCATGGCCATTGTGCCGATTGTGCCCCAAGTGGAGCCTTATGAGGGACCGATGCCCATTCCGGTCCCCTATCCATTCTCGGTTCCATTGGTGTTTAGGGACGAGAAGCACCGGGCTTATCACGCTACTATTACCTCGAAGAAGAAGAAGGCCATCCCGACACTGTACCTAGACATGGGCTTGCTTCGTGGCATCGACGAAGTGGTAGCTACCGAGGTACAATCTCGTCTCACACAACATGGTTTATCTTTTCTATTTTGTGATGATCCGGGCTCCTACCAGAGGGTAGTTGAGGAGTTTTTGTGCTCGTTTGAGTCGGTGAAGGAGAGAATGGGGGATGATGGGTCCTCAGTTTATTATTGGAAGTTTATGATGGGAGGAAGGGATTTCCGAATCAGGGAGAGTACGATCCGAGAGTGGTTTGGTTTTCCACAGCCTGTGGCCTCGCCCCGGGTATTCACTGAGCACGACCAATCCAGACTTTGGAAGAGGATTTCCGGTAGGAATGAGTGGTTCGTGTCTTCATATAACTCTTCTGCGATCGTTGACCCGGTTTGGAAGATTATGCACCATGTCATTGCTATTGATTTTAACACGAGGACGGAGAGGGCTAGGAAGGTTACTTTCCCTGATATGGACCTCATGGTTGCCATGGATCACAGGGAGGCCATTGATTGGCTAGCGGTTCTCATCAACCGGTTTGAGACCGTTGTGAAGCCGAGCACGAGGAACAAGAGCATGGGGGGTGGCTCTTTGATTACATTGATAGCCCAAAGGTGTAACTTCACCTTTGGCCTTGAGGGTAGTGAGGCCCCTGCTAGGAGCAAGCTTGACATTGATTTGATGAAAAATATGCATATGGTCAAGCGGGATGGTAAGACATGGCGTAGTGACCCGTCACCTCACGTGGAGGATCTTGTGACCGCCGCTACCGCGAGGAGGAGAGCCTTCAAGCAGCAGCACCCACTCTACTGTCTCGCCCACCTCTCCCCCTCTCCCTCTCCTCCCGGTTCACCTCCTCCAGCAGACGCTCCTGAGGGACAGGAAGATGGAGATCTCCCCACAGATGATGATGAGCCACTCCCTGCAGAGCCAGCAGCCGATGTTCCCCCTCCAGTCGTTGATGACTTAGCGGAGTGGAGGCAGAGTGTTACATCGGGGATTGCTCGTTTATCGACCGAGGTGTCAGATTTGAGGAGCGGATTGACTCGCTTAGAGGACTTTGTCCGAGAGTCTGATGCTAGAGCCCGCCGGGAGTGGGAGTGGCTGAGATCCACGATTTTATCGTTCGGCAGAGGCTCCGGCACTCCAGTTGCCACTCCACTCGCTCCTGAGTTCTCAGCACCGCGTGGCGCCTCCCCACTACCTTTCTCGCCAGTTTCAGCATTCGGGGAGGCGGGTACTCCACTCCCAGGAGAGACGATCCCCTACGTGGATTCTGCTTTAGGCGGTAGCCCTCTCTTCCCCGGTGTCACGCAGCCGCTTGAGGACGATGGAGCCGTTGATTCAGCTAGGAGGACACCTCCGGGAGACGACGAGGCTACATCTTAGTCCATGCTTCATTTCTTTTTCCACATGTGTATTATCCTTATTTGACTTGTTGCATTGGATGTTGATTTGGATGATAAGTCGCCTTTTGGCGCATTTTTGGTGATGTATGCTATTTTGGTGATATCTATCCTTTCTTGCCTATTGGTTGTATGCTATATTCTTATGATGATATTGGAGGTGTTTACCATTTATACTGTTCACTCTACAGGATATACATTCACATTTTCTTATCATGTCTAAAACACCCTCTTATATCTACACTTGCAACCAAAAGGCTATTTCTCGCTCTTATGGATTATATCACCGGCACTTCAAATGAGGGGAGTTCCTATGCGCCTTTGCCTTTATTTTATCATTTTTTTTGCGGTTAGGGACTAAGCTTGAATTAAGTGTGGAGTGGTTTTGATGCGCATAGTTCACATGATTGCATGCTATACATATCATTTCTAGATGGACACTTGCATACTTGCATATTTTCCCAACATGAGAGTGTTTTTAACCGCATAGGCTTGTGATTTTAAATTCTAAATCCCTATAGATCGCATCTAGCCTATGTGCCACATTTACCGACCTAGTCCTTTGAAGCTTACATTCTTTAGAATCAATATCATTGCTACATCTTGACTATCCAACTTTCTAAGTATTTTTGTTTCAACACCTTGGATCAAGCTAGCAAGCACTTTTAAAAATCGTTGTGAAAAACTTAGATCATTTGAATGCTCTTTGGTGACTTGAGTTCTCTAACATAGTGCCTTGTTCATGATTAATTCCCGCACATCCCTTACAACTTTTGAACATATTGTCAAGTTTTAAGTGTGGAGTCATTTCATAAAAAAAAAAGAAAAAAAAAGAAAAAAAAAGAAAAAAAAAGAGAAAGAAGAGCAAATGCCGGGGGTTAGGGAGGTAAGTCCCCCCTCGAAAGCATTTGTCTCAATAAGAAAATGAGAAGCACTTACGACTTGACCCTATGTTCCTCCATCATTCTATATTTGTGCGGGATTAGTCATTTCCATCGTGTGCTTGTTAGAATAATTCTTGGACGACCCACGTGCTTGCACGGGAGTATCCACTTGGTCTATGCTTGTTTATTAAGAAACATTGGTGTCGAACTCCACTTCCCTTATGGATTACGGCTTAAGCGCCTAAAACTTGGGAATGAGTTTCTTGCCGCGAGCCCATGGACTAGCCCTAGCTAGCATAGGTGAGCGGTTGACACTCTATCGTGCAAGCTATAAGCTTTACTTCTATTTTGTTGCTTCAAAAATGAGTAGAATTTTGGATAGTCTCTTCATAGCCCTAGTATTGACGCTCTTGAATGCACGTCGAAAAAGGTACTCAAAAGGTTGAGAAAGCTCTTTTTATGATATTGTGGCGCTAGTCTAGCTTGAGGTGAGGGATTGGTTTTGAAAAATCGTAGCCTTGGTTGAGCACTCTTGCATTCACTCTTATGGGACATGTGCATATATGGGATTTGTGAGTATTCCCTTTTCTGAAAACTCTCACGAGACTATAACTCGTCCACTAGGGTAGCCTAGGGGTTTAAAGGCTTAATGCATATGCTAAATGCATTCGTAACTCCTACGAAAAGGAGCTAGTTAGATTGTATATACTTGTCATTTACTTTTCAATAACATGTTTAGAAATAAGAATCGAGACCTCGTGAAATCTAGTGTGGCAAATGCACGAAAAACATAGCACCACTAGCATTTTGACATTTGCACTTCCTTGGCATATTTGCATACTTTGTTCGGGACGAGCAAAGCTTAAGTGTGGAGTGTTGATGAGTCGAGTTTTCGACTCATTAATGCCCGTTTTTCACTATAGCTTTAGTTCGATTCCGACTACTTTTTGATGTCATTTGATCCTTCTCTCGTGCATTTCAGGTACAAAGCAAGATGTCCCAGTGTCAAGAGCCATTGGAAGAAAACTCGGGAAAAATCGGTGTTTAGAGCAAAAGTTGGCAAAATTTGGTCTTCAGTCGATCGACTGGGAAGCTCCCCTGGACCAGTCGATCGACTAAATGGACAAACAGGAGGAGCTGAAAATCGACCATCGCCAGTCGATCGACTGACCCTTTCAGTCGATCGACTGAAGAGTCCCCTGCCCAGAGCATGCAGATCACGTGACGATGAGTCGATCGACTGGATCTCAGTCGATCGACTAAATGGGCAAACAGGAGGTGCTGCAAATTGAGACTTGTCAGTCGATCGACTGGGATCCTACCCTGTTTCAGTTGATCGACTGAGAACATGCTAGCCAAGCAACTTTTCTTCTTCCAGTCGATCGACTGGGCCATCAACCCAACGCCAGTCGATCGACTGGACCTGCTACAGTGCCGAATTTCTGACGAGCCTATAAATAGAAAGAGGCAAGTTTGACCTAAGGAGGGGGGATTTCTGGGAAAGAAGACAAAGGAAAGGGATCAAATCAAGGGTTTCATCATCATCAAACCAAGGAGGAATCAAGATCAAGGGAGTTCATTAGGACTAATCATCCTACTCTTTCCCTCTTCTTTTCTCCTAGATTTGCTTGTAAAAACCTACTCATCATGTTGTCTTACATGATGAGTGAGTAGTCTCCCTTGTGTTTTGAGGGGTTCTATGAACCTCCTTGGTACTCAATGATCATTGTGAACGCATTTGAATAGATCTATTGAAGTTGATTTCATTTTTACTATGCTCTTTATGTTAGACATGTCTCTAAGTGTTTGATAAAATGCCTAAGTGACATGTTTATGTTAGAACTTTGATCTAAGTCTTGAGAGAGCTTAGGGATGGTTTTGATATAGTAAAATTGAACTAAACCTACATTTATGAGAGTAAATGCATGGTGAGAGGTGAACTAGAACTTTATGCATATAGCATTTATGAGAGTAAATGCTATATAGTGGATTAACACCCTTTAATTAGTGAGATCCTAATTAAGATGGCTTGATTGAGATTAGATACGCATAATAGCCTAATACTTGATCTAGGCTAGGTTCAAAACCTATCAACTCTTAATTAATTGAACTCTTGTTTGCATGATCATTGAGAGATTGCCAAGGAGGGGATTAATCCCTCGAAACTCGCTTTTAATTGAATTCAATCCCTAAAACCACTTCACTCTTGTTTTACAATCATTGATAACTCAACCAATTCGAATTTTAGGAATTAGCCGAGTAAGAAAACTTGATTGAACTAGCGTGTAATCCATTTGCTCCCTTGGGTTCGACACCGGTCTTACCGGTTGATTATAAATTGTTTTTGATCAACGTATGCTAAAAATTACAACGATCACATATCCGCAGGATTTTCCTCAGTCGGGATCTTCTCAATACTGACTTCTCCAGACTCAATGATGTCTCTAACAAAGTGCATTCTGATGTCTATGTGTTTACTCCTTTCATGAAAAACCTGGTGCTTTGACAAGTGTATTGCCCCTTGATTATCACAGAAAACTTGAACACTCTCTTGTTTGAACCCAAGTTCACTAAGCAGACCTTTTAACCACAAACCTTCCTTCACTGCCTCAGTTATAGCTATATACTCTGCCTCTGTAGTAGATACTGCCACCACTGGTTGTAATGTAGCCTTCCAACTTACTGCAGTTCCAAAAACTGTGAATACAATGCCTGATTGTGATTTCCTTGTATCAATACTTGCTGCGTAATCTGAGTCACAATACCCTATAATCATGTCAGCTTCTCCCTCAGCTCCACCATACACCAGACCTTTCCCAGAACTGCCATTTAAATATCTGAGAATCCACTTAACTGCTTGCCAATGCTCCTTTCCAGGATTTGCCATAAATCTGCTGACTACACTAACTGAATGAGCCAAATCTGGCCTGGTACACACCATGGAATACATCAAACAGCCAACTGCATTAGAATATGGTATCTCCTGCATCTGTCTGCTTTCTTCATCTGTTTGAGGACTTTGATTCTTGTGTAATCTGAAATGCTGAGCTAATGGGGTCAATACTGATTTTGAGGAACTCATCCCAAACTTTGAGACTACTTTCTTTATATAATCTTTCTGGTTTAAATACAATAGGCCTTTCTTCCTGTTTCTCAATACCTGCATTCCAAGTATCTTTTGGGCTGCTCCCAGATTCTTCATCTCAAATTCTGAACTGAGCTTACCTTTCAAATCTTCTATTTTCCTCATATTTTTGCTTGCTATCAGCATGTCATCAACATAAAGTAACAGATATACCCTTGAGCCTGCACTATCTTCCTTGCTTACATAAATGCAACAATCATAAGATGATCTGCAATACCCTTGAGTAATCATAAACTCATCAAACCTCTTGTACCACATCCTTGGAGATTGTTTTAGTCCATAAAGTGACTTCTTAAGTAAACAAACCTTCTCCTCTTTGTTTCCAACTATATATCCATCTGGTTGTCTCATATAAATGATTTCGTCTAACTTCCCATGTAGAAAAGCTGTCTTGGCATCCAACTGTTCTAATTCCAAATCAAACTTTGCAACAATAGACAACATCACTCTTATTGATCTATGCTTCACAACTGGACTGAATATTTCATTGAAATCCACACCCTCCTGTTGAGTAAAACCTTTGGCTACAAGCCTTGCTTTTAGTCTTGGTTTCTCAACACCAGGAATGCCCTCTTTCCTTTTGAATATCCATTTACTTCCTACCAGTTTCTGTCCCTTTGGTCTGCTCACTAGCTCCCATGTTTGATTCTTTATCAATGATTCCATTTCTTCATCCATTGCCTTAATCCACAATTCCTTATCAGTTGAGGTAATGGCTTGTTGATATGAGTAGGGTTCTGAGTCTGATACCTCAGCTGCAATATTGAAAGCAAAGGCCACCATATTATTCATTGCCAATCTGTTAGGTGGCTTTGGTATCCTCCTTTGTCTATCTCTTGCCAGCATGTAGTTACTTAGATCTTCTTGTTCCTGAGCTGGTTCCTCATGCTGAGCATCACTCTCATCACCTGGAGTTGCCTCTTCCACTGGTTGATCAGGTATATTAGCTGCTGCAGTCTCTTGAGGCTCCACCTCAATCAGAACATTTCTAGAGCTGCTACTGTTCATTGACCCTTTATTCCCTTGTGGCTCAGTCTTGTCACCTGCTCCATATTTATAAGGAAACATTGACTCATTGAAAGTAACATCCCTACTGATAATTATCCTTTTACCAATCTGATTAAAACACCATAACTTGTATCCTTTAACTCCTTCTGGATATCCCAAAAAAATGTATTTCAGTGCCCTTGCATCTAGCTTGTCCTGCTTAATGTGAGCATAAGCTGCACATCCAAAGACCTTAAGTCTTGCATACTCAACTGGATGATCTGACCACATCTGCATTGGAGTCTTAAACTCTATAGCTGATGAGGGGCATCTGTTGATCAAATAACATGCTGTGCTAACTGCCTCTGCCCAGAAAACCTTTGGTAACCCAGCTTGAATTAACATACATCTAACTCTTTCTAGTATAGTTCTGTTGTACCTCTCAGCAAGACCATTTTGCTGAGGTGTACCAGCAACTGTGTGGTGTTTAGAAATCCCAGCAGCTTTACAGAGATTTAAGAAATCAGTTGATAGATACTCTAATCCATTATCAGTCCTTAACCTCTTAATCTTTTTTCCTGTCTGATTCTCAACCAAAGTTTTCCATTCCTTGAAAGTTTCTAACACATCACTCTTCAATCTCAGAATATATACCCAAACTCTCCTTGTATAGTCATCTATAAAAGTGACAAAATACCTTCTACCTCCATGAGAAGACACTCTAGAAGGCCCCCAAAGATCTGAATGGATATACTCTGATTTCTCAGAAGTTCTGTGAACTGCTTTACCAAAACTGACTTTGCTAGATTTACCAAAAATACAGTTTTCGCAAAAGCCTAACTTTCCCAGATTTTCACTACCAAAACAACCCTGCTCAAACAATTTTTTCAGACCCAATTCACTAACATGCCCCAACCTTAAATGCCACAAATCCACATTATTATGCCCATCCTCCTTCACTGATACACTATCCACAGATCCAACAATAGTATTTTCTAATAATGCATATACACCATTTATCCTTTTACCTTTTAGAACAACCATAGATCCTTTTGACACCTTCATTACTCCATTCTCTGCCTTAAACACATAGCCACACCTGTCCAAAGTACCCAAAGAAATTAAATTACGTTTAAGTTCAGGGACATACCTCACATCATGAAGAGTTGCTTCTTGTCCACCAGCAAGCTTGAGCTTGACAGTCCCAGCACCTTTCATCCTGCAGGCTTTGTCATTTCCCAGCAGCACAAGACCGCCATCCACTTCTTTGAACTCTTGAATCCAGGCTTTGTTGGGTGTCATATGGTATGAACACCCACTATCTAGTATCCATCCTTGACTTGTATCTGCCTCTGTAACCACCAGCACATCTGCACTTTCATATCCCTCTTCAGCAACAGCAGCCTCACCCTTGTCTCCATCTTTGTGATGATTCTGCTTCTTCCTTTCAGGACAATCTTTTCTGAAATGTCCTTCTTTGTGGCAGAAGAAACACTTCAGTTTCTTGGCTCCACCTTGCTGTGAAGAGTTGTGTTGAACCTTGGACTTAAAGCCTCCCTTAGATGCCTTCTTCTGGAAATTCTTTTTGTCAAACTTCCTATGAACACTTAGGCCTTCAGCTGCAGAACTTGAACTGTTTCCCTCAATCTGCTTTGACTTTAAAGCTGATGTTACTTCTTCCAGTGATAGGGAATCCCTTGAATACTTCATGGTCTCCACAAATGAGTGATATGAAGAGGGCAATGCATTGAGGATCATGATTGCCTGATCTTCATCATCAATCTTGATTTCCAAATTTTCCAAATCAAGTATAATTTTGGAGAACTCATCTAGACTTTCATCAAGGTCTTTATCTTCACTGATTTTGAATCCAAATAGTTTACCTTTAAGATAAACCTTATTGGTGAGGGACTTGGTCATGTACAGTGATTCCAACTTCAGCCAAACTGCTGCTGCGGTCTTCTCCTTGGCCACCTCTCGAAGAACTTTATCTCCCAAATGCAGAATAATAGAACTATAGGCCATCTCCTTCGCCTCATCGATTTCATCTTGTGTCATCGTCGCCGGGAAATCTTTCTCACCATCCAGTGCTTTAACCACCTTCATCTGAACAAGGATCGCTGATAGCTCTAAAATATACGCATTTTAGGCGACCTCTATGCTTATTGTTTCGTTCGTTTTATCACGATTTCACTTGCTATTTGATGCCTTGTGGTTCATTTCAGGCAAATTACAGAGTTTAAGCTGAGAACACAAGCGGGCATTGACTTTGGAGCAAAACCGAGCATTCCGGAGCAAAACCGAGCATTCCGGAGCAAAAACATGGATTTTCGGGCATTACGGGACACATAGACCTCTCCGGAGTATTTTGGACCTAGAGAGCTCATTTGGTGTCCGATTCTGTTGATTCAAAGCTTGTTGGAAAGCTAACTCAAAGAGCTACAACTCTCTAGTTGACGCCGAGACCCAATTCGGAGGTTACAGTTGCCATCAAAGCCTTGTGCGATCGCACAACATCTTTATGCGATCGCGCATCCTGGAGCTACGGTCAGAACATGGGCAGTTGTGCGCTCGCACAAACTCAAGTATGCGATCGCACAAGAAATCCAGTCGCATAAACTATTGTGCGATCGCACACCCGGAAGCCGAAGTCGCACATGCAGCTAAGGAAAGATATGCGCTCGCACAATCTCAAGTATGCGATCGCACAAGAAATCCAGTCGCACAAAAATATGCGCGATCGCATACCACCGACCACCAGAAAACTTGTGCGATCGCACAATTGCAAATATGCGATCGCATAACCCGGCAGATGTTATAAAACCCAGAATTTTTAGGGTTTCACGGGTGGCTTTTTGGGAGAGAATTTGGCACGGATTCCAAGGGCCGACACAGAAAAATTCCAAGGGTTTTGGCACGGATTTCGAGCTGATTAAGTGAAGAAGGATACCATCCACAAGGACTCTCCATTACTCTTGATTCTCCATTGGTTTAGAAGCTCTAAACTCTACATCTCATATGGGTTTTTCTACTTTAGTCATTGTTTTTGATTGTAACCTCACTATGAGTGAGTAGTGACCTTGGTTGGGGATCCATGAATCCCCTAAACATGTTTGTGACCTTGTAAATGTTATAGATATTATTGATGAATGATTTTGCACATGATTCTTATTCATTGGAACTTAATGTTAATGGGTGCCTATAAGGTGTTTGTGAGAAGTCCTCAATAGGAACCCTAGTTGATTTCATGTTTGATGTAACTAGTGTTGAAAAGCATGATGTCAAATGAACTAAATGAAGAAGCATTAGGGTTTTTGTGTTACATGGCGACACTCTAATTCTAATGAGAATGGCATGGTTTTTACACGTGTATGATTACCTAGCCAATAGAGCTAGGGCTTGAGGGTAGGTAATCTTACTTTATAATGCCAATAGAGCGAGAGTTTGAGGTATTGAGCGAGATGTGACCTCTTAATATTAAGTTAGAGCGAGAGTTAAACTTGGTATTAATGTTGCATGCCTAAATTCTAAGTGTGTGCATGAGAAGTTCATTAATAATGTCCTAATTTACCGTCACAATGATTGTTTAGTGGAGGATTGGATCCCTAGTCATCTTTTATTGATTGTTAATCCCTTTTTGTTAATCAAACTTTAATTTGGATAGTGAAATTTGCTATCAACCTCTTTGGAGAAGCATTCCCCCCCCCAAACCATAGACATCTATTTTAATCTCTAGCATCATAAGTTTAAACTCCTATCCTCTGGGTTCGATCTCGGATTCCCGAGCTTTTATAAATGTTTTGATCACGTGACTAGCAAATAAGTGTTTGAATCTCATTTGAATATTTCCTACTACACACAATCCACCAAATGGCGCCGTTGCCGGGGATAGGTTAATTAACTAGGTGCTATTTGATTATTTTAGTTCGTCTATTCTTGTAAATATTTTTCTTTATGTTTGTATATTCTTCTTTTTCTCTCATATCCCCTACTAACTTCGTTAATCTTGTTTTGCGAGGATGGATCACTATAACCAACAAGTCATGCATGATGAAGATTATTATGAAGAGGATTTTTCCAATTATGCGACCAAAGATCAAGTTAGTGATTTGGAAAAGAAAATGGATAGCATGATGAGTATGGTTAAGGCTTGGGTTGACAAAAGGAATTATGAAGACAATGAAGATTATTATGAAGATGATCAACCAAATGCCCATTGTGAAGACTATTGGATGAACAATCAAAACCGACAAGTCTCTTCTAATGAGGAATATTATCAAGAGGAGGAGCAACCATATTGGAATGACCAAGAGCATGACTATCAAACTAATCGTTATAATTTGGATGGGGATGACCAAGAAGAGGAGCAACCAAATGGCTATTGGGAAAACTCTTGGAACCCATCACATACCCACGCTCAAAATTGGAATGATAGTCAATGTTTTGGTATTGAAGGCTCCTACCCTCCATACCCTCAACCTCCTCAACCATCAAATGAGCCCTCCGATTTTGAAGCCATGTTTGCCACACCCCTTGCATCCCAAGAGAAGTCGAATAGAGACATGCTACAAATTAACCAACGCATGGATGAGCTTATTACTCAAAGACAAAGGTTGGAAAGCATATTGGCGCAACAAGCAATTGAGAATGGGGATTTGGATGATGAAGAAGAGGTGTCCAAGGAGGAAGTTCTCGAATCTAATGCCTCAAGGGAAGAAAGGGATCAAGAAAGGGAGGATACACTTTGGAGAGTTGGTACCCAAGCTTTTTATGAGGAGATGGATGGTGAGTCTTGTGACGAAGACGAGGTGGAATGCAAGAGTGAAGCATCCTTCACTACTAGCATATCTCAAGATCAATTGGACAAAAACACACAAGAGCTCACCATTCCATCAACGCCTTGGCTCTCCGACGAGGAGTTCTTCAATGATGATGCCTCTTGCATAGAGGAAATAACTTTTATTGATGAAGAAGAACTCACCCCTTCCGCTTTAGAAGAGCCTAAATGTGAATCCCGAATTCTTGATGAGGATGAGATTGAGGAAGAGGATATTGAGCCACAAGAACTTCAAGGGTATAGAGACTTTGTTGAGGTTTTCATGAAAGAGACTAGAGAGCCACTTCGCATTCAAGAAGACAAAAGTTTAGTGAGGGAGATTGAGAATCGGGCACCCAAGGAAATAATTGAAAAACGAAAGGAGGGTGTGCCCATCAAGCTCGAGACAAATTTTGAAGACCCTTTCTTCATTACGAAGTCTCGAGACAAGTTTTGGAGCTTCTTGCCATATTTCCAAAGACTATTCGGAAAAAGCTCCCATGGCCCCTTAATTTTTAAGGGATTTTCATACTTGAAGGGGTCATGCTCCCAAAGGAAAGTCCATTGTAGGCTTGATGGGAGGAAATTCAAATGGGATTTGAAGGTGGTTTGACACGATCAAGTGCAAGGCCCCGCTTGAGGAGGGATCTTAGTAAAAGACTCCTCAAGTGTGCTTCTTATCTCCCAAAAGGAGAATCGGCTCCGTCTTAGCCAAGACGTTAAACTAGGCTTGTGAGTGTCTTTCTTATGTTTCTCAAGATGTCTTAGTTGATTGGATTGCTATTAGCCTCGATGAGTGAACTATGCATGTGTACTTCCCCTTTACTTTTCATTCTATTCATTGCTTAGGGACTAAGCAATTGCTAAGTGTGGGGTGGCCTATGTTTGACATTGTCTATATTACATGAGATGTTTGCGCTTGCTTGATATGCTTTCACGTTTAAAATCCAATCAACTTATGCTTAATGGAAAACACTTGCACTACCGCACAATTCATCCAAAAATTTCAAATTATTAATAAAAACAAAAAGTCTAGGCAAGGCTACATTTTTGAAAATTTTCATTCCAAATTCAACTAGTCGTGCATGATTTCACTTGATTGATCCTTTAGATGACTAATGGATTGGATTGTTGACTTTCATTCTTGAGGATCAAAGCAATTACTAGCATTTCTTTATCTTTTATTCTAAGCTTTTTCTCGTTGAGACTAAAGAGTTGATCTTTGAAAGCATAAAATCGAAAAAATTTATAACTCCAAAACCCTTGCATGCCACGATTGCCTTTAGGTGACCTTAGTGACCTTGTTTATCTCGTGGATTTGTCTTGTTGGTTTGTCATGCTCCATCTTTAACACTTAGCCCTTTGTCAAGGTTCTAAGTGTGGGGTCAAAAGAGGGCAAGAAAGAAAGAAGAAAAAAAAGATATAAAAAAAAGTGAAATAAGCCCCAAATCCCTTCCTTATGATTGATCACCATTAGGAAGAATTTTAAAGAAGTATGTGCTAAGTGCCGAGGGTTAGGAAGGTAAGTTCCCCCTCGAAAGTGCTTAGTGCGGCTTCTACCCCCTTTAACGTTTCAATTAGACTTGACAATCGGCTATTCCACCATTCTCTAGCATGAAAACTAATGAGACAATTGATACTTACTAGCAAGAATCACTAAGGGACGAACCTCGTATTCTTTTATACTTAGGCATGAAATGACTTGCAAGTATTTACAAAAAAAAATATAATGTTGGAACTCCTCTTCTCTTATGACTAAGTGACCTATGCGTCCTAGGCTTGAGAATGAGTTCTAAGCTCACAAGCCAATGGACTAGCCTCCTTGCTAGCATTGGTGAGTGATCCAACAAGATTTCTTTGCAATGATTTGATCACTTTCTTGAAGTCACCAATATAGAAAATGACTAGAATCCTTGATTAAAGATTTATTAGTCTTTGCTTTGATTTGCTTGAATGTCCTAATTCATGAATTTCCATAAGGATTCGAAGAGGACTCATGTAGTGATTGAAATTCACATATCTAGTTGAATACATTATGAACTCCATGAAAAACACCTTGCCTAGTACTTTGAAAATTGTGAGTTTAAAATGCCTAATTGGATGATTGTTCTCTTTGTGGGATTTGTGAGTATTCCCGTTTCTGAAAACTCTCAGGAGACTACAACTCCTCCACTAGGGTAGCCTAGGGGTTTAAAGGCTTGGTGCATTCGCTAAATGCACTCGTGTTACCTACGAAAGTGGTTAGTTAGGAGTAGATTTGTTTCTTAGTGTTTTTAGTTAGTTTTCGTGACCATATGGAGATTCTTTGAACCGATCATGAATGAACATTGTGCATGTTGTTGTTGATCTCTATGACTAGTTTGCTCGGGACGATCAAACGTTAAGTGTGGGGTGATTTGATAGCTCTAAAATATACGCATTTTAGGCGACCTCTATGCTTATTGTTTCGTTCGTTTTATCACGATTTCACTTGCTATTTGATGCCTTATGGTTCATTTCAGGCAAATTACAGAGTTTAAGCTGAGAACACAAGCGGGCATTGACTTTGGAGCAAAACCGAGCATTCCGGAGCAAAAACATGGATTTTCGGGCATTACGGGACACATAGACCTCTTCGGAGTATTTTGGACCTAGAGAGCTCATTTGGTGTCCGATTCTGTTGATTCAAAGCTTGTTGGAAAGCTAACTCAAAGAGCTACAACTCTCTAGTTGACGCCGAGACCCAATTCGGAGGTTATAGTTGCCATCAAAGCCTTGTGCGATCGCACAACATCTTTATGTGATCGCGCATCCTGGAGCTACGGTCAGAACATGGGCAGTTGTGCGCTCGCACAAACTCAAGTATGCGATCGCACAAGAAATCCAGTCGCATAAACTATTGTGCGATCGCACACCCGGAAGCCGAAGTCGCACATGCAGCTAAGGAAAGATATGCGCTCGCACAATCTCAAGTATGCGATCGCACAAGAAATCCAGTCGCACAAAAATATGCGCGATCGCATACCACCGACCACCAGAAAACTTGTGCGATCGCACAATTGCAAATATGCGATCGCATAACCCGGCAGATGTTATAAAACCCAGAATTTTTAGGGTTTCACGGGTGGCTTTTTGGGAGAGAATTTAGCACGGATTCCAAGGGCCGACACAGAAAAATTCCAAGGGTTTTGGCACGAATTTCAAGCTGATTAAGTGAAGAAGGATACCATCCACAAGGACTCTCCATTACTCTTGATTCTCCATTGGTTTAGAAGCTCTAAACTCTACATCTCATATGGGTTTTTCTACTTTAGTCATTGTTTTTGATTGTAACCTCACTATGAGTGAGTAGTGACCTTGGTTGGGGATCCATGAATCCCCTAAACATGTTTGTGACCTTGTAAATGTTATAGATGTTATTGATGAATGATTTTGCACATGATTCTTCTTCATTGGAACTTAATGTTAATGGGTGCCTATAAGGTGTTTGTGAGAAGTCCTCAATAGGGACCCTAGTTGATTTCATGTTTGATGTAACTAGTGTTGAAAAGCATGATGTCAAATGAACTAAATGAAGAAGCATTAGGGTTTTTGTGTTACATGGCGACACTCTAATTCTAATGAGAATGGCATGGTTTTTACACGTGTATGATTACCTAGCCAATAGAGCTAGGGCTTGAGGGTAGGTAATCTTACTTTATAATGCCAATAGAGCGAGAGTTTGAGGTATTGAGCGAGATGTGACCTCTTAATATTAAGTTAGAGCGAGAGTTAAACTTGGTATTAATGTTGCATGCCTAAATTCTAAGTGTGTGCATGAGAAGTTCATTAATAATGTCCTAATTTACCGTCACAATGATTGTTTAGTGGAGGATTGGATCCCTAGTCATCTTTTATTGATTGTTAATCCCTTTTTGTTAATCAAACTTTAATTTGGATAGTGAAATTTGCTATCAACCTCTTTGGAGAAGCATTCCCCCCCCCCCCCCAAACCATAGACATCTATTTTAATCTCTAGCATCATAAGTTTAAACTCCTATCCTCTGGGTTCGATCTCGGATTCCCGAGCTTTTATAAATGTTTTGATCACGTGACTAGCAAATAAGTGTTTGAATCTCATTTGAATATTTCCTACTACACACAATCGATCAATCGCCCGCATCCGTTGACGCCATAAACTGAAATCTCCCTTGCCATCGAACCGGTCAATCTCAATCTTCATCGGACCCATCACTGCACTTCAAGCTTCTGATACCAATTGTACGAGTTTGCGCCGATCGAACACGACAGTGATGTAGAAAACTGAAAATGAAATTGACACGACGGATTTACCCTGGTTCGGGGACTTCTTCCCCTACTCCAGCAACCAAATGAGAGCCGATTTTATTGAGCTTTTGAGAACGATTACAACTTCAGAACGATTACAAATGATGCAGAGGAATGAAACGAACAACAATCACAAGCTAATTCGCTCTAATCAGAAAAGCCCCAAATCTGGAGTTTCGCTCAAGAACCCTAACTTTCGAACTGCGGAACTTATTGATTTCCAGGCACGGAAGGAACTTTATAAGCAACTTGACGAAACGACGTCGAACAGACTCAAACGGTTTCCAAACGACAACGCATAACTGATCCAGCTGGACTGTAACCGAAATAACTGACGATCACGTGCCATTCACGGACGCGCTTCACTTGACCGCTCGACTATCCGACTTCGCACTCCACCTGGCCGCTCGGATGGCCGATCGGCTGCTCCACTTGCCCGATCGGGTGCCCGCTCGGCTGGCCGGTCGGATGGCCGGTCGGCTGGCTTCCTTCTCCTCGGCTGGCCGATCGGATGCCCCTGCAAACTTCCCTGAATGATCTTAACCAAACAACCAGCATCAGACCACTGAAGTACCAATCCATATAGCTCAATAAAACCCAGGGCATCACCAGTTGAGATCAACATTCATAACTTAAAATATAAGTTATGCTCATTTCAAAACATATTGTCAGAACTGCCTAAATTACCACACAGCTTAGAACGTTAACTTCAAATCCAATTTCAGAGCAACTCAAAATGAACCAAATTACGAGTCATATACGGTTGGAAAGATCTTTTCGACTAGAACATCATGGAATCAAGAATAATACGTTTTGAATAGCTCAAATAGAAGTTACAGGTAACTTAAAATAAGTCGACAGATCTGCCCAGAATTTCAGAAAAAGTTTTCATTACTCCACTTCAAAATCAATCTCAGAACAGCTCAGAGCGAATCAATAAACATACTATATACCATTGCGTAGATCCTTTCGATTAGAATACAATAGAATCAAAACTCACATTATTTTACTCATTAAAATAGAAGTTACAACCATTTTAATAGCAGTCATCAAATCTGTCTAAATACAGCTTATGTGTGATATCTTCAAACTTTGTTTACAAATAACTCAATATGATTTTTATAATGTTAGAAAGTTTGTTTCAGAATGAATAACACAGATCCATAAAAGAAAACCCTATATGAATCTACCTACACCAAAAAGTTAGAGAGGAAACACATCATGTATGTGGATACATACCTACTGTTTAAAGCTTTCTCCAAACTCCATAGATGCTATCAAGCCATACATATATTCTACATCATACAACCTGATTTTTTTTTTCTTTTCTTTCTTCTGAGAGTTACTCCTGTGAGAATTATGCTCGGAAGAGTTATGTAGAAAAAGACAACCAACGTTTCACTCCTCAAATTCATTCGTTTCAATATTTATTGTGATTTATTACGTCCTTTGAAATTATTTTATTCTCTTAATTTAGCCAACTTATTTTATCAATTTAATTCCATCATAACTTTTCATTTATTCTAATTTCCAAATTTAATTCTATCAATCCCTTAAATATTTGGATCGTTACAGTTACTTTCACTAACTGAAGCTGTTGCTTTCGTAGTTACGTTTCTTTTGAGAAATCTTTGAGTCACAACGTCCTTCTTATTCGGTCCTTCTCTAATAAAAGGGAAACAGTTGTTGTTTGGTTCTGATGGATCCAACTCCCAAACAACCGATCCATCAGTGACACAAAATGCATAACACAAAGAATAGATTACACTTTTCAGCCACTCAGATGCCATTCATATATTTTGCAGTTTCAGTTTTTAGTATTAAATATACATCGAATGGGTCCTTGTGCTATCTGTTTTCCACCTAAATGTGAGTATTTTTCGAATAGCTAGATTTCTCGTTTTCGCAGTATCGATGCATTTTTAGGATCATCTCGGTGCATTGGTGCACAAATAGTTGCAGAATGATCAGTCGCTTAAGATTGAAGTAAATTAAGACTTTTGGCTATGAATATATTTATCCTTTGATTGTTTGGCAATCTATCTTTCTGGTGGTTAATCTGATTGGTGGACAAACTTACTTATATCATCATAATGGATAATAAGACCTTTGTCTCCTTGCCTGATGCTAATATCGAGTATATTATTTAGTACTCCGTACTTAACAACGGTTTCGTTGTTTCAATAATGCAAGTAACTCACTTTTTTATTCGAAAAAAGATTCTTCTTATTAACTTGTCTGCGCTGCACCGAGTCTTTTTAAGCAAACGTTAGGAATAGAAAGTAATAAGTGACTGAACTTTATAGGTCACAAATTTCATAAATTAACTTCCAAAAGAGTCCTAGATAAAGGTAGGATCTATGGAAATATATGCATTTATACTTTGCTAGAGTAGCAAAAGCATGGGGCGCTCAAATGATGTTGGGTACTATTGGTGAGGTCGTGAGGCTCAATTTCACACATTTATATCATTTTGATCGAATGGTTGAGATTTAAAGGTGCAGGGAATAGTATTTTGCTTTTTATTGTCTACTTTTTACTATTGATGGATTTTGGTAGTGGGACACGTGACGCACACACAAAGCACGGAGATTTAGATGTGTGATTAAGATTGAGGCCTCACGACCTCATCAATAGTACCCGACCTCATTTGAGCGCTCCTCAGCAAAGCAATGGGCCTATCTATCATCGGCACTAGTCACACCACGTTTGGCGATCACGACACTACATGTGCTCTTTTCTTTAAGACCTTTTTCATAATACCTATTCACGCTTCCTATCCCTTCTTTTTTTTTCACAAAAGAAAGAACAACACCCACCCCACCGATCTTGGTGCATGTTCAAAAAGCTTGATCTAATGACAAGAGTAAGGTGTAAGAGCATCTGCACCGGGCTCAATTTCAGCAAGTGCTGCAGTTTGCCAGCTCAGATTTTGAGTAAATTTGTGTGCAGCAGCAAGAAGTTGGAGAAGGTGCTGGCGAAATTGCTGAAGCAGCTGCTGGATTTGCAGCTGCTGAAGCAGCTGCTGTGTTTGCTTGTTGGGCCAAAAATTGCAATTGGGCCTGCATTTTGATTTAAAAAAAAATTCCAACGGTAACATTTGTTTAAATTTTTTAGAGCAAACGGTAAGAAATTTTTCCATCAAACGGTAGGATTTTGTTGTTGTTTTTTTTATATGAAACAGTAACATTTGTCTAAAAAACGGTAACATTTGTTTTCAATTTCATAACATTTATTTATAAATATAGACTTCTTGTAACTCATATCCCACACAAATATATTTACATTTCTCCCATTCATCTCTCTACTTC
This sequence comes from Rhodiola kirilowii, assembly GCA_033675215.1. Taxonomy (NCBI): domain Eukaryota; kingdom Viridiplantae; phylum Streptophyta; class Magnoliopsida; order Saxifragales; family Crassulaceae; genus Rhodiola; species Rhodiola kirilowii. The sequence goes on along the minus strand of CM066193.1, from coordinate 5,928,271 downwards.
CCAATTTTCATAAGTTTCATAGTTTTATTTTCCTAAAATGTCTCATTCTTGGTCTATGGCCGAAGATGTACAATTGTGTGTCTCATATTGTCGGCAATCTGTTGATCCCATTACCGGGAAGAACCAAAAGATTGAGAATCTATGGAAAAAAATCCATATCGACTTTTACAACAATTGGGAGTCGAATGTCAACCAACCTATGGCGGAATTAAGGTCTCAAGTTTCACTTGCTTCTCGTTTTTGCAAATTGAAGGCGAACTTGGCCTGCTGGGGTTCGTGTCTTTCCTACGCAGAAAGAAATAAGGAATCCGGATGCAATTTGCAAGATGAGGTATATTTATTGAATTTCATATTGACAATTGCATTTTATGAGTTTAATTAAATTTTTTATTGACAGATAAGAAAAGCACAAGTTATGTATATTTCAAAGAAGAAGAAGGAATTCATACATTTTCCATGCTGGGATGTAGTGAAGGATCATCAAACATTTGCTCATACCGAAACTAGTACTCCACAAACATATGCAAATAATGATCCGTCCGAAACATTTACTCCTTCAACCAATGAAGCGGACCAAAATGTAAGCATTGAAGACCTTAATTTCTCTACGCCCGAATTTGATCATATAAATTCATCTAGTCCGGTTAGACCGCCCGGAGTAAAAGCGGCCAAGGAAGCAAAAAGAAAAGGCGTACAAGTAGCAAGTAAACGCCGAGATGATGCTTTGGAAGCCATGGCGAAGAACCAAGCAAATTATATAGCATGGCAAATGAAAAAAGGAGACGAAGAAGTACTAATTCAAAAAGATGCAGTGCGTTTGAAGAGGATGGACGACGAGAAAAAAATCATGGAAACTAGCACGGAACATATGACTCCTCTCTCAAAAAAGTATTTCACCAAACGAAAAGCTCAGATCATGCAACAATATGATGACGATGATGACATACCTCGTACTTCGAGAGAATTCGATAATTGTTATCGTCCTAATCGCAATATTAACTTCGACAATTTAGAATAATTTCATTTTATGATTTCAATTTCACTATGTCGTTTTAAATTAAATATGAATTTGATTATGTAACTTTATATTTATTTGATTGTCTAATTTTTAATTTCAGTTTTAATTACAAATTGATTGTTTAAGTATTTGATTATGCGAAGTAGAATTAAATTCAATCAAACACAACTCAAACTTTCAATTTAACATTCAGACCAAAAGGCACACAACTCAAACATACATATTTAAAGCGTACAACTGAAACTGAAAGGCACAGAAATTTTGAAAAAACATACCGAAACTCAAAGTACATAGGAAATTGAAAGTACCATTCAAAGTTCTTCACCGGTTTCCATGACCCAATTATGTTTTACCAAATCACTTTGTAGTTGTGTATGTAGATATGCAGATTGAAGGGTATTGAGTCGATTATGAAATGCTTCTGATCTTTCTGCTCTTTCAACTGGATCATGCTGAATCCGAATACCGTTTGGACCGACCGGCCCATCATATATTGCAAAGGCAATAGATGGATTATGCAAATCTTCTTCTTCATGCTCGACGAACTCTTCCTCCACAAATTCTTCTTCAATAATCATGTTATGCATGATAATACATGCTAACATGATTTTTTTTAAAACACTTAGTCGATGGGTCATACCTGCATGACGAAGTATTGCCCAACGAGATTGTAGAATTCCGAAACATCTTTCAACATCTTTTCGATAAGATTCTTGCTTCTTTGCAAACAACTTTTCTGCATCAGTTTGTGGATTAGGAATTGTTTTGACAAAAGATGAGTACCTTGGATAAATGCCGTCAGCTAAATAATAACTGTGGTCGTATGTGCTTCCGTTCACTTTATATGTGACTCGTGGTGAGATTCCAGCAAGGAGAGGATCGAATATGTCTGATTTATATAAGACATTAAGATCATTTTGTGCTCCTGGAACACCAATAAAGCTGTGCCATATCCAAGTGTCATACGAGGCCACTGCCTCTAGGATGATAGTGGGGCGACCTTTACGACCTGTATATGAACCTTGCCAAGCAGTTGGACAATTTTTCCATTCCCAATGCATACAGTCTATACTGCCAATCATACCTGGAAATCCTCGTTGCTCGGCTTTACGAAGAAGTCGAGATATGTCTGCATTATTTGGAGATCGAAGGTATTGGTCTTTGAAAAGCTCGATTACTTGTTCACACCACTTCTTCATGCATTTCAGGGTTGTCGACTCGCCCATCCTTGTAAGTTCGGTGCATTGATCTGCACACGCTCCGTATGCTAACATTCGTATAGCACCAGTCATCTTTTGTTCCGGAAGTAGACCAAGCAATCCAGTGGCATCACGACGTTGATGCCAGAATGTATCATAATTGCAAAGTGCGCTTTTAATACGGTTAAACAAGTTACTACTCATACGATACCTTCGACGAAAGTCTTGTTCTCGAAAAATTGGGCGTTCAACAAAGTAGTCGTCCAACAAATTTTGTCCCCTTGATTCTCTTTGTCTTTGTATATTTGGTTGACGACGAGTGGGAGGATTGGATTCATCATTGGTTGTAGCCAACGTAATCGCATCCATGATGAATGAATCAGTAATTTCATTACCTTCTCTTCTTTGTTGTTGGTACCATCTTCTATTGCCATCGAAATCAAAAGGGTCCATATCTTTGGAGATAAAATGAGAAGAAGATAAAATCGTATATGGTGATAGATGATGTGAGAATAGAAATATATGTATGTCCAGTATTTATAGAATTTTTGGAATTTCAAGAAAATCTTATCAAATACACGTGTGCCAACGCTATTGGATAAAAACTTATCGGAAATCTAAACTGATAATTGAGACGATAATGTACATATTTATGTTACTTTTAATTATTTTAATATATACACGTGTCAGTCACCGATTGTACCAAAATCTTATCAAAAATCTTAACATCAATACAAATGATAAGATTTGGATTTTTACTTATTTTTTATATTTTTCCAAACTTATACACACATTCGTCGCATGCTCACTTTACATAAAATTTATCGGAAATTTTTATTAATTTCTATAATATAAACTAAAATTATAAAGTAATATTTTTATTCAGTGAATAGTAAGAGGAGGTGCTAAATTGCATGACTGGTGCATAAACTACATTTTAAGGAAGTGCTGATTATCTAGAAGGTGCTCCAGCACCTCCTCCTCCCTCGATTCAGAAGGTGCTCGGGTGCATATGCTCTAAGGGCGAGAATCGCTAAACACTCGCATGCGGACGAGATTTGATGACAAGAGTAGGTGTCAGAACAGAATTACCGAACATTAGAATCTGGCCTCAATCGGATGATAGTAGCAGAAGTCAAAATTACCAGACACGTAAAATTGAGTTAGACGAATCCTATTTATAGAAGAAGAAAAATCAAATGATGAGACAAACAAACTAAAATTATGAAACACTAAAGAGGATCAGTTGCAAAAGCATATTTCTGGTGCAAATGGCAAAATTTGTTAAAACTTAAAACTGAATTATTATTCGTCGCCGATAATTCAAAAGTACGATGTAGTTCGTCAAGGTTATTTTATAAATTTTCACAAAGAAATTAATCATAATCTCATCCGTCGTCAGATGAGCAAATCAAGAGCTGTAATTGGTTCGTATCGTTTACAAGGGTCAAGATTAGGTACAAAGTTAAATTTTAGTACAAAATACAAAATTCGTCAAAATCATTTTATAATTCGTCAGTTTATTTTATAGTTCGTCACTTTTCGAGCCGAAAAATGAAAAGGACGAGCCGAAAAATGAAAAGAATACATAGTTCGTCAGTTTCATTTTATAATTCGTCACCAAGAAAAACACCAAAAAATCAAGATTTAATCTCATTCATTCAAATTACAAGATCAAGAGCTATGATTAGTTTGTATTTGACACCAAAAAAATTAACTTTGCACCGAATCCTTACTCTCGTTTACAAAAACATGGTTTTTTTTTTCAAACACTAAATTTAAATTCCAGAACTTTAAATAAATTATATTGAAAAGCGACATCAAACATATGTATCCAATCCATCTTGTCAAAAGCTCCCCCATAGCATCATCATCATCATCATCATCAACATCAACATCACCATCCGATGCAGCAGGCGGACGATCTCCACGAGACACCTTTCTTCTTCTTCTTCTTCTTCTTCTTCTACCAGTTTCACGCAATCATCACCATTCCAAATCCACATTCCACAGCTCTCCAACTCCTCTAGCAAATACCGATTCAATTCTCCTAAATTCCCAACCTCGTTTACTCCGCGTTTGCTTTCTCACATTTCCACGATACATCTTAGGTTTTGCTGTGGCGTGTTGCTCGATCGCTGCGGAGACGATGGCGCTGTCGTAGCTGCTGCTGCTGCTGTCTCTGCGTCGACGTCGCTGATATGGATGATCATCGCGGTGGCGTTGGGTCGTTTGTCGCTGTTAGGAGAGTTTCTCAGGGTTTGGAGCGTGGGAATAGCTACCATTCCACTTCCGGTATGTTGTCCAATCATCTCGCACTCTCCAACTGCTGCCTTGCTTTGTATTGTATGTGCTCAATTTGAACTCAGAATTGATGCATTCACTCATGGATTCGGTCGGTACTGAGTTTGGATCTTTATGGTTTGATGTCTGAATTTCACAGTCTATCAGTATCACTTCATATTTTTATTTTCTGATAGTTTACCATTTTTTATATAATTGAAGTGGGATTGTGTATCTTTTTGGAAATCAAAAGAGTTGTTAATTTTATCAGGAGGTCTCTATTGTATTTAAGTATGAATTAGTTAATTTGTAATCTGGTTTAAGGCCTTAAATTATGTTTTAAAATGACTGGGAATTCTGTTGTTGCAGCTGATGTTGTGGCTGGATCTGCAGCATGGATTGGTAGAGGGCTGTCATGTGTCTGTGCTCAAAGAAGAGACAGTGACGCCCGATCATCATTTGATTTAACTCCACTTCAGGTGATTCAGTGTATCTGATGGTTCTCACTTTCATACTGGATCTCATGTTTTCTTTCTAGTTTATCTTCGGAATTCGATGCACTTGTCTTTCATTTGTTTTCTTGTCCTTCTGCTAAGCATACTTTAATCCACTTCCTATGAAACCATCAATATGCATCAGAAACAATAATATTAATAATTTAGCATGTTTGACCAGTATTTGATAAATAATGCAGAATTATGATTTATCATTAAGTAGTCTATACATAAATACAACACAAGTCTTACTCTTAGTCCAATGCATTTGCAGGCAAGTAAACTTTCTTCGTTATGTCATAGATCTAAAGAGTTGTTTGCCATATTTTCATATTTATGTTGCAAATTCAGCCACGGGCCTCTAGGAAAAAAATGGATGCTAAAATATTATATTTATCAAACAAAGAATACAGTAAGAACAGTATCATTTTTTTCATACGGTTGAGACTTCTTTTTAACTCACATCTGGTGTACTCAGGAGGACAGTTTGCGGAGACTTCAGAACCGTATAAATGTGCCTTATGATAGCAGTATTCTTGAACACCAGGTACCAGTTATGAGTTTTCTTATTCTAAAAATACTCACAACACGCTTAATGACTCTGGATTTGATGTGAGGTCATAAACATAGGAAGCTCTTAAGGCACTTTGGAAAATGTCATTTCCTGAAGAAGAACTTCGCGATTTAATATCTGAGCAGTGGAAGGAGATGGGTTGGCAAGGAAAAGATCCTTCAACAGACTTTAGGTGGGCTAACATTTCCTCCTTTTTACTCTTTAGATCCAGATGTCTCATGTAATCCTTTCAGAGTTCTAATGAATTGCAATATGTGACTGCAGGGGTGGAGGGTTTATATCACTGGAGAACTTGGTATATTTTGCCAGAAAATTCCCGGTATGTTAGCTATCATATAGAAATCTTAGCACTGATAGAATAGACCTCTAGAAAAAGTTCGTTAGGGTTTTCAGTTTTCACTTTACTCAAACGGTAGAAAATTATGCCCATAATGGTGAAATTGATTTAAATATTTCTAAAATATTATTGGTTAACCAGTAACCTGAAATTACCCTCTCACAAAGCTTCGAGCTCATTGCCTTAAGAAATTGTTTGAGCTTATTGTATATAGTAGTCTGTATCTGGAATATTGATATACATTACTTTCGTATAGCTCCCTTGCTTGGAGTTAATTTAGCTTTGTTAGTGCTTGAGGTTGGCCTTACCATGAACATTGCTCTCTGTAATTCCCTCCTATGAAGTAATATATGTTTCATTTCAAAAAATATAGTACTATGAAACAGAGGAAGGAAGCAGAGGAGACCTTTAAGTTTGCTAGGTCGTTTGGGATAAAAGCTAGTGTACCGGATGAGGAAGCAATCCAGATATTCATTAACCTAGATGAGAAAAGGAGAAAAGAGAGGCTCTACGAGGAGAGCAGGAGACTTCTAAAAGGCAGTTGTTGTTTCACAGCAGTCATCTTTACCTACTAGTGAATATTGTAGCTGTCAGTAAGAGTTCTTCTGCAGGAGGTTTAGAGAGTTCCTGGAGGGGTGAGAGAGAGGAGGGAGGAGCTGTAGCTTATCTCGAGGTATCGGGCCAGTAGTTTTTGGGACGTCGTTTCGAGGGAGCTGTACGGCAGGTTGGGAAGAGTCTAGTTGGTTCCGGTCAGTAGAGTTAGCTTGTTTTCCTCTTCAGGTTATTGGGCAGCGCCCAGAGTTAAGGTAGTGTTTTTTTGAGTCCGGCAGGTTCGTGAGAGAGTGCTTTCGGGGTTCCCTAGCTTGTCGGTAGATTCGAGAGTCCTAGCGAGAGAGTTCCTTAGAGTTTAGAGAGGGCTCTGTCTGTTGTTTTGAGCCTATGGGCTTCAGTGCCTTTTTTGTAGCCATTGTTGGCTAAATGAATCAAAAAAAAAATACTTGACTGCTAAGATGGATGTATGAAGCACCGCTAAAAACGAATCCACAATTTGAAATGAGCAAAAATTATTAAGCCATTTTGACATTTAGATAGTAACTCTTTACATTTTAAGACAGCAAACTTGACAAAACATGCTCAGTTAAAATTTACTTATGCGATCCACAGATGATAGAGCTCCTTGGTCTTGTTAGTCAGATAAGTAGTCTGTAAATGCGGCCTTTCAGTTCAACAATTCCATCTATGAAGTTGGTCTCTTATATATTTACTTGTTAACTACGATTACAAAGTGAATGACGATTATAAAATTATGATAGCCTGCTCTGCAGATTTGGATATTTCATACTAGACGGATTCACTTGGTATGCTTGATAGGGTTTGGATGAATACATGATATGTCACCTTGCGAAGTATCAAATTGTTATATTGCCTATTATCAAATTATGATAGCCTGCTCTGCTGATTTGGATATTTCTTATTAGACGGATGTAGATTTTTATCTCCACTTGGTATGTTTGATAGGGTTTGGACTTTTGGCCTTCTTGAAATGATTATCTGCTTGATGATACTTATAGCCTTGAAACTTGTTTTATGCTAATTCCGTCTTTATTGCTCTGATTCCACTTTGTTTCAGAAATCGTTCCAGGAACTTCTTAGAAAACAAGAAGGTAACCGAGCCATGTGGGAGTACCCATTTGCTGTGGCTGGAGTAAACATCACCTTCATGCTTATTCAGATGCTTGATCTTGAAGCAGGTTTGTAATTTAGTTCAACCTTTTCTAACTGCTTACAATTAATTGCATAGGTGAGACGTTGTTTTCTCTCTCAATATCTACTGGCAATTTTATTACAAGCTCATTGATGCTTGCTTTGAAAGTATTTTGTTGAGCCAGTTCTTAGGTCATTGAATAAGTTATGTTACGATTTTTCTTTTTCAAGTCTGTTTGACTTAGTGTACAAGCATCTTAGGTCATTGATTAAGGTATGATACGTCACCTAGAAAGTCGGGTTGACTTAGCGTACAACACATTTATGTGCTCATTCAGATTCTCTTTAGATTTTGTATATTAGAATGCCATATGGTGGCTGTTTATTGAAATTATTGCATTGTTGCTCGAGATAGATTCCCCTGCACACGTGCTCTATGTAGAATGTCATTTTGTTGTTGTTAAATGTTAATGATTGTAGAATGCCAAATTAAACATGCCTAAAATGTGGCATTAGAAAGCTGATACATGGAATCTGTCTTCTCTCAAATTCTGCAGTGAAGCCAAGAACACAGGCCGGGGGAGCTTTCATGAAGTTTCTCTCAGGTACGCACTCATACATTATCAAATACTTGTATCATTGATGAATCCTGTTGAATTTTGAATGTAATGTTCACTGTCATATTGACCATTCATCGCTTCTATTTCGCAAATATCTGTATGATTATTGATGTGAATTTATAAAGTCTGAACTCAGTAAATACTAAGTACTACCAAAAGCTGGTTTTCATTCCTTAATTCTGTGTTCCTCTATAACAATGTGTAGCCGTTAACTACTAATTTTTGGGCATGATTACATACTTAACTTTGTTTGCTTGGCAGAAAATGAATCAGCGTTTGACCTGCTATATTGCATCACATTTAAGCTGATGGATCATATATGGCTTGAAATGCGGGCAACATATATGGACTTCAATGTAAGTACCACAGAAAAGCTGCGCATGTGAACCTCAATGGATGATATGAAGAATGCTGATAAACCTTAACCCGATTCTTTCTTGATCCCATCAGACAGTGATGAAATCAACACGGCGTCAGCTGGAAAGGGAACTACTGCTTGAAGACATATCACTGCTTGAAGACTTGCCATCATACAGCCTTCTTTCTCGGTAGCAAAGCCGGACAAAAGAAGGATGTTTCAAATATATACTTCCTCTGCTTTTGCGTTCGGCTTTTACACCTTTACTAAAGCTCGCATCACCTTTGTCCAAGTCCCAAAAATCACAATTGACTTGAAAAAAAACTCATTTTTATTAGAACAATTCCACAGAAGAAGAGTCACTTGAATTGTTTCTACAAAAATATAAGGCATTTTTCCTGATCAAAGACCCAAATTTAATGTTTTCATCACTCTTTATTCTTTATGGACAGCTTTTTTATTTCAGATATGCAAGCCATCACACACAATTATGAAAAACCTGGCTGTCAAATGTATGACAAAAAAGCCAGCTTCTGATTACTTGACAGGGTCTCATCCCACAAATTCAGTATTACATCCTTTTTATTCATTACATTCAAGAAACAAGCCTGAATTTATTTATTACCCACAACATTCCCCATTAAAGAAGTTGAAGCTCGAAGCAGATTAGCGATCGTCCGAACCGAGAGTATTAATTCTCGTAGACCCATGGGTGAAGGCTGCTAGTCCAGCCTACCACACCTTCTGGAAACCACAGTGCAATCTCTCTTGCTGCACTCTCAACTGCATCACTTCCATGAATAACGTTCCTGCAAAAATATATCAGACAATACTGAGAATCGTTGTTAACTGCAAAATCTGTCACCGGAATGAATCTTTTCTGGAGTTTTCAAATTTGCGTACTCATTTTTTTAATTATTATTTGTGAAAGAAAAATGGTGTTATGTTACCTTCCCATTTCGACAGCAAAGTCACCGCGGATGGTGCCAGGAGCAGAGTCAGACGGGTTCGTAGCGCCTATAATCTTCCTTCCAGTTGCAACAACATTTTTCCCCTCCCAAACCATCGCAACAACAGGTCCCGAAATTATGTACTGAACCAACTTGTTAAAAAAAGGTTTGGAAGACAAATCGGCGTAGTGTTTCTCAGCAAAAGCCTGTTCCACCCTTACAAGCTTCAGCCCTGAATCAAATTCATAAAATAAAATTGATCGAAAAAATAAGTTGAACACGGAAAATAAATGCCCTATAATTTCACTACAGAGAGAAGGTAGTACGCCACACCTTTCAACGAGAATCCTTTCTTTTCAAATCTGCTGATGATCTCTCCCACCTGTACGAAGCAACATGTAATATAAGTTATAAGAGCGACGACATGACACGGAATGTAAGGCGTGTGCTCGAAAGTCTAAAATATTATCAGAAGCCTACTAAAAAAAACTTCACTATCGTTATGGATTTTCAGATGCATAACTGAGACACATATGACTGAAATCACACTTAATAAATTTGAAGCAACCTTTAAAAAAAATGTAAATATAAAAATATAAAATTCGAAGTAGTTGAGGGATCAGTGGCAACTGGGAAGCAGTTGATCAATTGACATGAAAAATCAGACACACAAACAGAGCATCAATCAGATCACGATTCATCAATCAGCAACACAATAATCGAATCTAATTAGCATTCAAATTTAATCACAACCTCATCTGAATCAAAACCCTAGAAACAAATTTTTTTTTTGGGGAGGAGGAATTAAACGAACCAGGCCTCTCTGGACACCATCAGGCTTGATCATGATGAAAGTTTGTTCCATTTTTTTTTTCTTCCTGATGCTGAATTCAGATTGAAACTCTGAGATTGATTATCAATGGAGATGGATTAATCAGTTGAGCCAACTTAAATATGTATCACTGATGACACCTGGCGTAGTTGTTCTTCATTAATGTTTATTGAGTTTTTTAATCAGGAGTACAATTTTTTTTAATGAATTTCGGACAATAAGTATCATACACCTTATTAAATTATTAAGTCAATAAGAAAAGAATCCGATGCAAAGTTAATTTTTTGGTATAAAATAAAACTAATCATAGCTCTTGATCTTGTGATTTGAATAAATGAGATTAAATCTTGATTTTTTGGTATTTTTATTGGTGACAAATTATAAATTGAACTGACGAATTATGTCGTCTTTTTAGTTTTCGGCTCGTCTTTTTCATTTTTTGGCTTGAAAAGTGACGAACTATAAAATAAACTGACGAATTATAAAATGATTTTGACAAATTTTGTATTTTGTATCAAAATTTAACTTTATACCTGATCTTGACCTTAAGTCAATAATATGAACTTGTTGAAAATAATTTGACGATTTCATCATAATTAATCGATTTTTCTTCTTTAACATTTATAGATCTTTTTAATGAGTTGTTTTTTAACTGTATTCACATGATTGAATTAACAATTTAATCACGTTATCTATACGGTGCAACGTTCGATTTGACTTCGACTGAAAAAAGCTAATACTTTGAACCTCAATTGAACCGATAGTTTAGATCACAATTTTCCCTAAAACACAATGTAGTTTTTACTGAATGTCGTCTTGGGCATGATTAAAGTGGTTTTGATTTTGAAAAATATGCAAATGGGTAGATAAATAAAATGTTTTTTTCCTTCTAAAGTTGTCTATTTTCAATTAAATGCAGTGTGTTGTTTCAAAGTTGAATTTCATTATTTTTGCAAATTCATGGATTTGGATTAGACATGTGATTCAATCATAAATGATAAAATGTTAAAACATAAAGAATACGAATAAACTTGAATTTCGGAAACTCACACTATCAAAAAAAATTCGGAAATGTTCCTTCCTCGTATAGGTGTTATCCGTCACTTGTAGACATGTTGTGTGTTGTATGTGAATGTTGTTGCATTATCTATTCCTTCCATGTGCGCGTGGAGGTGCTATGGTTTCTCGTCAATGCTCGTGGGTTTCAAACTAAAGATGTTCCTCAATGGACACAGTTCAAGTACTTATTCTGAATTGGTGTCATGTGTGGCTTGTGCTCAAAGAAGCTAAGTTCACATGTAACTGATCATGAAATTTTTATGCAATATGATTGAGATGTATCATGTAGTGTAGTCGTGCGGTAATTGAGATGCATGAATTGAATTATATGAGATGTAAAAATTCATCATAAAAAAATTCGGAAATGCACTAAATACAACATCAAGACTTTTTCATTCTCAAGATCAAGTAGAGTGGCCTGGTGGAGGCACTCTCACCCGTTGCCATAAGATGTACATGTTCAAATCCTTACACTAACACCTAACAATCTAACACCCAATAAAAAAAAGACTTTTTCATTCTCAAGAAAATGGTGAATATTCCAATATTCATAATTTTAAAACACGACACGCCTTTTAAGTGCTCCAATTGTCAGCAGACAGCAACCACGCAATAGAATACAACTTCCATTAATTAAATAAACAAATTAAAAAACACAAAAAAAAAAACTTTACCCTTTTTGCGTGTGTCTCGGTTTATTCTAATTTCAGTTTCGATTCGTTGTCCATTTTTAAGATTTGGAAGTAGAGAATGTTTGGCACCTGGCACTGGAATTAATTCCATGATCTCTTTTTCGATCCAATCTATAGATGAATAGATTTGATGAATGAATTATGATTAATGAGATTTCATTTTATTAAATGTTTTAGCTAGGTTGATGCCCACACTTCCACTATCACAAAAAATTCCCAATTGCGGTTGCAATTTTAATTTCCCTGATAAATATGAATTAACTGGTTTGTGTAAGAGATATTTGTGATTATTTCATACAATCAGTGAGTTGATTATTAGTGGCAAGAGGAGGCGTTATTCACTGAATAAATTTTATTTGTGCCTAAATAAAAATAATATGTTGTTCAATGTTATGTAGTTACTGCTTGACTATATATAGACAATATAGAATAAATGTTCCTCATCACCGAGACTAAAAGAGTAATGTTGGCTTATATAGTTCTATATAGGGACGGATCCAGTTGGTGGGCTGGTCGGGCTATAGTCTGAGAAGAATTTGGGCTAATAATTTTTTTTTAGTTTTCACAATTTCACTTTGCGGAGGATTGCGAATTGAGCAGATCAAGATCGAGTCGACCGTTCGAGCGTCGTCCCAATCTTCACTGCCGCAGTCGCTAGAGAACAACATCTGGCCGAATGATCGAAGGAGTTGGAGTTGGAGCCTGGAGGTGACAGGTGAGTGACGATACTTGCGTTGTGTTTGTGTAATTGTTTTGCTTCGATGATGACTGATGAGTGATGAGTACTGGTCGGCGAAGCTAGTGTGACCGTGTGAGTGAATTTGTTGGTTAGAAAAAGGAACTAAAATCAATTTCTAAGTTATAACAGAAGCTGGTGCCATTTACTGGTTCCGCAGCTTGTAATGAAGTTTATTGAGTGGTGCAATTCCATAAGTGAGTTTGGTTTTTTCAAATGCTTGTCCCTGCTTATCAGTGAGTGATAATGGACTGCTTTTAGGATGATCAGCAATTGGTATTCTGGGCAAATAAGGGTGTCCTTTTCAGTGTTATTGGTATCCATAGATTCATTGATTGAGTTGCATTGGAAGTTTTTAGTTGGTAATTGTGGTGTTTATTAATTGGATCATAGGAAAGAAAGCATTGATGAGTACTGGTCGACGAAGCTGTTAGTGTGTAAAGTAATCGAATTTGGGATGTGAAATTGATGTAGTATTTGTCCCCTTGTCGTTCTGTGAAATTGATGTGTTTGTAATTTGTATTGACAGCCTCGCATTTCCAGGGGATTTTGATTTGCTCCATTTTGGATATTGTGATCAATTAGTCAGCCTTACCAAGTTACTTTGTTCTTTTTTGTACAGTGAAAGAAGAAAATGGCATCTTTGCAAGATGCTCCTCCTGGTTATACCCACCAACATCTGATGCTAAGCCTAAAATCAAGTCTGTCACGAGTAATAAAAGAAAAAAAGAGAAGTGAATTGCCTATTCCTTTCTATCTCAGTATCACCATTTGCTTGCTGCTATATATTCTTAGTTATTGGGTTAACTCTAAATAAGAAGGTTTGCATGTCACTTTTCTCATTTTAAAATTAATGTCTTCTGGTAAAGTATTTTTTGAGTATTTAGACAGCTTGTTGTTCCTGAGTGTGTTGAGGTTCTTATAACAGTAGAGTGATGCTCAAAAGCTAGTAGCTAGTACCATAAAAAAAAAAAATTGCGTCAAGCCCTGGTAAACTTTCAAATCCTGAATTCGTCCCTTGTTCTATAGAATCATAACCGACAAACTTGAACTTTTGACTCACAGTAATGGGCCCTACAGTCCTGTGTTTGAGCTAGTAAAATATATGTCACGAAAGATGCTAACTGTTTAACCTCATCGGAAAGACAACTTTAAAAATATAGACACCTTATAGAGACATTGACAGTAAAGGAACTTATTACATGAAGCTAGCTAGAAACATATATATTGGGTATTTAGCTGAAGCCAAAAGCCATTCCCCAAAATTACCTGTTGCTGAAAAATGGTAGGCAAAAAATGACAAGAAAAGTAATGGAGTGCCACTCATATGTAATATCTAAAGTGCCTCACTCATGAGATGCTCTGGAAAGATTTCACAAGGAATTGATTGAGGCGATTATATATCGTCATCATCATTGCATCGAATTCAGCACATTACTTCAGAATTTGTTTTCACTTGCTCATTTTTCCTCTCTTTGCAGAAACCTATAATTACACTTTAGAATGCTAAGTGCATGATCATTAGGTTGTCGGGATTTTACAGGGTAAGGCTTTTCTGTAATTATACACACATTATTGACAATTCTTGCTAATTTGCTGCAGTACGTACCTGAATCGTTATTAACCGCATATATATAGAGTCTCTCGAATCGATCGATATATCTTGCTTTACCTTATTCTGTACAGAGATATATATGATAGTTATTAGTGGTTTTAATTTCAACTAGCATTAGACTTGGTTATGCTTATGCTATGTATGTGAAAAATGTTGCAATGTCATGTTCATCAGTTTGGATTTTATTGTTACTTGAAAAATTCAATGAATTTTAGTTAAAATTAAGGCCATTTACATCTGATCACCATCACAGTAATAACTTGGGAATTTTAATTAATATTATAAATGCGTCATGAAATGTGCACGTACTATTGCTAAAGATAATTGCTTACTTCCAATATTTACTGAAAATAGAAATGGAGAGAGAGAGAGTAATGATCACAAAAGCATAAGCATATACATACAATAATAGCAACATCATGTCTTCCTTTTATCCAAATCCAAATGATGCTACATTATTACGAAACCTCTATAATGCGAGAGACTTACATATATATCTCCGTGCTCTCAATTGTGCACGAAGATGCGTGTGTGTGTGTGTGTCTGATGATGCATTTGTTCGATTCATTGTTTATCGTTGAAGATATATATATATATATGTGTAATTTAACGTGATCACTAAAAATCAGTACTAACACAACAGCCATTGCTGATCATCAGCTGATCAAAGAAAACAAAACAAAAAGAAGGGGAAAAAAAGTAGAGTAGAGAGACAGCATGATGAATCTTTTGATTACTGAAATTGTTGACAATCCTGAGCTTTCATATTCCCTTTGTCAAGATTGAGATTTGCTACCATTTCCGGCACACACGTAATTAAATATAAACTATATCTATAAAAAGCAGCAGGAGCTTAATTAATCAACTTCACACACTCCCAGTTACATTTTCAAAGTTGTGTAGTACTGCAAAACAATTTAAAGTACATATATTGGATTTTACATTATTTTTAGCACACCAACCGAAGATGGTATACAAACCCTAAAGCCTAATAAACCCTAATAAGTTCAAGTAGAATACATGTATACAAATTAATCATGAAAATGTATTGTCGCTTTTTATGTATTAAACCTAATAGAGAGAGAGAGAGAGAACTATATGAAAACATTATTGGTGATATTATTATCATTACAAAGTTTGACATTGACACAGATTTAACACCTCTCTCTAGCTAGCTTTCTCATTTCTCATCCACACACACAGCTCCAACAAAAACCCTAGCAGATTTTAGCGTGTACCGAAGCACTCACACAATCACAAAACAATTGCAGTAGTAGCAAAATACGTCTACTTCCTAATTAAGATCAATCTCTTTCTCTCTCTCTCTCTCTTTCTCTGTAGAAAGAAAAGGAAAATATGGAAGGTGGAGGAAGTGGAAGATCAGACTTTGCGTTTGGGCATCATGATCATCCTCATCAAGTCGTCGAAGCGGCAACCTTGTTGTATTCCACTGATCCTCGTCAAATGGAGGCTCATCATACCGGTGTTGATTTTATAGCTTCTTCATCATCAGCTGTTTCTGCAGCCAACAACAACAACAACAACAACAACAACCATGTTTTCTCCTTCTTCTCTCATCCTTTGATCAGTTCAGCTTCTGCTACTAACACCGCTTCAGCAGGAGCAGACGTCATGAGGTTAATTAACTGTCGTAACGATGATGATCATCAAATGTTTGCAACTGATGATCATAGGGTACTGCTCAATAATGCTTGGAGCAACGTCTACCATCAGCAACAAGTAAGCATTAATTCATAAATGTTTTTTTCCTTGATTATTAAAAATAAAGTAATCAATTTTGATTGACCAAAGTAGGCTAGCAGTGAGAGAAAATGAATGAAAGGACATCAGATTTGTTCTCACTCTGGTTCGTCACGAATGTGATTATATCTCGAGGCACTGCTAGACTTGTGAGACTTTAAGTTTTCGATATATATGCCAATTCGCAGGGAGGATCCTCAAACATGGATCCAAGTGATGCAGCTGCTGGAGGAACACTTAGCAACAATGAAGAGAATTGTGAAGGAGAGAACAATGAGCTTATTAAGAACTCTGATCACTCATGGTATATTTAAATTTTACAAATTTTGGCAGACTTATACAACAACCAAGTGTGCGAGAACATTGTGACGATTGTACTAAAGTTGTGCTACAACGCCTAGGCCTGTAATATGCATAAAAATACACAACATGAACATTTCATTATTGGTACTTATGTAGGAAGCTAAATGCATAAAAATACACAACATGAACATTTCATTATTAATTAGTACTTATGTAGGAAGCTAGCTAAATGCATAAAAATACACAACATGAACATTACATTAATACTAATTATGTAGGCAGCTAAAATGCACATCGATCATCGCTAGAATAATTTTGTATGTGCTAATTAATTACTTGCTGAGTGCACAGGTGGAGAAGATGCTCAACATCGTCATCGTTAGAAAGAATGACAAGCAAAGTCGACGGAAACAATAAGAAGATAACCAGCACCGGGGTGGTGGTGAAGGTGCGGAGAAAGCTCAGAGAGCCAAGATTCTGTTTCCAAACAAGGACTGATATCGACGTGCTTGACGATGGGTACAAATGGAGGAAGTATGGCCAAAAGATTGTCAAGAACAGCCTCCATCCCAGGTTTTGATTTGAGACAAACACATAAATAATATATAGCATGTCAAGTTCATATTAACTAGTACTTCTTATAAAGGAGAAACGACACCGGTTTAGAAAGTAAATAAATAACAACATTTGTTTCAGTTCGGTAATTTATAAATTTCTAGGTAAATATAAATGCTAATGTATGTGAATAGTTTTGTGAGTAAATGTTCATGTGTGTACATACAGAAGTTATTACCGTTGCACGCAGACCGGGTGTCGGGTGAAGAAGAGGGTGGAGAGGCTTTCGGAGGATTGCAGGATGGTGATAACAACGTACGAAGGGAGACACATCCACCCTCCCCCGCCACCAGACGATGGCAATTCGTCCGATCATGAACCTTTCTCCTCGTCATTCTACCAAGTCTAGTAATGCTAAATGATCAATGTATGTAAGTGTTTTGTAACTTTTTTTTGATAAACCCTACATGATGTTTAGCTATAAGTCTATATAATTACACAGTAAATGGACAAAGATCGTTGTAAGGAGGAGGTGTTGCCAGAGGAAGTGTAATGATGCTCTTACTTTCATTTTAAGCTTATTAATTGTTGAGCAGCACGTCATTTCTCACTTTTTAAGCTTGTTTTAAAGCACCCTTATAATTTGAGAATCTGATAACCTAAATCTCTCACTATTAGATCAAGTTGCGTTTTTCATTTTGCAACTGGCGCGTCTTTCACTCACTTTTTCCTTCGTTATCCACTTTCGAGCTGTGAGTTTTGCCTGAATGCATTTTCTTTGTTTCGTAATTACATTTAGACAACAATCGGTGCATCTTCAAAAAATACATAAAGAAGACAAAAATGCATAACAAATTACTCTCAGAATTTTCAAAATAAAGAAAGAATATTCTCATTTAAACATTCCTCTGACATGAAAAAGTTATTATTTTCCGTTAATCTCTAAAAAGTGACTTTTCATTCCTTAGATCTTTTGATTGAAGAACCAAAATTTCATTTATGGGTGCACTTTCATCTACATTATGGATTTTAAAATCGTGACCGTTTTTTATTTAGATGCAGTTTTGAATACCTAAAAGTGCACACAGAACAAGACTCATACTTGAAACTTGAAAGTGAGTAACAAATGAAGGAAATTCGAATGGGACGACATTTGACAGCTCCAGATTTAAAGACGTAACTTAATTTAATGAGTAAATTTAAATTAAAAAAATTTCAAATTAAAAAAATAACCGTAGGCTCCCCATGTCATCTATATCTGTATATATTGTTACTCTCTCTTAATAATGCGTCTAAATTAAGAATCTATTAAACGTCACTTCATAGTACTAATCACAAATAGGTCAATGAAGGTATACCTAATTAGCGACTTCCTCAAACATGAATAGTGCACTTATTAACGACACCGTTTACCTGCATGACGTATTTCTAGTAGGAAAAATGACAAAGAGGGTATGAACTTTCACTAATTGATAAATTACGGTCCAAACTACGAAAATTGATAATTAAGGGCAATTTCAATATATTTTAATCCTCAATTTCATAATTAAGGACAAAAAGATTTTTCAATTCATTCGTTTAGTTAACTTTGTTAATTGATAGAGTGATATTCTGACAGTTAAGTATTTTATGGGGATTCAAATATTTTAAAATTACCCTTAATAATTATTTTTTATTGTTCGGACCATGATTTGTCAATTGATGGTAGTCAGGGACGGATGTATGAAGGAGGCTTATTGGGCCATTGCCCAAGTAAAATTTAGTAAAAAAAAATCTATACATAAATATGCAGAAGGCAAATATCAAACCCCCTACGTTAAATATTGCTTAAATTATGCTTAGAATCTAATATAACAGTAATTGGATTTATATTACTCCATCTAATTACTGATTACCTTTACCTATTAGCATTGTTTCAAAAAAAATCGCCTAGTAAATAAGAATTCTTTATCGCAAAAAAAATGTTTAAGAATTATTTTTAATTTTTGAATTTAAAAAATTCGAAAAGGTATATTAAGAAGTTGTTTGAGCAATATTGAAAATTGTAGTCTTATTCAGTTTTAGAACTCAAAATCCTTAAATATTATAGGTATTTGATTATGCGGCCCCAATAGTTTTTGAATCCTGAATCCGTCCTCGGTGATAGTTCACATCCCTCTTTATCATTTTCCATTTATTTTAAACAACGTCGTTTCAGATGCAATAAGACCGCAACACGTCAATATATTCCGATTGCTTTAGAGTTTAAACTAATGACATATCAATAATATAATACGACGCAATGTACGAATAATTAAATATTGTTACACTTAACCAATAATCAATCAAAGTTTAAATCCAGTCTTAATCATCTTAATAAATAAATTTGATTCCCGACACGTGTTATCTCGGATACCGTACGATCCAGATACTCCCAGATACGTCTTCATCATTATTAATTCAAATAATATCCTCTGTAATAAATAGTACAATACTCTTTACTGTCCGATGTCCGCTATATTTATTATTATCTTAAATAATCAAAAAATATTCTGATAAAAAAAATCAAAAATATTATTATCTAATTTAACTTGGGGAATCTGAAAATATAATATCTAATGCTTAATATATAAATAATGATACTGTACAAAAAAGATGCTCATTTTACAATCTACCATTCCTTCGCTGCCACGTCTAAACTACTAGCTCGATTCGCACGTGTAACGGGCAGGCCACAGAAAACCAAAACCAGCTGGTTCACTCCGCTGCCCGAGGTTTCCGCGGGCCCCATTGCCTTTGTATTTTAGTTATAATGGCGTTGTTAGCGGGCCCAGTCTGACTCGACTCCAGACTCTCTCATGGCCCAACTCATAAAAGAATCATAACAAAAAATAATTGAACATGGAAAATAAATATGGAGTGCTTTTCTTTTAATTAATGATTTTTGTCATTTGTTTCCTTTATACTTATAATAAATCATGCCTTTAAAATCAAAACTAGGTGCACTCACTCCTCCGGCCACTTGTTTTGGTCCCAATTTTGTCTCCAATAATTAAATATATTATTCTAAATTGACCATTATTTCAATATATGGGAGGTTAAATTTTATTTAAGCAGATGACACAAATTACAAACACTAAAAATTATACTCCATAATTCTTCATAATAAATATGAAAAATTAAAATTTAATGTTTATTACCTTAATTGAGAATGAGCACATCCTCCACTGCAATTATTTGAGTCAACTTTGAATTTTTAAATAAAAACCATGATTACATTAACACATGGTTTACTTTAAAGTCCCACACCTAACTTTTTATAATAATTCCCATTTAAATAAATGTCACAATTTGTGAACAGCAACATGTCACTACTTGCAGTTGCAGTTCATTATTAGCTACTCAAATTATATATATACTCCGTATATAACCTCTGCTCTTGCATTTCTTACAACCTCCCGTTCTTCCAAAATCAATCTCCTCCTCCTCCTCCTCCTCTTGATCGAATTTCGCAGCCTGATGGCCCCCGGGATGTTCTTCTACGCCGATTGCGATGATCACCATGTTTCGTTGATCAAATCGCCTAGTCGGGATTCGTGTTTCATGTGCGATAAGCCTTTAGGATTCAGCGCGGATGTATATATGTACAGGTCAGGCAATTTTTTTTGATTTTATGATCTAAAAAATTAATTTAATTTAATTCAGTTCAGTTCAGTTTAACTAATTTTATGAATGTTTTTATGATTTCAGAGGGAACACACCGTTTTGTAGCACGGAGTGTCGGCAAGAGCAAATTGAAATGGACGATGCCGAGGAGAGGAGGAGGAGGAAGCGATCGGCTCATCGGACTAAATCGGAGTCCGCTAGATCCGCGGCCGGGAATAAATCGGTTCGGTCGGATACTATTCAAGTGGCTTGATATAAAAGAAAAATGAAGGTTTGTGTGGAGGTCATGAATTTGTAAATGAAAGATTGAAAATTGAAATGATGGCAAAGCTTTTTTGCTTTGTCCAAAAAATTTTGGTATTTTTTTTTGAATTTTAATAAATTATTAGTTCATAGGAAGACGGGGGGGAGTGTAATGGTGTTGGGAAGTGGTGATTATACACGATGGAGAAACTTTCACTGGTTTCAACTGGTGTGTGATTTTTGGCTGCAATAGTGAATCAATAATATTTATTCCCTTATTGTCTGTAAATTTGTTTATTTTATCAAGTTTTGAAGTGTTAGAGATTGAAACGAACGGAGATTGTAACACCTTGTGACCATTACTCTTGTTGACAGAATTGGGAAATTATAACAGTGATTTAAATTAATACTGTAAATATGAAAAATTAGTAAGTTTACCCAATTCATTATAATTTTCCAACGTTGGGGTAACCTAAATGATGGTAGTAGCGAGCAAAAAAAAAGAAGAAGTAAAAGTAGTCAAACTGATACTTGGTCAAATATTATAAGTCTGAACCATGGACTGAATTTTGTTAAAAGGTTAATCATGGGCCGGATCGTTACGTTATGATCAGTCCGGATCAGAGTTTATTACCCAATCAAACCGATAGACCGAACGTTTTCAACAAAAATGGACCACGGATTGAACCAGATTCGTGATTATATGAACCCATCTTGGAACGGAAGAGTCCGGTACGATCTGGTCCAATTTTGTATCAACTTGCACTTCAAAAAACATATTTGATTTATTTCTAAAGTGCGAGTAGTATTTTCCTTGATTCCGAAGGAAAATCGTAAAACAGGATAAATTTGTTATAAATATTTCATAAAATGGATGATTAATGATGATGTATCTACCCAAGTGACTAAGTGGAAGCTCCTACACATTCTCCCCGGGTCCTAACAAGCTAGCAAAAACGATAAGCAAGTGAGGACCACAAGAAGGCATTATTGCAAGGACACGTGTATGATGCTAAGGGAATTAGTTCCTTAACTTTTAAGTCTTTCTTTTCCTATAAAAAGAGTATCTTTCTTTCGGTTGTAGACTTATCAATAAAATCTAATATAATTTTATAACAAAATTCAATTAAATTGTTCCATTACAAATAACAAATTTGGCGTTTTTTTACAGAGGTACTCATTGAATTATATCACAAAATGACAAATGTTAAATCTGAAATCCCTACAAACAAACCACTCTCTCCTTAATCGGTACAAGTGTACAACAACATAGTGTTCTCCAAACGCAACCATTTAATTTTACTGAAACCTTGTTTTGCAAGAAAATGTATTGCCACAGTTGCACTTGTCCCATCACAAGCCATTTCAGTCACCATCCCCAATTTTTTAACTCTTTATTTAAACAATTCCTTATCTGAAAAAAAAAAACTCTTATTTAAACAATTCAATTAAAAGCCGACCCCACTAACAAGTCACGTGTCACGATTCGAACAGTCTTAAGCTTAAAGTCCTGTTTGGCTATCAAGTTGCACAACTCAGCAAGCTTAAGAAAAATTACGACATTATAACTTATAAAAGCAACTTTTTTGTAATTTGTAACCAAACGCGGCCTTAATAACATGCGAAAACGGAACGCAAACGCATTTATGACCGTATATTTACTTTTCTGCGAATGTTGCAGATTTGGGGAATGTTCGCGCCATATTTTCCGTAAATGGCGTCTGCGACCCTCCTGCTTTCGATACTCTGGCTCATCTGCTTTGCATTTCACATAGTGTGATTTGAAACTCCCTCATCTGTCTAGGTTTTCATCTCCGATCGCGTTTGGCGTGCTGTGCGGTGCGGTGCCCTAGTTTTTTTTTTTTTCGATTTGGGGAAAAATGAAGGATATGGAAGCGGAGTTTAATAATGCGTCCGTGGCGAAGCGGACGAGGGCCGGGTTTGACAGGTATCTGGTGGCGAAGCTTTACGGTGAGTCTGGATCGCGCAACCGGAGGAAGATCCGGCGGGTTCCGGATGTGAAGCTTGTGACTGACGAGGTTGAAGTGGTGAGCGAGAGTGAGGAGGACGCTCCGCCGGTCCCGGTTAGGGTGGAAGGTTGTAGTGCCAGGAAGGGGAGAGGTAAGAAAAGTAAGAGGGCTTCGAAGAGAGGTAAGGAATGTGCTGTTGATGTTCCCAATTTTGTGCTTGTAAGTAGTCCCAGCGTTAAGGATGATCACAGCGATGAGGATTGTTGGTTTGTTGAGCAGGAAGCGGTTTCTAAGCTTAGAGAGAACTCAGAGAAGTGTGGATTAGAGGAGAAGTGTATTAGAAAAGGGAAAGAGAAAATGGTTGTCGATGATGTGGTGGATAGGACTGTTGCTTCATTGTTGGGGGAATCTGAATCTGTGAGGGATAACGATGAATCGAACGGAAGAGGGAAGAATAAAGGTTGTAAAGATGTAGGTGATTCAGCGGGATCTAGGACTGGATTTCGGAGTCCGAATAAGGCTAATGTGGATTCAGAGGAAACTAGGAGTGTCGGTTGTAGTCGAACTAGTGTACATGAGAGTGATGGGGTAGGTGTTGATGATAGAATTTCTAGTGAAGAGGAATCGGAGACTGAGGTTAGCTCTACTGAAAGTGAAGATGATGATAGCGATGAAAATTATGATGAAAAAATGGCTGATATGAGAACTACTTCGGAGTCTTTATCAGACAGTGATACTGAGACTGGTGAAGAGGAATTCTTTGCTTGTCATAGAGGGGCAAATGCAAGCTGTGGGGGTAAACCTGATGAGAATGTCTCTCCGTGTAGCTCAAGTGATGTGGTTTTTTTGGGCGAGACAGATTCGCAATGTGGGGCAGATAGCTCTTCAAAGCATTTTTCTCATGTGGAACGATCAATGAAGAAAGAATTTGAAGGTGTGGTGGGTGTTTCTTTGTCTCGCCAGAATGAGGAGGAGGAGGAGGAGATTTTGGGTGCAGATAGTTCTTTCAATGGAAATGGCTCATGCATAGAACCTCACTTGAAAGAATCAGCTGAGCCTAAAGGTATGGATGAAGTGTGTTTATCTGCCCCATATAAGGTGGAGATTTTGGGCAAGAAGGTTACAAGCAAAGGGAAATCTTGCTGCACCGAAACCGCTCCTTTTGGGACAAAGGAGGTGTTGAACAAGACTAAGATTGATGACTCAGTTCGGAATGTGAGTGAAGAAAACTCAAACTACTCAAAAAATGAACTTGTAAAATGTTTCCAGCAGGGACAAAAATCTGCAAAAAATAAGCCTAAATTGGAAGCTACCTTTGATTGGGATGAAGGGACTGTTCGTAAAAGACCCTCTCAAAGAAGTACGAGTTTTGTGAAGCCTGCTGCACCTTCTGTTGTGAGATCTGTTCCACACAAAACATATACTAATGGAAGGAACAGGAATTCGGATAACAAGTTCCCAAACAAAGTTGTTTCGAAAGTTATGACTGATCACGGCAGGGATAAACTGCAAAAGGAGAATTCTCTTGGTGGTTTAATGGTTTCTGAAAATGGTGATGATGAAAAGGAACAACAAGAAGAAAGGCTGGTTTTACAGGAAGGAA
Organism: Rhodiola kirilowii; assembly: GCA_033675215.1. NCBI lineage: Eukaryota > Viridiplantae > Streptophyta > Magnoliopsida > Saxifragales > Crassulaceae > Rhodiola > Rhodiola kirilowii. The sequence continues at coordinate 5,903,720 of CM066193.1, read as the reverse complement.
TCTGCAGAAAACCATATTCCAAAAAAAGGGTTACGACATTAGATAAAATCAGTGTTTTTGATATCCTACTCAATTCATTAGCCGATAAAGGGGATGCAGTCCACAAAGATGTAGGCTATGCTATAGATTTAACTCAAGAAGAAAAGCAAGCCGAACCGGTGGCACCTAAGAGTTCTCTTCCACAGTTATTTACCTTTGGGGTTGAAAAGCCAGTTCAAGTAGAGAAATCGGAGTATGAACAAGAATTAGACAACTTGTGGGATGAGTATCAATTTGCCATCAGAACATCTGAGATCGGATGTCTTGCGCAAGAAACAGTAAGTTTTCATTCAAATATGGTTATATATTATTTGGCTTAAGCTGGTAGTTAGTTCATATCTGACAGAATTTATTATATTGGGTTTACAGAATCCTGATTCCTTTTGACTCATTCTTTGATTCCTTAAATTGCTCAAGTAGTGTAGATGCCGAAGGCTCCTTTTGAATTATGTTCTATAATTCTATTGGGTGAATGGTCGAGTGGACTGTTATGCTGCTTCGTTTAATGGATGCTCATTTATCAAATATATCAGCTCTATAGCTTAATAAAGTAATTAGTTTATTGAAATATTCGACACTGAGTTCAGTTTTCTTATAAATAACTCCTTTGAAGGGTCTGCCTTATTTTTCTTTTTGGGTCTGCATTCTTGGTATGGCGTATAACACTAGTTATTAGTCTTTTATGAGAGTATTTGTTTTGATTTGCAGGTGAAAACTAACAATGATACAACTGCTATGATCAATAAGATATTTCCAACCTTATGTAAACCAATGGAGCATAAATTTATTCTTGATGATGAAATTGGCATAAGATGCCGACTCTGTTCATTTGTGCAGCTGGAGATTGAGTATATAACACCAGATTGGGTAAGCTTTGAAGTTTATACCTTAAATCAATAAATGTCATATTTCTTTGAAATTAGATGATAAATGTAATTTCATTTTGTTCCTCATTTTTCTTATGTGACACAGGCAATACCCTCTTCTCGGAAGTTTGATAGGAGAGCACCGTCAGATGATGAAGATCCAGAAATGTTTGATAGGATGCAGTTCGATAAAGCTGGCGCTGGAGAGTCGAGTAGCTGTTCTGATGGTACAGTTTGGGATCTCATCCCTGGAGTCAAAGATAAACTATTTCCTCATCAGCAAGACGGCTTCGAGTTCATATGGTCGAATTTGATGGGTAGTATTAACCTGGATGAGTTGCGAAGCTCTACAAATCATGGCATGGGTGGTTGCATCATTTCACATGCTCCTGGAACCGGCAAAACTCGTCTGACCATGGAATTTCTGCTCAGCTATCTTGAACTTTTCCCAAGGTCTTGTCCGCTGATTATTGTTCCTTCTGGAATGCTTCTTTCTTGGGAAGCAGAGTTCAGAAAATGGGACGTTGGAATACCTTTCCATAATTTGAATAGCAAATTCTTATCGGGAAAGGAGGACATTGCAGCTTTGAAGATTTTTCATGCAAGTAAACAGAGTAGTAACACAAATATGTTGCGACTTCTGAAGTTACATTCCTGGAAAAAGCAAAAGAGCATACTGGGAATAAGCTACAGTTTGTTTGAAAAGCTGGCCGGGCAAGGGTTTGGGGAGGGTAAAAAGAGCAAATCAAGTAATAAGGACATACTAGAGGCAACACAACAGGCAAAAGAATTCGGAAGAATTATACTAGAGCATGCTGGCTTGGTTGTTCTTGATGAAGGACACACACCGAGAAATCCTCGTAGCAGAATTTGTAAAGCTCTTACCAACATTCAAACAAGAAAAAGAGTTATTCTTTCAGGAACGCCTTTCCAGAACAATCTTGCTGAACTATATACAATTTTGAGTTTTGTAAGACCAGATTTTGCTCAAACAATTTCTCCGGAGCTTAAAAAGTTTTGTCTGAGAAGAGTCAGGATGGTCAATACGTGTTCTGGGAGACATGGATCAGAAGCAGATGTGGCTAGAGATGACCGAGAAGCTATACTTCAGCTCAGATGTACGATCGATCCTTTTGTTCATGTTCATAAAGGGAGTGTTCTTCTGGAAAGTCTCCCAGGACTTATGGACTGTGTCATTGTTCTTAATCCACAACAGTATCAAAAGGAAATAGTTGAAACGATCGAGTCTAACAGCTACACCAACTTTGAGTTTGAGCATAAACTGTCTCTGGGGACTATTCACCCTTCCCTTCTCTTAACTGAGAAAGCTGAATCATTTATTGATACAGCTGAGTTAGAAGCATGCAAGCTTGATCCTAATAAAGGTGTGAAGACAAGATTCCTGTTTGAGATGATTAGGCTCAGTGAAGCAAACAAAGAAAAGGTTCTCGTTTTCAGCCAATATCTGGATCCCCTAGGCTTGATAAAGGATCAGCTCTGTTCATTACTACATTGGCATGAAGGGGAAGAGGTGATTCAACTTGACGGAAGTCTAGAGCAGGAGCAGAGACAAAAAATTATCAATGAGTTCAATGATCCTGGCAGCAGTGCAAAAGTGTTACTAGCATCCACCAAGGCCTGCTCGGAGGGGATCAGCCTGGTTGGGGCTTCCAGGGTTGTTTTGCTCGATGTAGTGTGGAACCCATCAGTGGAGAGGCAAGCTATCAGCAGGGCATTTAGACTTGGGCAGAAGAAAGTTGTTTACTCGTACAACCTCATTGTTGGCCATATGGAGTGGGAGAAATATTGTGCTCAGACAAGCAAAGACCATGTGTCCACCCTGGTGTTCTGCTCTAATGATGAACCAGAGAAACGCTATCGAGTTCTTAAAGAAGACAAGATATTGAATGAGCTGATTACTCACAGCTCCACGGCGGACATGTTTGATTCTGATAAGATTATATACTATCCAAAAGACAAAATGTTCGGCTAGAGACCTACGGTAATCCTCCACTTTGAACAGTATAGTTCTCAAAATAACAACCAATAGTAATTGTTGTGTGTGTGCGTTTAGTAGGGTCTAAAGCAGTCTCACTTTGCTTGCTTATTGTAATCTTACATATGATACAATCCTTTGTTTTATGGATGAGAGTAAACTCTATGAAACTAGACTAGACTGTACTGCAGAAGAAATATGATGGCAGCACGTCTATTCATGACTCATGAGGATTATATGTGAATTCTATATTGACTTGATTTAATTTGTGGTCCCTTACATGAATTTATGGTAGTAAAAACCATTGAACAAATTGTATGGAAGCTATGGTTTCAGTTTTTCCAACTCGTTTGACAAGATATTAACCTTGATTTATAAATCATTTCCCCTGTTATCAGCCGAAATGACTATTGTTTCCAACCATGTTTGATTGATGCAGCATTTTTTTACATAAGTACCAGATACCTGTTAGTTTAATGCACCATAACAGGCTGTTACCCGAATTTGGAAAACTACGCTTGGTGGTTGTTGATTAAATTCTTGTGCATCCTGGTTTATGTACTAGAAGATAAGAAAACTAACATGACTGTCATGATTCTTTTCACTTGCTGGTGCGTATATTCTGATTGTTCTGTATTTGCTCTCTTGCATCTGCACCTGCTAGTCCGTTGTTGATATTTCGTTTGTGCTGTTTCCAGGTGAGCCTAGGTAATCTTTTGCTGCCTAGCTGCTGAGGTTGAAATGCTCATATTGTGAAGTCGTCATCACTAAGTTGTTCTCGTTCAGAGTAGTTGGAACGGGTTTCAAATTACACTGTCAAAGTCTTTGTAAATTCTGGTTAGCTGCTGATATCTTAACTGTCCTAGTCTATATAAGATTTTGTGCACTGTAGTCCGCTAATACAGTTGGATACTGGATTTCTAGTCTAACTAGGTAAATGCTGATCTCTCATTCAGTCTTCCGTCTGCCCTCTTTTTGCAAGTATAGTGCATTTCCCAGATAATGATCTGATTCAGACATTTTGTGGCAGAAGCTGACATTTTGTGGTTGTTCTGTTGTTTCCCTCAACTTGATCTACATTTCTGGTTGAACACTGTTAAATGCGTAATGTATAAATTACTAAACTTCAGGAAATATTTCATGTATAGTCTTTATGGTCAAGCTTTTTCAAATTACTTTCAAAAAAGGTTTCCAAAGTACCCTTTGTTATGTGGAGCTTTGTGGCTACTTTGTTATTACTGGGACAAAGAAGGTCAGTCAGTCAAGAGGGTATATGAACTATCACCCATTGGTAAATCACAGTCCGAACTATGAAAATTGACAATTAATGGCAATTTCAAAATATTTTGATTCATATATAACACTTAATCGATGAAGTCACCTAGTTTATAGAATATCATTTCATCAATTAACAAAGTTAACTAAACGAATGAATTGAAAACACTTTCTTACCTTTAATTGTGAAATTGAGGATCAAAATATTTTGAAATGCATTTGATTGTCAAATTTTATAGTTCATACCGTGATTTGTCAATGAGTGATAGTTCATATCTTTTTTTCTCATTTTCCTTATTTTATTTCATTTTATTTTGTAAAACTTAACGCTAGTGATTTACAACGGCTATGTGGGTCCACCTTATATCCTGCATCATTCCATCATCTTGCTCTTGCTTTGTCCTGTTCAATTATCAAGTTCCCACTTCCTCTTTTTTCTCTCTATGTATATTTTTTCAAAGCTAGGGTTTACTCACCGCCTCTTTCTGCAGAACCCCACCCTAACAATACAAATGAAAAAGCTGCTGCTGATCCTGATTCTGCTGCTTTATGTGCTGGTTTTCTCTTCCTCTGCTCATGCCAAAATCCATGGTAATCTTTACACTCTTTTAACTCGATGCCCAGATTGCAAAGTGTGGTTGCTATGATTGCTTAAATTTCATTACTTTTTTTTTGAATTACAAATTCGTCAATCAAATACTCTGAAACATTTTTTAGTATTTGCTGGATTGGATTGGGATGCGGAAAGACTGATACTTGTTCAGCTTCAGTTCACAAACTGAGTCTGTTTTTTATAGTGTTTGCCTGCTTGGAAAATGGGAGAGGCTACTGAGTACTGAGCGAGTGATGTTGTAGCTGACATTTCCATGTGCGGAGGAGCAGTAATTGATTTGGATGAGTTTTCGTTTCGTAGAATTGTCCACACGAGACATGAAAGCTGAGAATATAACTAACAAAACAACTTTTGATTTGGATTTCAGGGAATCCGGCAAATGAAATTGTGAAGATGATCAATGTCAACAGGACTCGTCACGGCCTTTCAAATCTGACCACCAGTCCCGGTCTTGGGTGCATGGCTTTGCAATACGTAGAGTCCTGCAAGGCGAACTGCACTAACAACACTATGCACTGTCGATTAAACACCGACGACTTCACTGAAATTTTCGCTCCCAATTGCGGGGTGGAGTTGCCTACTTTTGGAACCATATCTGGCCTAATAACTGGATGTCATACAAAATACCTCAAACCGTCTCCAGCATTTTCGCAAGTTCTAGTCAAGGAACAAAAGACGGCTTCCCTTGTGAGTAACAAGTCATTTCAAGACGTCGGAGTTGGAATTGTTGGAGATCGTCGCAAAGGGCCTTTCTTTTGGTGCGTGCTGTTTAGTACTGATAAGGTGAATTCCACATTTGTTCTTGAAGGACATGGGGCAGGGATTAAGCAGAGGAAAGGGTGTTTCAGCGGATCAAGCGGTCACAGAGACTCTTGCAATGGTGATGCACATGGTAATTATAGTTCGAGTCTAAACTATGTATTGGCTGTCATAAGCATTTCTGTCTTGCAACACTGGTTGTCCTAATCCAAAAACATATATATGTTTTCTATTCTATGTGACGGTTTAATTCGTCCTATGTCTTTTATGATCATTATGGTGACGCCTTAACTCAAAAATATAAATTTGACGGTTTTATTATATATATAAGTAGGCAGGAATGGAGAATGACATTTTGGACCGTAGAGCTTTCCGTTCAGCAGCACTCGTAGAGGCATAAAGAAAGAGTGATTTTCCCTGGAACCGATAAAATGTTAAGGAATGCTGGAGAGGGATAGAGTTTTTTATGGGTAGTTTTAACCAGGACTGTAGTACATACCTCGTGCTAGAGTGATTTGCCGAAGGCCTTGACTCATTTCTGCCAGCCCGCACTGCCTTGTTCAAGAGGGATAGAGTTTTTTATGGGTAGTTTTAACCAGGACTGTAGTACATACCTTGTGCTAGAGTGATTTGCCGAAGGCCTTGACTCATTTCTGCCAGCCCGCACTGCCTTGTTCAAGAGCACTTATAAAATTGCCGATGTCATAAACTCGAGCAAAGTTCAGACAGTGTTTCTTCTAGGACAGGCTTGCCTTCAGATCAGCGATAAATTGTAAATAAAAAACTGATTAGTGGTGAATATTCGTTTTAGTGGTGAGATGTCGACGATCGGGTATGATATAGAAAATGAAAGCCTATAATATTTGAATGACTGTCGATAAGAAGAAGAAAAAATGAGAGTACGACTTCCTGGTAGTGAAATACAGAAAATACCTGTTCAAAATATTGTGTAGTGGATAAGAAAGCAGGTTTGAGAGTGCCTTTTCAGCGCCTGTAATGTAACGAAGTTAATCCCGTCTTTATGCAGCTGAACACCTTCCTGTATATAGATATATGCATACACATAGAATGATTCACATGTCAATAAGCACAAGTAACCAACGGCATACATGCTTGTCTGTGTCGTTAAGGCTAAATTATTAGCTAGTTATTCTTTGTGGCACCATGTGGTTCGAGCTAAAGTGTTCACTAATGTTCGCCTCATTTTGGGTCTAGTAACCGAAGAATCATAGTCACTCACCTTAAAGAATGGGTTAGTGAACCGTTGGTGGTACCCTTTGAGGGAAAGTTGGAAGCAAGTTAAGAAATTCATGATATCTCTCTTCCTTCAACAGCTGAGTTATGACCATGTGGTCAATCCCTTCATTCAGCTTGACTTGTCGATGTGCCATCATTTGAAGAAGTTCTATTATCTTGTGAGTGTCACTGATTTTGCAATAACCATGAATAAGTGCACCAAATGTGTATGTATCTGGAGGAATACCATAATTTTCCATTTCAACAAACAACTTCTCTGCCTCAATTATTTTTTCTGCTTGACAAAGTCCATTGATGAGAATACTATATGTTGTAACATCTGCTACCACACCGTCACTAGACATCCTATCAAACAATAATAGTGCATTTTCTAATTTCCCAGCTTTACAAAGTCCATCAATCAAACAACTATATGTAACGACATCTGGTTTCAGCTTGTTATCACTCATCATATCAAACAGCTTCACTGCCTCCTGACTGTAACCGTTCTTGCAGAGCCCATCAATTAGAATGCTATACGTACACATATCAGGAATGAGACTGTGAACAGTTATTTCACTTTTCAAATCAATCGCTTCACTCACCATACCATTAAGAAGCATGCCCTCTAATAAAGCATTAATGGTGATGATAGTAGGTTTGACTCTATTTTGAATCATTCGCCGATACTCTTCATTAGCTTCATGTACCAAACCATGCTTGCAATACCCTTTAATCAATATACTGTAGCAAACAACATCAGGCGTTATACCCTTTTTGTCCATGGAAACGAAAACTTCCTTCAATTCCTCAATATTCCCTTCCCTGTACAGGCAGTCCATCAACGAGCTGTATGTAACCACATTGGGCATTTGACCACCTTGCATCATTTTTAAAAACAGCTCCTTTGCTTCTTTACTTTTTCCCATCTTTGCTAAAGCATTAATCAACACGGTGAATGTAATCACGTTGGGTGAAAGACCTTGGTCCAACATCTCATTAAACATAGCTTTGGCCTCCTCCCACTTACCAGCTCTGCACAAACGGTCGATTAAAATATTGTAAGTAATGACATCAGGACTTATTTCCTTATTTCTCATTTCTAGAAACAATTCCCTCGCCTTATCTACTAGTCCATCGTTACAAAGGCCATTGATAAGAGTAGTTTAGCATATAAAATTCAGCTGCAAATCACCACTAAGATCATGAGTCCCGTCAGCAATCTGCTCATGCAAATTTAAGGCGATTCTGGCATTACCAGTCAAACATAATCCCTTCAGCAAAATACCATATGCAACTATGTCAGGTGTGCAACCCAAGTGAGTCTTCATTTTCTGAAACAGCAAAGCAGCATCATTTATCCTGAGTTGCTCGCACAAAGCATTCATGAGAGAAGAAATACCAATGACATGTGGAGTATAACCCCGTTTTAAATTGAGCCCTAGAACACCAAAACCATATCCTGTACACCCAATCTTGCTATAGCTCTTCATTAACCTACTCAAACTGATCAAATCCGGAAATAGGCCTCTACAACTCTTCCTTTTATGAGATTTGATGTTATCAATATAGTTTGATTTCGGCTGATCCGACACAGTAACCCTAGCTTCGCTAAAGCTCGATAACAAGAATAAAGAGAAGGACATTTCGTTATGTTTACCGCTGCTGCTGCAAATAATTGGAGGATGCTGAAGCTTCAGCTTCTTCCACCTGCGAATCGAAGACAGCGACCACAACCACCGCATTTCTTCCAAAATGTTGTTCGTTCGATTCGACTTGTGAAAGAAAAGCCCTAATTTTGAGGTCGTCTTTGAGCCCGAGTTTACTTGAGCATTGTAGTTTCCTTTCCACCTACAGCTGCTCGACTTCAAAACGACACCGTTCAAATGGAGGTCCTACCTAATTAGTCACGTCTTTGATTGTTACTTTTTGGATGCCACGTCAGCAAAATGTGGGTTTCTTCGTGAGTTAGTCAAGTTACTCCAATGCAAGAGCCCAACTCCAATTTTTAGTAGGTCCTATCTAATTAATTCATAACTTATTTATTGAATTAATATATATATAAGTAATGTAAACGGTTACAGTAATGGAGAATTTAATAAAAAAAATAAATGATAAAAGAAGATGAGTCAGAAGTGGGTTTGTCCACTATGGTGGGCTTGCCCAACTTATCCCAACTTTTTGATAAATTTTCCAACGGCTGAATTTGGAGTTGGGTCTCATTCTCTCACTGCCAAATCAGCAAGCGGGCCTGCGTTGGACCTGCTCTGAGCCTGAGCTTGTTGATGCATTGCAGTTTTCAATTAATAAAAAAAAATTAAGAACTTGTTCAAGTTATCAAATTAGGAGTAAATGTTTCTCTGTCTTTCTCAATTTAAAAAAAAAGATAAAAAAAATGCGTCCTTGTACAGTACTCCATAAGTATTAAAACCAGATATATACTTGCTCTGAAATATTATTTACTTTTATATATTATTCGAACTTATAACACATCTTAGATTTCAAAATATACCTAGCAATAGTGTTAGGAACGAGATTCCATACAGCCAATTAAAAGGAAATAACATAATTTTATGTGTGTTAAAATAAAACTGCTTAGTTTTGAGATAAATTTCTAAACAGAAAACTAAAGTTTCTTTAGCCATGTAATTTTTAGGCAGCTTATTATTTTCATTATTACTAATTTCAATTTTTTTTTTGCACAAACTTTAATACTCTTCCATTATTTATTCACTCAACATCATACAACAATATACCGCAAAACACTCAACTCTCATATCTGTCCGGCCACCTTAAGCTCAAGCAATATCAGGTTAGCTTAGACAAAAGATCAAATAATCAAATGACACCAGTTCGTTTATATTAAAAATATATAATCGAACTGATTTATAATTTAGGGAAAAGTACAATTTAAAAAATCAGAAAAATGTAGAAATTTTGATTTTTTTAAAATCAGGTGGTAGTCACAATGTTTTTTTTTGTAATTTACCTATTCAAAAATATAAACCGACGGCGTTCCATATGCTTAGCAAATTTGACAATGTAAGCCCATTAACAAAGAAGCCCATAACCGAAAAACAGGATAAAGAAAATATAAAAAACAAAAAAATCATGGGACGAAGAAAACAAGCAGAACAACAGGAAAGCGTGAGGGAGAGGAGAGAGAGAGAGAAAAAAAAGATCTGATGAAAAAAACTGCACAAACGATGAACGAACGAGCTCGTGTTTAACAAACCCTAGTTTCCATCGTCCGCTCATCCGAACTAAATCCCAATCGTCCTCCGTCAGCCTTACTCGCAATCAATCGTAAATTGAATTTGTAGTTTTAACGGTTGGCCGTTGGATTTGAATGCGACGGAGTTATAGTTTCTGAGAGGGGAGGAAAGATGTATAGGGAGAGAGGAGCCGGAGGATCTTCAAGGAACGAGATTGTTGGAGGATCCAGTCGGAAGAGGATTACCGATGCTTTGGAGAAGTCGGCTGTTTCCACCGTTTCCAATGGCAAGTCTCCGCTGTTTGATCATCGGGATTCTCGCTCGTCTGCTGCCGTATCGCATCCTCTCGAGGATAAAGCTTCGGACGGTTAGCTTCTTTTTTTTACTTTTTCTTACGGTTTTTGGATTTGGTTGTTGTTTAGGGGATTGTTGGGAAGTGTGATATGGCTTGATACGTGCAATTTGCAGAATGAAAAAGATTAATATGTGTCTGCAAAGAAATACTTACTCATTAGTTGAATTTGAAATGTTGTGGTTGTGGCACTTCTCAATTTTTGACACTTGGGGTGGTTATTTGTTATGATTTGGCGCTTGGATTTATTCCAAACCTATCCTATGAAGCTAGATTTTTGTCTTTTGGAAAAAAAATGTAGTGAAAAAGGGAAAAAATTCATCTAGGAAGTAGTTTCATATTAAGACATCATTTTGCTGCTATATGATTCTTGACAACTTGTCTTGGTTGACATTTGCATGTGATGGAGGTTAAGGTTTACTTAAATTTATTTTCTTTCGTAGTTGAGGAATCTGAAACAGATAGCGAGGAGTCAGATGTCAGTGGTTCTGAAGGAGATGACAGATGGATCTCTTGGTTTTGCAACTTGCGAGGCAATGAGTTTTTCTGTGAAGTTGATGAAGAATATATTCATGATGACTTCAACCTTTGTGGGTTGAGCAGTCAAGTCCCGTACTATGATTATGCGCTTGATCTGATATTAGACGTTGATTCTTCTCAGGGTAAGCGACCTTTTTTAACCGGAATAATTTAGCGATAACTCTACTTATGTGATGTTTTTGATTTGCGGAAATGCCATTCCAAGTATGCATCGACAAATGCTTCTACATACAGTAGATGTCTTTTGTTTCAATTATTTCCAGTATGCCATTAGTAACTGTCTGACATACAATGTGAAGTCACCTGCTAATAACTTTCAGGTTTCATACTTTTAATATTTTTGGATAGATGAACAGGTTCATTCTACATTCTTATTGTCCACTCTAGTATGTAATAGTGCGTTGTTTGTGGCTGGTGACGTAATTGTAACTTGCATGTTGAATTTCCAACGCTGTTAATAGTCTAAATGTTATACAAGTTGATGATGATTGTGTGCAGCCCTTCCGTCTACTCCAAATGTTTTCGCTTATTGTAATTGCATAGCTTTAGTTGTTTGCTTTTATAATGAGTTTCATAACTGTGAAGCCAAGACAGCTAAATAAAAAGCTATTCAAACTGCTGTTGCGCGCCAATGACATTTAGATAGTAGATTGCATGCAACAATAAAAGTCGCCACTTTGTTTCTTCGTCATCCTTTCTATTAATTATCTATTAAGCTGCTTCAACTTCTCTTTTATTGGACACTTATTAAATGAAACTGTATATAATATGCATGACTAGAGAAATAAATCCATGCTATATTGGTGTAGTAAAGAAGAAGAAGAAGAAGAAGAAAAATTCTTTGTACATGGTCTCTTAACAAAATTTAAACAATTGCCAACACAATGCTATTGGAAAACTGAAAATTACTGTATTTTTACACATAATGCATCCCGCGTCTTATCCTTTGTGAATCTACCAAGTATAATGCTCAGGGTTGCTTATAAATATGGATTTTGGCAGTTGATACATTTACTGAAGAACAAAATGAAATGGTTGAATCTGCTGCCGAGATGTTATATGGTTTGATTCACATGCGGTACATTTTAACTAGCAAGGGGATGACAGCGATGGTAAGATGTGTTCCGTGTATCGTAGCTTGCATATGCGATTTTATTGCACAGTGTATAGCAGCTTGTGTTAAATTAAATTCTATTTACCGTTCTTAAATATGTCAACTGCAAATATGCACAGCTAGAGAAATACAAAAGTTATGACTTCGGGAGATGCCCAAGAGTTTATTGCAGTGGTCATCCATGCCTTCCAGTTGGACAATCAGATATTCCTCGTACAAGCACTGTAAAAATCTACTGCCCAAAATGTGAAGATATCTACTACCCACGATCAAAATATCATGGCAGTATCCTTTTAAATGTTTTGGATCACTTTGATTTCATGTCCCATTAGTTGCGTGTCTGGTCTTGCAACTTTAAGTCGTTGTCCATGCCTGAATGGGTTTCACAGTCAATTGTGTCTTGCAAATCACTAAAAAGCTGCACCAGCTTGTTCAAAAGGTTCACTTGACCAATTGATAGTTCTTATAATAACCTTCTAAGGAAAACACTTAACATGTCCCGGCTAGTCAGGCATTGATCTTTTGTTCTTATTTGGTTGGGTAGGGGTTTGATAACCAGAACCACCACAGCTTTACATTATTCTCGCAGCCATGACTTGTCTGATTGTTGAAGGTTAATACATTATTGTTACTCTATTCAACTTTCCATGACCACATTTAAAGATATTGACGGAGCTTATTTTGGCACCACTTTCCCTCATCTGTTCCTGATGACTTATGGGCATCTGAGGCCACAGCCGCCTACTCAAAGTTATGTCCCTAGAGTTTTTGGCTTCAGGTTGCACAAATCATAACTCAAGTGATTTGTATTTAATATTTATGCAGCACTGGAGGCATGTATGAAGGTTTTGAATATCAAACTGAAATAGCGTTAGCCAGCAGCTTTCTATCTTGGCATATGTAAAACCTTGCTACTAGAAAAATTTATTGATTAAATTTTCCCCTCTATTGAATGCAATTTTTTATGCTAAATGTCAATTGCACACCGTATTCAAAGAAACATCTGAGAACGTGTCAAGTGTATCATCTCAGTTGCAATAGCTGATCTCAGGGTGATGAAATGAGACTGCTGATGAAACTATACATCGGAAAAAGTTCACAATTTAACGTTTACAACTTTCGATAGAAAAAACTGCCCATGCAAAGATAATCTTGATCCTAATATATATGGAGGAATGGCAGTTACTAAACAAAATTATGGTCCAACAAAACACAGTTTTGTACTCGAAATGTAAGTTGCATGAAGTAGAATGAGAGCATCTCATCAAAGACGCCCCGATACAAAATGAAAACTTAAGATTTAACTCTCGGTCTGCTCCCTGAGCCTCCTGATTGTGCTCCTAACAGTTACAGCACTAGCAGTGCTGCATAATTTCAAAAGAGTTTTCAGAGTAAACAAGCAGCCCCAGCAAATCTTACTTTTAATTAATCTGGCATTATTGAACAGAAATACTTACTTCAGAGTATAGGCACCGCCAGCCTTCACTTTGCCACAGTCCTTGCACCCCCAAATACCAACTGCTTTTCTTTTCACAGCATACTGAAAAAGGATAATGGTGGGTTGCGTATGAAACCAAAATAAAAATATGTCACGATTGCAAACTGATGGGAAGGAAAAAAAAACACAACAAACCTTCCCGCAGAACTCGCAAAAGTATTTGCTGTGCTGACTGACTTCCATTTTCTTAATCTGCTTCCTCAAACTGGCACCATAACGAGTACCTAAAGATTCAAAACATGTTCTAATTAGGTCCTGATTTTCTTAATCTCCTTTACAAAATGCCGTATATAATAATAAGAACTGATGTGAGAGGTGACACAATTTGGGCAAATAACACATTTGGATTTCAATTGGCGTGCTAACACACAAGTGAAACAAACTCATAAACAGAATGCAAGCATTTGCAACATGATAACTGCATAGCCACATCTATAAACAGCAGTAAAAATAACATACCATATTTGCCGACAATCCCAGCCTTCTTGGTTCTCTTAGTCTGCATAAATTCATAACACAAGATAACATTTTAGCAAGACGCGATTGAAAAGATCAATCCACCACCAAACACCTAATTGCTGTTGTTGCCCTAATCCACCAAGTCCAATATAAAAAAAAGCACACAAATAACTCAAAACAGTGGACTGGTTCTGGCCATTTATGAACAAGAAAAACTATAGCTCTACACAGACTTCAACATCAGAACATAGTGATGTAGCCATAGGTAGACGTATTAAGTCTAACGAGTTGAACAAAGGTTAGCAAACGTACCATGATGGCGATAGAGATGCAGCAAAATCCTCGATCGATGTCAAGCGGCTAATAAGTTGAACATTGGCAAACCGATTTGATCTGGAACCTTATGTGCTCCAACCGGAGCCCTAAAGGATCTTAATGGGCCGATACGGCCCACAATCACCAGCTTGGTCTTTTCCTAACAAATATGTAACTTAATTTATAAGTTTAATTAATAAATAAAAAATTTGAATAAAAAACAAATATATTTATAGAATTTTATTTAATACATAAATAAAACCATAGTCTCTGATGCATTTGAAGAACACCAATCAAGCTGAATTCCAATACAAAAAGAAATCATCGTAGAGAGGTACTACTACTACTACTACTACATAAATATATAGTAGGAATAGGATTAACCAAATTCTGGCATCAAAACCACACATCATTTTGTAACAAGGAATAAGTAACAAGTTGGAGAGGTTATTTATTAATGTTTTGCTTTAATGACTCTATTGATGATCAGCCTTGGGTTCCGGCCACAGTTTGAGAAGAACGGTACGGAAAATTTCAACTTGCCATTGGGTGATTGTAGATGTACTCAATGGCGAGATTGCAAGAGTCGATCTTATCGGCTTCCTTGTCAGGGATTTCTAGTTTGAACTCTTCTTCCAGTGCCATCACAATCTCTACCGTGTCCAAGCTGTCTAGCCCTAAATCTTTCTGGAAATGGACATCCTGTGTCACCTGCATAATAAGTTGTAAGAGAAATTGCTGAACACCAAAATTTATGGTACTTGCTACAAGCGTTTTGACCATAAAAGTGTATTTACTGGACACAATATATTAAGTACTCACCATTCAGTGCTTTATTAAATACTACATTATAAAAAGATGTTGGTATTTATGTGAAACAAAAGATGGATACATGATCAACATTTAAAACATATAATAACATAACAAAGAATCCTGTCTCAATAATGTAAGTAGAAAACGATAAAACAATCATCAAATGAAACCCAATATTCCACAGTGCTGACACTGTTAGGCAAGAAGGCCACAAAACCATATTGATGATTATATACATAAAATAAACAAGAAATATCGAGCTCGAACAACAATTGGATACTCCTCCATAACATAACATTAGCAAATATTCAACTACCATGTCAGAAAGAATCTCACTAGAACTACTGGCTCGTAGTGTTAGTGTATAGTTCAATTAGCTAATTCCCCTAAGAGAGCCATCAATACTGGCGTCCCTTATATGTAGCCATGTTTCATCAATATAATAAGGTTGGTGCCATACTACTGTCGGGCGTCGGCTACAGATACGTGACATTTAAAAAAACAAAATATGACACCATTCAATATCTTAACACTTTTAAACACAAGCGCGACTTTACAGATTTTTACATGGGACTGGTACACTTGCAGCAAATAAACTACAAGAAAGTGGAAACTACAACAAACTTAAAGAGAAACAAGATCACATGACAGATCAACGGCTGCGAAATTTGTATGAGGTACTTCAAATTTGGCTTCTTATTCATGAAAACCATCGCTATCAGATAGTAAGCAACACCAACAAATCATGTATTCCAGAATTCAATGCCAGGCAAGTATGATAACCTGTTTCCTGTACTGCTCCATGTTCATTAACTGGGTATATATATTATGAGAGCTTCACCTCACATTCATTCGTAATACTGTTAGCCACATCTACTCCATTTTTTCCACACAAAAAAACTATTAAGCACTCTCGGACTCAGAAAGCCACTCGAAGTTGTTTTTGGAAACCTTGTACATTTTCTAGAGCAAGGGTGGAATATGTTGCTACTGATTAATTTTTCCGCACCCAATTCCTAGACAGTGCCAGCTAGAATTAAAAAACAGTACATTACAAATAAAACACTGGCTAGAATTTAACAAGTCAGCTACAGAATCAGTCTAAGGACTTCCTAAAATTAGGGTTTATGCAGACAATACAATACTCCGATCAATGCTATTTTCACAAATCTGTTTTACACGCAAAATCCACAGCACCAGATGATATTTCCAATTTACAGCTGTTTCAAATTCTACTCTAGTTTCTCTCATCCATTTCGAAATGCTCATTTCAATAATAATCCACAACGCATAAACAATCAAACAACAAAGAATAAGCATAATTAGCATTGAACGGCGACTGACTAACCTTCGACGGATCGACCTTAGGGTAGCACTTGACGACAGAAAGCACTCGATCGATGACGGCATCCTTGCTTAGATGGTCGTCATGAGACGACATCGACCGGACGGAATGACAGAAGATCTCAGGACGGTCGAGCTTCGACCTGGCTAGGGTTAGGGTTTGCACCGGGACTCTCATGTGCCGAAGCATCGCCGCCTTCATTGTCCACAAAGCCATTTTTTCTCTCTCTTCACAATCACTCCCAAAACTCTCTCCAACTCAGCGAAATCGAAATGTGTCCCTTTTTTGCAATTACGAACTAGCCTAACACTTGCTAGTAATTTTCATAAACTTCTGACACTAATCGGATATTATTAAAACTCCGCTGATCCTTGAAACGATGATCGTGTTACGTGTATACATAATACGCAGCGTTTGGTACCGATGAACCGAGAAATTTCCTTTTGACGCGGAAAACCAAATTAATTTCTAAAAGAGGAGAAAACAAAGCGAAGAAGCTTCCGTACTCTACATCGATCTCGATCGGGCGAGATCGTAATTTACGTGAGGGACTTCCGACGACGATCCGACTCCGACTTCAACAGATCCGGTAGCCGACTCGTCGGGATTTTATCGACCGGATCTCTGTCGGTTATTCTCTAATCGTTTCAATGGCGCCAGTGTCGGCTCTTGCCAAGTACAAGTTGGTGTTTTTGGGGGATCAGTCGGTGGGGAAGACGAGCATCATTACTCGATTCATGTACGACAAGTTTGATAACACTTATCAGGTAGATCGGATCGGAATTTTTCTATTTTCTACGGATTAGTTGTTGTTGCGGTGAGAGAGTGCGATCTGGTTGTTTAGGTTGGATATCATGGCGGATCGTTACTGTCTAATCATGGAATTATTCTCGAGTTTAATTTGATTTTAGATCTCTGCAATTGCTTATTCAACAAGCTGATGAAGTGATGTAAGTTTGCTAGTATTTAATTTGATCTTGTGTTTTGAAATGATTTTTAGGCTACCATTGGTATTGATTTTCTGTCCAAGACAATGTACCTGGAAGACCGAACAGTTCGGTTGCAGCTATGGTAAGATCAGTGGTTCCTTTTCTTTTTTCTAACAATAGTATGATTTGAGAGGTATTTTACATTAGTTAATGATTTGTTTTAGAATGTCCTGTAACCTTTAAATCAACTAGTCGAATCATTTATATGAATTGATCCACCTCGCTAACACCACTATTTTTTTCTTTAAGATTGAAATACCATAATTCACCACCGCATTTTGAGTAATTCCTTGAAAAACTTGAGAAACTACTTCTTTGTTCTTGTAACAAATAGTGTTTGCAATTCTTTTTCGAACATCACAGTATTATGTTAGCTTCTTTTTAGACTTTCGAAAGTAAAGTGTTTTTCATCTGCCTTATTGATTGCTAACAGGGACACTGCCGGACAGGAAAGATTCAGGAGTCTTATTCCCAGCTACATCAGGGATTCGTCTGTGGCCGTTATTGTGTTTGATGTAGCAAGTATGTCTTTTTCTCCCTAGCCTTGTAGTTTAGGATTCCAGGTTGCAGACCTGTGCGTCCATGGTATATATATTCCCGCAAAAAAAAAATTTGTTGAGGTAGCATAGTCATTTCATTTCTGATTGGTTGTGTGATGGCACTGTCAGAAATGTATGTTGCTTTTGATTCTTTTTGAATTATAGAGCAAAGCACTCACCTGCAAGATCAATCATTTGATGTGATAACAAATTTTGACTAATACTTAACCTTCTATGTATTTAGGCAGACAGTCTTTTCTAAATACTTCCAAATGGATTGAAGAGGTCCGCACTGAGAGGGGAAGTGACGTTATCATTGTTCTTGTGGGGAACAAAACTGATCTTGTTGAAAAAAGGTAATGCTGATTATTCTATACAATCATCTGGGATGAGCTGTATGGACAGCCTTGTTCTCATTGCATATTATGTATATATTATCTTATTTGTGCTTTGGGAATTTCATTTGAATAATGTAATGACCAGAATAAGAAAAAATAAGCATGTTTTTCCCTTTTATCTCTGAATAACAATACAAGTCACCATAGTAACTGAATACATGGTCCGTAGAATTACTTCTGTTGAAGAGCCCATCAGGCATTTTCTCGAAGGATCTTGTAGTTGATAATGTTCGTGTGGTAGGAATATGTCTACTAAAATGATTGTTGTGACAATGATTTTCAGATGGTAGTTTGTTTTTTGTTTTGCCATTATTGAAGTTTATTTTGTTATAAGTTTATACTTATTTTTGTTCCCTACAAATAAATTGAACAGACAAGTCTCAATAGAGGAAGGGGAAGCTAAGGCTCGTGAACTTAATGTTATGTTCATTGAAACGAGTGCTAAAGCTGGATTCAATATAAAGGTAAACTACTGCCCGAGTAACTTAAAGGATATTTTAGTTCTGCGCTCATTCTAGCATTATGACTGCACTTTATTCTTTACTTTCCCTTAAGATCATTCCTGCAGTTCACTAGTCACATCGTAAAGCTCTTTTCAACATCACAGTAGTTCTTGTGATGATAGGTCAACGAAGTACCAGTCTTTTTCGGAAATTCTATAATGCACTTTATGTCATGTGGTGTTCTAAGCACTTATTATGTTGATCAAGCAAATCAGATAGCAATATCCGTGTTTTGTGTTGCATCCTGAGGTTTCCATTATTCTCGCAGGCACTGTTTCGGAAAATTGCAGCAGCATTGCCAGGTATGGAAACACTATCTTCAACAAAGCAAGAAGACATGGTGGATGTCAACTTGAGGTCCACCAATGCAAACGCATCACAGTCGCAACAACAGTCTGGAGGTTGTGCTTGTTGATGTGATACTGATGTGGGTTCATACTAGACAGGCTTCTGGTCAGCCCACGATGAATGATGAGTTGCCCACCTTACCTCTACTCTACTAGCTGCTGTGATCTTTGAAGTCTGTAAAATTATCAGTATGATATTTCATTTGTAGACTTGACTATAGAGAGCGGGCATATCCTGTTTTTTTTTCTTCTCAAAACTAGATATTTGCAATTTAAATAGCACATTGCAGTGGACAAGTACTTGTTGATTGAATATCTTATATGTGGTTGCTGAATAGTAACTTTCAATGGAACAACTAATTCAAAGTTTACCAATATTCATCCTTGTATTTAAACCATTTTTCTTTTTAGGTCACTTACCATATTATTGTTAGAATGCGGTTCAGATAAAAACTACAATTATTTATGAAAACTAAAAATTAGATTTCAAGTCGACACGTGTCAAATTTCGTCGAAATCTCAGATATAACATGAAAGGTCAATGTAGTCATTCCACATAACCTGAATTTCAATTCAGACTTAACAATGTCCAAGTTAAGTCCGATCAGACGTAACTTATGCATTTGTTAAGTCTGAATAATTTTTTGGACGTTTATACCATCACATCTGTTTTGTATTTTTAAACAAATCTGTTTTATTTTTTTTATTTACAAAAAGTGCCCCGAATTATGATTGATTGAGAGCGCTATGTGTCGAATTCTTCGATGGTTTATAGATTTTATATTTAAATGTGATTTTTATGTGATTCAAAGTCTTATTGTTAATAGTAATATGTGTTGGGGGTGAGTTTAACATGAGCGATCTGTGAAATATACCGAGATTCAAAGCCGTGTCTAAATGCAGAACAATCTTAATGTGTTGAACCCATTTTTGCCGCGTTGCTGATCTTCTGAAGGTTACAGGTGATGGTTAAAGTTACTCGCCATAGTTGATATATGTATTTTTTTTTGATAAGGCCATAGTTGATATTAATATCTTCACCAAGTAAAATTTTTTTTTTGTTGTTGATGGGTTCACTAAGTAAATATTACCTACCTAGTTTTTGTTCAATACTTGTAGCAAACTGTTCGCCGCCGACATCTAACACGTAGTCTAATTGCAATATAAGAAAACACAACTAAGTGGCTCGATGATGAGAATTGTCAAAGGGCCACTCTTAAAGCATCGACTTAATAATAGCACAACGGCACAACCCAACCCAGATTTCAAGGCAACTAAATAAACTAACAATGGAGTTCCTCCAAACACGTGTTAGGAAGCATACCATATGATGACGGACCAGTTGACATAAATGCTTTTTGTAAGATATTTATTATAAGACTGACCTACATCGTAATGCAAAAATCCACCACATAAGAAGGTGCCCTACTATTCTATACAGGTGCGTCTGAAAACAATCACAATTCCAACGTTCTGAAACTTCAAGAAGTTTTCAAACATGACCAATTTTTTCCAGCAGCTTTTTCGGACTAAACACACTACAAAAAAAAAAAACTAAAATCTCAACTAAAATTATAACTTATGCATAAACTAACGACCAAGTCATAACGTGCATGAGAAGCAGTTGCAGCACACAAGTATGGCATTTGGTTTTACATAAACATCTGACTTATAAAGACTATATTCATGGTGACAAAGGAAGCTCAACTGTACGTACCAATTCATTAAAGATACTCATCCATAAAAGCTCTTAGTTGAGCCAACGCATCTTTAGCAATTAAGATGAAGCACTACTGGAGTTTTTAATGTTGCTGGCAGTGACAGAACCATACCATACCACTCCATTTTCCCTCATCCCAAATTCCATCTTTGTTCCTCCTCAATTCAATCTCTAAATTCCCAATTTGTCTGATCCAGTCTAAGTAAGTAAACCCCACAACCAAAATGAACATACATGAACAAATGTACTGAAATTTCCAACAATGCGCTCTCAAATTTTTTATACTCTTATCATTCAAATTTCAATGCTGTATATAGCACAAGTCTGCAATATGAGGAAGAGAAGAAAAATAAGGAAGGGTAAAATAGTAATTTGATCATGTACCGGGGATCAATGGTGATGGCTGGCTCTGCCGTAATCGGCGAGCTTTCTGGACCGATTGCCGCAGTAGGAAGAGGCGGTGGAGAGATGTGGATTCCCAGCCGACCTGATTTCGCCGGAGAATCCGATGATGTCATTCGGCACGTTCTTCTGGTTCCACAACCGAGCCGGACTGGCTCTCACTAAAGGACTCATGCAGAAGGCCATTCCGGAAAGGTTTGTTGAGCTAGGTTTAACACTCCGCGCCGGCGTCCGTTTACATGAATCGGAGATGTAGCAGTCGATCCTCGGCTCGTCGAATTCACTAGCGTCGGCGCACGACATTCTCTCCGGCGTCATTCCTCGATCCATTACCACCACTCGACGCGGCAGCCTCTCGCCGTCGCCGGTGGTTTTAGCCGGCTTAGATTTGTGCTTCCGACGAATCGAACTGAACCATGACGAGGAGGAGGATGTGGAAGGCTTGGTTTCGTGCGGATCTCTCGGAAGCTTCAACTCGAAATCCGATTTCTCCGATCTAGGTTTAAACAAGTTCGAAAAGAACGAAAACCGTCCGCCGTGCTTCTTACCGCTCGTCATCTGCCCTATCTGCGGCGTACTGTAAAATCTCCGATCAGGCAGAATCTCCTCATCCTCATACAGCTTCCTACCCCGAGCGACGTAAGGCGACACCGAGCGCGGGAAGAGGATCTGGTGCGAGTGTGACTGCGGATGATTATCGAAGTCGGATTTGCGGTGATGGTCTAGTGAAGAAGCTGCAGCGAGCAATTGAGCGTGGACCTGGTTGCGAGAGCGGTGGGATTGAGCAGCGATAAGTGAGATGAGGCGCTCGCGGAGGCAGGTGGCGCAGACGCCGACGGTGCTGCTGGAGTCGGATATGTGCCTTTTGCACCTCATTCGAGTAGCTGGCTGGATCAGCGATGAAATTGATTAGGCGGAGGTGGCAGCGGAGTTGGATTTTGCGATCGGATTTGGAGAGATGGTTTGGAATTTATACATGGAGAGTTTGAGAAGTGTGTTGAAGATGGAGGAGTCAAAGATTGGAGAGGCCGGAAGATATTGATGATGATAAATGACGATGCAGAATTTACTAAACCAACAACCACTTCAATCGTCATTTAAGTTAAGTCCTTAAATATATATATGACTTTTATCACTTTATTGAATTTCCAAGAATATAATTTTGCTTGATCCTGTTTTATTATCGGATTTTTATTATAGATAAGAATGGATTCACATTCGGTGTATTCAAGTTAAAAGTAGTCATTCGAAAACCACATCGTTTTTGATAAAACAAGACATGATCAAGCAAAAGTATATTCTTGGAAATTCATATCCGATGCACTTAATTTTTATCCATAAAAAAACCATGTAGTTTTGATAAAACAATATTAAAATTACGTTGTTTCATTAATATAATCCCTAAATTGATAACTAAACTCTTCTCAAAACTATGTAATTTTGTCTTAAAATATATAATTACGATGTTTCCTTAATTGACTATTTTTAGCTTGACTGCATGGGATATTATTTCCATAAGAATATACCAATTATACAATAAATTTTATAAAAAAAGTGCTTACTGACTTGTTTTTTTTGTGTGGAACATTACTGACTTGTTTGTTTGAAAAGCTATAGGTGAGATTTTTTGAATATAAAGTCAATTCATAAAGCATATTTTTTTAATAAGAATTTATATATCATATAGCTCATAGTTAAGAGTTACGGCGTCATCAAATCATTTTCTGAAGTTAAAAACGAACAACTGAATAAATTTTTTATTAAGAATGGATGAAAATTTGATTCAAGTAATCTGGATTTGAAAAATTTTACAAACTCCAAATTCGGTTTCCAAAATGGCCACTTTCCTTTAAGTGCCGTTGGAAAAAATTTCCAATTTATACAAAATCGAAAATTCATTTCCAATTCTGGCTAAACTCCAAATTCGATTTCCAAAATGACCACTTTCCTGTCAACGACGCCTAATGCATTAAGCGCTTTGCCAACGGCGCCTTAAGCCTAGTGTCCATTTTGGATCGAGATAATGCTGATTAAGCATGCTGACTTGGCAATAACAAAGTAAGCGATGTTTTGAATGTCGCCTTTTGTTAGGCGATGTCCTGAACATCGCTTAAAATACAGATATATTTGAGCCCTAATTTCATTCTATTGTTCTGTTGGTCTTGACGCAGAGAATTCAATTCTTCCTCTTGTTTATGCATTAGTAGAGAGTGAAAACATCGAGAGCTGGAAGTGGTTTATGACGTGCATTAGATTGATTTGATGATTGTGGTTCGTCATCGCGGGTATTAGGTTGCAGATGAGCGTATACTGGCTTACGTCGTTAGGGACGGCTTTGGTCCATTGTATTACATGCAAAATTACGAGGTAGACTGGTCTTTCATGACAGCCTTGGTGGAGAGATAGCATTCGGAGACGCATACATTTCATATGCGCCACGGAGAGATGACTATTACCTTAGAGGATGTGGGTGTGTTGACGGCACTTCCTGTAGAGGGTAGAGTGGTGACCAGGAACCAGGAGGTAGATGATGAGCTGTGTTTGCGGTTATTGAGAGTGGTTCCACCGCACGGGAAGAGGGATACTTGTGTCAGACGCACCTGGTTTAGGGATAATATGCAGGAGCTTCCAGCAGACGCCACAGAGGAGGTTGTACAGAGATATGCAAGGGCGTATATTCAGGTCATGTTGGGGTCATCACTATTTCCAAAATTTTCAGGCAGTGATGTTTCCCTGCACTACTTACCATTGCTGGCTGACCTGGATGCTATTTTGAGCTACAGTTGAGGTTCTGCGGTGTTAGCATATCTGTATCGGAGTTTGTGCAATGCATGTGAGGCGATGCACACACAACTTTGTGGATGTGCCATTATCCTTCAGTTGTGGGCTTGGGAGCACTTAATTATTAGTCGACCGAGGAAGCTTGCTATCCCTGCCCCACCTCCTGATTCTGATGTTGGTCATATGCGGCTTCCAGCTTTAGGATACAAGTAAGGAAACCAATATTTATTTCGTATTATTCATATTTTGAGGTCTTACTCTAACTATTCATTTAAATATTACAGATGGAATGTCTCCAAGTCATGGATGCAGAGATCACATCACGTGTTGATGTTGTACCGTGATATGTTGGATCGACAAGACACAAACGATGTTATATGGACTCCTTACACGGATGAGGTTTTGGGCACGCTTAATCCGTTGTGTATAGCCGGAAGAGATTGCTGGAGGCGGAAGTGCCACTCATTTGTTTTAATATCGCTGAGTGGCACTACCCATCACGAGTTCTTCGTCAGTTTGGATGGAGACAACCGGTACCCCCATTGCCACCACAGAGTCACAGAGATATGCACATGAGCAAGAGAAGAACTTCTGAGCCTATATATGAAGAAATGGAAGTTCACATGAATCTTTGGGATAATCATGTGGGGAGTGTTATTACCGGTGAGCCTGACACGGATGGATCATACCTGGATGCGTACTACATATGATACTACTCTGTTACTCACAGGCGCATTCAACCACCGATGGATAAACCTGCGCCGTATCGGCCATCTGCATTTAAGTTGAATTCACTTGTAAGTGTTTATACATTTTAATTTTAGCGTAAGTGTTGATATTTACAAAAAAATCTAATCTATGATAACTAACCTTTTCTACAGATCACGTCGCTAGTGCGCACATGCAAAGTGTCTTCGGAAGTTTTTCTTAAGACGACTGACATGGAGTCGAAGAGGGCACTCCATGATCTGTTTCATTCCACTCGTGCGGACTTGTTGAGAGTGGGGGAGGGCCTAGAATTGGATGTTGACACAAATTCACATTCATGATGGTATATGAACTTACTCATAATTTTGAAATAGTTATTTTTACGTCTTTTATACCTACTATTTTTTGGTAAATGTAGACTCCGATGAAGAGGTGGACTTACCAGAAGATAACTATGAAGTTGGCGGCCCCTTTCAAGTTTCTCAAGCGGAGTCACAAATGACTCCAACTCGGAGGGTTAGTTCACGTGCTAGAAGGTCACCCAATCGTTTTACGTCGGGATCTTGATAGCTAACTATTTGCTCTAAACTATAACGTTTATATATTATCATTTTGTAAGGGTGATGACTTATGTTACATGTTGCCATGTAACTTTTGTAACTTTTTACAAGTCATCACTTTATGCTTCACGCTTTTGTGTTGTTAAGTTTTGGTGGATGGGATTCTGATGGATTGGATTTGGTGTATTGGACAGGGTTGTATACTTTAGATGTCGTTTGCAGGTTGTTTTTGGGTTAGAAATTGAAACAAATACACAATACATCCATTTCAGGTTTAGGCGCCGTTGCAGACAGCGCCTAAACCTAAAACAAGTTAGGCGATGTCCTCAACAACGCCTTAAATTTGTGCTTCATATTTTTGAGTGCTGTCCATAACAGTGCCTTTGCCCTGTAAATCAGACCAGACTCTGCCTTATTGACGACTATTAAAGCGCTCTTACTAGAAGCGCCTTACTCTAGAGCGCTGTTGTCAAGAGCGCCTAAGTCAAAGTTGCCACATAGGCTAATGACTCAGCATGATATCGAGGTAAACAGGACACTGGACATTAGACGATGTTGCTAAGGGCGCTTAATGTCTTAGGCGCCGTTGACAACATCACCTAAAAGAAAGTGACTATTTCGTAACACGAATTTGGAAACTGGCCACGGGAGGAATTAAAATTTCAATTTTGCATAAATTGGAAATTTTTTCGCTGGATTTATTATAGTTTGAAATTCATGCGATGTAAAAACGTGTTTGAAGACTCAGCGTACTCATGGATCCTAATTTGGGCTTGGTCTTGGGCCTCGCCTTGGGTGAACTTTAATTATGATCATCTTAATATAAAATGTCTTTTTCTATGGGCTTAGAAATCAAATTCATTCAAATTAATAATAATAATAATAATAAAGGTCCAAAACGGTAGAGTTAAGGATTAACGTTCCAAAAAAGAATGTAAGAAATCACCTGGTGACATAAAAATATAAAATATTACTCGGTAACCAAAATGCAGCAGAGACCTCTGGAAGGTATTGTTATCCTCTCAATTTGGGTACTAAAAATTTGAAGTTTTGATAAGTTACAACATTTTGTATTCAGTGTCTCTGGTGCTGTACTATGTTTTTCCGATTCGGGATTCGAGTAGCTGCTTGATGTCATTCTCCACTCTCTTCCTGAGGAAAGGGTAAGGGAGCTTTTGAATTACGGCAGCAGCGAAAGAGAAGATGAGGGCCTTTCTGACTGTTTCTAGGTCGACGCCTCGGGCTCTGAAGTAGATGAGTTGGTCCTTTTCCAGGTCGCTGATAGCAGCTCCATGAGAACATTTGACATTGTCTGCAATGATTTGGAGATTTGGTTTGATGTTAACGGTTGCACGAGGCTCCAGGAGGAGACTTCTGGTTAGTTGTTGTGCGTCTGTCTGCTGAGCAAATCTGCACGAATACATTTTTCATACACTGGCGATTAGAAAGTCGCTGATGAAAATGTTTATCAATTTTATAAATTCAAGTTTCACATTGACACAAAAGTTACAAAATAAGCTGTCAATTCAAAATAACGAATTATAATAGCTTATCAAAAAAAGGTAACGAATTATAATGGGCATAAAGACCCAATGATGAATGACCTATGAAAAACCATGGATATTATCACAGTGCAAGAAACCTTTTCTTAACATATAAGTACAGTTTACTAACCGCGAATAGCAAAACAACTACCCATCCATCAACTAGTAAAGTAAGATGCCGAGAATCTAATCCAGAAAAAAACATCTCAATGGTTAGCAAATTATCCAATGGTTTTCTTACAATAGTGAATCCTGATGCTGTACAACAGTCTACGCAATCATAACAGGCTTATACATATTTCATGCGATGTTTATGGGAGAAATTCATACATGTGTTTCGATTATTATTTCACATGCACAATGGATCCTCACGGAATTCATGCGTCGAACAGTTCATACATCTGTCCCCTATGGATTTGGTTTAGAGTCAATTTGAAGTTCAATCCAGTATAATTGGAAGCGACTGGTTTGAGATCATGCGGAACCAAAACAAGTTTCCATAGTATTAGGACCAATATTTCCATCAAATCGAAATGCGGTAAACTGATAACAACTAACACGATAAATCATCCATAAAACTCACATTAAAGAATATCGTTAATTACCTGTTGACCTGGACATTCCCGTCAAATACAGCCTGCCCATCCGAATGAGCGACAATGCACTTATGCAATTGACGCGAAACACCTCTAGGATGGTCCAAGACAATCTTACTATGCAGATCTTGAGTTTGATCAGATACACACAAGTGAAACGTCGACAATTCAGTTATAGTGTCAGGTCCCAACTGCTTAACATGAACATTATGTCTGCTCAACTTCCCCCCGCTGCTTATCTCCACAAGCTTGTATGTACTAGCAGATTCCTGCACGAACCATTCCTAATGAATTCAAAAGCAAAA
Source organism: Rhodiola kirilowii (assembly GCA_033675215.1). Classification (NCBI taxonomy): domain Eukaryota; kingdom Viridiplantae; phylum Streptophyta; class Magnoliopsida; order Saxifragales; family Crassulaceae; genus Rhodiola; species Rhodiola kirilowii. The sequence continues at coordinate 5,875,893 of CM066193.1, read as the reverse complement.
CAAACCAAACAACCAAGACTCTCCTTCCAACGAGCTCAAGAGAATTAAAAAAGCGGAGCTTGAAGATGTATTTTTAAGGCTCGTGAAAACTCTGTTCGAACTCGTTAAAATTATAAGAGTAGCAAATGTACCTGCCTAACTGAAGTCCATTTGATATGAGCAGCATTCAAGGACTGACTCTGCGCATAAGAATGCTCAACTTTCGCTCCTTCACCCAACACAAACTCCGTCACGGAATTGGACCAGTAGCTCCCATGACTCTCCGCAGCAGCCATAAACTCCTCAACCACGCCGATTTCCCCACCTTTCTCCACCAACACGAGCACTCTAGGGTTCGATACCGGCAGCTTATCCTCACCAAAAACCTCAACTGAAGACGAATAGTATCTCAAATGCAATGGCTTCTCAACCACACAACCCTCCGGCACATAAACCACCACCACATCAGGAGCTCCCAATCCATTCAACGACCAGAACAAATCCCGCCCTTCAAACTCCCATACATACTCTCTCACCCTCTTTTCCAAAGCTTCATTATTTTCTGTACCTAGACTCGATAACGTCCCAATACACACACCTTTTTCAAGCCCTAATCCGGACAAATTGGATTCCGAACTCACAACGTGCCCGTCGATTATAACGAGGCTCGGAGACTCTTTATCATTCCTTGCCGCCGGAGGCGGCGGAGGAAGCGAGATTGGTCTGATGTTGGCGCTCTTGATAATCGAAGTGTCCGTGAAGCGGAAAGGCTCGTCCTTTCGAGACGGCCATGGAGTGGACAGCAGCGACTCCGATGATACGTCTCTGAGAGTCTGAAGCGGGTTCGAAGTGGAGGAAGACGGGAGCGAATCTTCTAGAATCTCGGCCAGCTGGAGAACGAATGGGTCAGAGAGTGAAGCGTAAGCTCGAATTAAGCAATTTCGGTTACTGGGTTTTGGCGGGAATCCGATTCCGAATCTCGAAAGCGTCTTTGAAGGCGATGACGTGGATTTCGGAGATAATCGGAGATGTGGACTGAAAGCAGTCGAAGCCGCCATCGCCATGGATTTGCAGAAAAGTCGTCGCGACTCGAGGAGGATCACACGTATGGTGAACGAAGCACGGTTCAAAACGACATATTTATCCTGCGTTTTGCTCAACTAGTGATCAAACGACGATATGATTCGTGTTTGAAGGATTAATCCGTTCGGCTATTCGGGTTGATCCGACCGAAGAGGATCACAATTCACATGTGTGTAGTGCTCAATCAAGCACGGTTCAAAACGCCATATTATTCTGCGTTTTGTGCTCACCTAGCGCTTAAACGACGATATGATTCGTGTGTAATGTTCAATCAAGCACGCTTCAAAACGACATATTATCCAGCGTCTTGTATCTGCTCGGCGGTAAAACCGGTTATGATATTTGGTTGGATCTTACCCGACCCGACTCAGCGGAGTGCAGTGAACGAAGCTTATCCGTGCAAAGCCCTAGAGATTTCGGAAGCTGAGAAAATCTGACGATTGACGAGGAAGATGATGATGTGCGTGGTGGTTTCGTCGTGTTCAACGGTGCCGTTGACGAGTTCCTTAGTGTTATCGAGTGATTTGATTCCTACTCGGTCGGCGAAATGCCCTTCGATTTCGTGGACTTCGTCATTTCCGCAGCTGCAAATCTCCACCAATTTGGTTTCCAATCCGTACAATCCCGTGCCAAAAAAGGTTTTCTCTCTCTCATCAATTCCACCGATTTTCGTTTTTTTGTACTTTCTGTTTAATTTTAGCGATTCTGAGATTAGGTTTTTTTATGTTATAATAATTTGATGGAAATGTGAAATTTTGTGTGAATTTGGATAAATGCTGCTTGAAAAATTTGAGATTTATGATTTTTCTAATTTTAACTTTTAGGGTTTTGATGTTTCTGGAAATTTTTATGTGCTAGATGACATCAATGTTGGTAGTTTAAGGTGTTAATGAGAATAATGGTATACTTTTCTACCCTTGATAGAAGTTTCAGTCGTCGAAATCGTGCAAGGTCAATATACTATAGGTTTGAACATTGAGGGCGAGCAAACTGCTAATAGTCGGGGATGTAGCTTTGATGTTGAATTGTGAAATGTTACTTGTATAACTCAATTTTATGCATTTTTGTGTTTTGAGGAGCTTCATTGTGTTTCTCGTTTATTGCTTCATTTCAAGTTGCGTGATATGAAGTTTCTTCAGTTTAGCCGACGTAATTTAATTCAGCTGAATGATGCTTATAATTGAATTTACTCATACTCATGCTGTTTTGGCTCAACTAGGGAGCAATAGTCAGTGCCGCCTGGACCAGGCGGTCTAGGAGTGAGGCTGCAAAAAAGCCAAACAAGAAATCATGGAAACAAAGAACAGATATGTATATGCGGCCGTTTCTACTCAATGTTTTCATCTCCAAGCGATTTGTACATGCGAAAGTCATGCACAGGGGGACAAGCAAAGTGATATCAGTTGCCACGACTAATGCAAGAGATTTGAGGAACTCGTTACCATCCCTCACTGACCACAATGCTTGCAGAGTGATTGGAAAATTGATCGCTGAGCGCTCAAAGGAAGCAGATGTTTTTGCCTTGTCCTATGAAACAAGGAAGGACGAGCGTGTAGAAGGTAAACTTGCAGTCGTGCTTGATACTATTCAAGAGAGTGGCATTATATTTGTCTAAGTTTTTCTTTACAGCTAAACAGGCAGTGATAGTGAAATTCATGGTTAGGTCAGAGGGACGCCATCGAACTGGCAGTCTATCTGTTCTGTCTAAAAAGTAAGGTTAGAACTTAGAACTCTCTGGCTGCAAAATGCCTAATGAAATGTAAGGTCTTTTCAGCTGCCAAATGCACGATAGATCGAGGCTTCCCTCAGTCGTATTCTATTCTGTTAAAATCGAATCAGTTGTGATTATTCCAATACAGTGAATCAGTTGTATATCACTATTCACTAGTCCATATTGCTGGCTTTCATTGTCATATAAAAAGTCATCAATGTCCTAAAATTGACTAGATTCGTTAACTTTCCACCACAAGTTAGCAACTTGGTCCACTGCCTTTATTCAAATTAAGCACATAGATGTAGACTTCGGCAACATTTCAGATCACCTAAACTGGATAAGTTGGCTAACTAAAGTTAAACTCTCCACTGCAGTTTTTTTTTTCTTCCACATGTCAAATTTTTTATTCAACTTCAACAGTGGTCTAATTTGTCTACTTTAAATACTTCCTGAGCTCTAGCAATCTGAACCACTAGCCCCAAATGGAAGTTCTAGCAATAGCATTAGTTTTCGTTTTTGCAGCTCTCATTCTGGTGATCATGAAGCCCTTTCTGCTGAAGCAACATCAACCCTCCAGCTCTGACCACGACTCACGATGCGTTGTGTGCCTGAACGACCTGACTCACGGCGATAAGATTCACCAATTGCCCATATGTCATCACTGCTTTCATACTAACTGCATAGATGCGTGGTTTCAGTCATCTGGCTCTGCTACTTGCCCCCTCTGCAGAATTCAGGTTTCTGATTATACTCCGATCAATCCCGTTGGCAGCTGCCAACAGCAAAACAATTTCTTGATACGTTTCATGTCTACAGTAGTCGTTTCGATTGGGGAGGTTTTGTTTAGAAAAGTTGGATGTGTTTTACACTTCGAAGATTCGTTTAAACTTCCTGAAAATTACATGTTCCACCTTTGATACATAATCTTGACTTCAGGTCAAGTGTCAAAACGACGTCATTTCGATTGATTATTTTTTTGGAATATAATAAAATGTCGTTATTTTATTGAAACGAATTATTTTGATACTCATAATATTTGATGCGCTGAACTGGATCTAAATTCATGTGTGGTTGACTGGTTGTTATAACTTATAAGTAATTTTTTTTTTTTTTGATTTGGATAACTTATAAGTAATTGACGTCAAAGAAAAGGATATATACCATGCAAAATTTTATGTACAAATTTCAACCACAGAAATATTTTTCTCATTTATTTTTCATACAACGTCTTGAGGACGAGCTCGTGCGGCTTGCCCTGAACCTGTAATCCTATAACAAAAACATGTGAGTTATAAGGGAGTTTGTGGTATTTATGAGTGTGTTTGGTCCCAGATGGGTCATAAAGAAAAGGTACAACTAGAAAAAAAAAGGTATTTCAGAAATTAATTAATTCGCCAATAGGGTGGTGATCTGTTCATCTGTTGGGTAAGGAGTTCACATTAAGATGGTTGGATACTTACGCCTTAGGTTCGAGTCGCGGGGCCACCAATCGTGTTTTAGAAAAGTGATGTGTGTTCTTCCTCTCTCATGGAGACTAAATGTGCCGAACATAGCATGCGCTTCAGAAGTAGAGAGATGTACCAGATGCGCTTGCGGATTCGATCAAGATACCTTGCTAAGAGTTTCGGAGATAAATATATATGTACTAGGTGATAAAGCTCATATGCATTGTAATATTCCTAGTTGTTGTATCTACTAAGTCGACACGAGAATATTGATGTAGAGGAGGAATGCAAGAGACAATTGGAAAGATGAGTGAGAATGAGTTAATCACTTTAATTGCACATATATGTAAATTAAGTATATTGACGTTCAAACAATCATTTAGAAGTTGTCATTTGAACAATATTTCTCTGTCTATTTATTGATGAACAATGACCGATTTAAACTTTTAACCATATCGTCGTCCTTGACGATATTGTCATAGTCGTAGTATATAATAAAACATCGAAATGTCGTAAGGCAATAATGTCATTACTATTACGGGGAAGCAATTTGTCCACATTTCAACCATCGAGAAGAACAAATATAAGAAATGAGGAGCGTTCGGTTGAGACCTTCAAAAGTTCGAGAATTTGAGTTTTCAAATCTCATAATCAGATCAAAATACACATTTAATTCTGCATGTGACACATGTTCAAAAAGTAAAGTTAAAGTTGATGTCTTTAACTTTGTATTAAATGCATATTGAAAAATGTACTTGGGACACCTGTCACCACCATAATAACTTAATGATGCATTTTGGAAGGTGACGATTGTAGTCAAATTTTCAAAAAAGAAGAATTCTCATTTGTGTGCTACTCTATGAGAAATATAGTAAATGATAATGAAAGGGAAATAACCAGAAGTCATACAAGGTCGTAGAGACACCAAAGGGAAATAAATGAAATACAGATGTTGGAAAAAGATTTCATGCAGCGCAACCAAAAAATTACTGTGTGTCGTTTCAATAAAAGCAACGTTGTTTCGATTGATATTTTTAATTTTTTAATTATTAATGATTGATGGGATAAACACATATAACCGTGATTCGAAAAAATTGTTAATGTTGACAGAAATGTAGATGTTTTTTTTTATTTGGGTTAATTGGTTAAGTTAGGTGATGTTAGAGGGACTTGAACCCTGCACGTGCAGGGTGGAGCGCTCAACCATTGAGCTAACTCACTTGCGCCCTAGAAATGTAGATGATTTATTATTTGAAGAATGAAAGTAGGATACTTCTACACAATACAATGCACACTTTTCGAGCATTCGATCTCCGTAAACGCACAAGACATCGAGTGCGGTACTCACACAACGACGAGTTTTATCGTCACTTTATTGCTTGGCTTCTATATTACATAAATATTGGTTTACGCCTTGAGTGGTTGAAAGCCGTGTTTAAGAGCAGCTTGCCAAATTGCATCAGAGTGCAAAACTGTGGAGCCACATTCATGTTCTTTAAATCCTTCCAAGATGTGAACTATCCCAGCAACACGACAGGCGCTCATCGCCCGTCTAGGAAGCCAATTCTGTGCCAAATTTAAATATCAAACGACACGTCGCTGAAAATAAGTGCATATAGTAAAGCTACAGTGCACGTAGAAGTTGTACTTACCTCGCAAGAATCGACGTTTTCAAGTGATGGAGGAGCAATCATAGCTGGAGTGGAATGATAGAAGCAGTCTCGACGCAATTTCTTGGGAGGGAATTGTGAGATTGGAATGAATAATGCGCCTTTCGGTGCTTTCAGATGTTCAGCTTTACTCAGTCCATCTCCAACCAGCCATGTCTGTTTTTTTTTTTGAGATTTCATGTTAAAAAACTTTACTATCTAGCTAAATAATTTTAAATTTCTTTATTTGTTTAGCATCGTCACTGTACCTGGATGTCATACATCATCGTCGAGAGGACGAGATTATGCCCTGAACTGCTCAAGTCGATGCTATTTTTAAGTTTGTCATAAACATTTTCATTTGTAGTCACAACCTGAATCAAATTCAAAACGAAGTCAAAAAATATGCAAAGCAAATAAAAACTTTACTAGAGAATACGTACCTCGATTCCTCTTTCGCATAGATTTATAGTAACATGAAGTGCAATTTTGGAGACTTTGCCGGTGAGGATGACTTGGGAAGTTCCTTTTGGGATTTTATCGAGCACAGTTGCAACTGCTAAGCTACTTCCATCTACTAGTCTTATTTTGAGATTTGGGTGGCTTTTAATGTGTACCTCTCCATATCTGTCCAGCTCCTCTACCTGTGAATTTAGTCACAGATGTCTCCATAACTATTCAAAACTCAAAAAGAGAGGTACGGCTAGAAAAATATAACTTCTTGCCTGATTCAGTAATCCAAGACTAAGAACTTTTGCGCCGATTTCTTCAGCATCTGATATCGCATCATTTAACAAGCGACTGATCGATTTATGCTGCGATTGCATCGAGTACTGTAACAAAAATACAAGATAACAAATCCATGGATTTGAAATTAGCAGACAATAATATTGGCAAAAAATGTATATTATCATTTATGTTACCTGAAATTTGTATTTTTGAATGACCCATGTTTGTATCATCAAGTCTTTAAACCGATTTCTCTCAGTAACAAAAGTGCGGCCATAGAACCAAGTCCACACCACGCACCACAGAGTGACAGGCCACATAAGCCACATGAACCATCTGGTCACGTATGGCTTGGAGGCACATGCCGCGAAAGCGAGCCTCAAGTGATAAATGGACTCGGGCGTCGTTAGATGGGTTATGTGCACCAAATCTGGCCGGTCTTCTTTTTTCTTGAGTGCAGATGCGTGAAGCTTATCGGTGGAGTCATCCATCGTTCCGTAAATGTAGTCATAAAATGGCATGAACAGAGAATAGTTTGTCCTGAATTTTGTATGGTGTAATGAATGAAACCTGCGCATGTTACCCGAAATATCGAACACAAAAACTATAGAGAAAACGCGATGTTTGTGTTACAGAGTTCACAAAAAATAATTTAGAAAATAAATAAATCAATATATGAAAATAAATAATTAGACGCGATTGAAAGGAACTTACGTTGGGGTGTACATGATATACTTAAGCGGCGGAAATATGGAAAATACCCATTTTGGGATGAACTCGAAGTTACAGTGTCCGATACAGTTCAGCATATCAACATAGAAGAGATAGCCAGCGATGCAACCAACAGAAGCCACACCGGTAAAAATTGGTATCATCATAGGCAGACCAAACAAAATGAAGTAGACAATATGCTCTGCAAATGGATGTATAACAGCTGCCCAAAGATGAAGAAAAAAAATTGTGCATCAATAACGAATAAATATATACATCGATAAATCAATATTATGACTAAGGTCTTGCGACGAAAAAATAAATACTTACAAGTGTGGGGCTCGGTGACAATTGATGCGTGGTGGTGGGAATGGTAGCGCGAGTAGAGGAAATGATGATGAAGAGCCCTGTGGAACCAGTAGTAGAGAAACTCAACCGGACCAGCGTGGACAAGAACTGCAAGTATAACCCCGTCTGTTCGCCACATTGGTAAGTTTGAGGCTCCGGGAACATAAGCAGTGACTAAGTTGAACAAAATTCCATTGAGCAGTATTTGATCATCCCTGCATAAAAATAATTTTGTCATAGTGAGTAAGATATTATTCAGTGCTAAAAATGGACTAACCAATTATTTTCTCTGTGAACTTGCTCGAACTCGATGTTCTTATCGACGATACGGTTAGTCCCTTTGGCAGTACGGTAGCGCGAATAAGAAATCCAAATCTGAGTATGTATCACTCTCATAAGCAAAACAAGGAGGAAAAAAAAGTTGGTCAAGTCCCTCTCCTTCTCATTAGCAGTAAGAAAATAGTAAGTACTCCGAGTTGCCCAAGGCGCGATAATCAAGTACTTCAAAAAAAAAAAAAAATTAAGCACGAACGAGTTAGTACTCAACTTGACGCACCCAAGTAAAATAAAATAACATGAATTTTGGAAAAACTCAAAGTACCTTGAAGCTTCCAAGCGGCTTCCATGGCCAGTCGGTGAGAATGCCAGGTCTAGACGCCATGCTTGGAATGGAACTCTTCCCTATTGCCGATTTCAGGTACCAAGCACAAACTGAATGGAGATCCCAAAGTGCCTAGCTTATTTATACAACTATTTTAAGTATTTTGCATCCAGAAATTAAGTACTTGATGTTGCCTGTCACATGTGCTTCTTTACGACATGTGCTTCTAAAATCTAAACTTAGTAATTCCGTCTTTACGACATGTGCTTCTTTACGAAAGGCTCTTTTAGAAGATGTAAAAATTTAAAATAACATCAAAGGGCCATGTTAAATTTTCCTAGTTTAATTGAATTACAATATCCTAATTTAAAAAATAGTAACTTGTTACATGTAAACCATAATTTAATATAAGTTGTAATTGAGGAGCGCTCAAATGAGAATCCCTTTTTTTCGAGAATTTTGAGAACCTTTTTTATGCATTTTCGTTTTTGCATAAGTGCACTTTTCGAAACCTGAAAATGCATAAACTAGGCAAAAATAATGCTTGAAACTGCACAATGAACGCAAAAATGTGAGTGGGACACATGTCACCTCCACATTCAAAGATGCAACTTGATCCAATGGTGAGATTTGGGGTCTCGAGTTTTCGAATTTTTAGGGATTCTCAACCGAGCGCTCCCCAGCTGTAATTATTTCTTCTCATTAATGATGTCGTCAGCGAGTGTGAATGATACACTTGACAAAAGTACAATAAAAGAAGTTGATGGTGATAAGTACAGAAGTCCAGTGGCGGATCCAGAGCTTCGTCAGAGGGGGTCTTAATTTTTTTTCGAACAACAAGGATATAAGTCGGATCCGGCAAAAAAAAGGTCCGCTAATGATCCAGCGATTTTTTTCCGAACAACAATGTCCGCTAATGATCAGCCAACCTTCTGAAGCTCATAAAGGTGTCATTCGATGTCTATTAAAGATGATCTACATATGGATCGAAAGCTAATTGAATGTTCTATAACTTTTATGTTTAACTCAAGATGAAATTCGGAGGTTAAGCCGATAAAAAAAGCGACCAAAGATAGATGATTAATTGAAAATTGCCAAAATTGAGGGGGTCTGAGCCAAACTTCTAAAGCTCATAGAGGCGCCATCCGGTGTCCGTTGAAGATGATCCATATATGTATAAAAATCTAATTGAATTCTCTACAACTTTCATGTTTACTGAAAGATTGTTGTTCCTACGAATGGTATGACTTTTGGTAAAACGTCTCCAGAGTGTTCAAGCAGGTGTCAAGGAGCTGTTCAACCAAAGATTGGAACTCGCATACAGCGTGGAACAGACGCACAGAAGTTTCCTAATCTGGGAATTTCCTAATAACGACGATATGCTGATTGGAGTCGGTTAGTGGCTGGAGTCGGTTGAAGATCAGATTGGTTGGCAATATATTCGAGCTACATTATCAAGATGCCAAGATTATCAAGAGGATATTCAAAAGATACTTAAAGATAGAAGATTTGGAAGCTTGAAAATATTTAGGAAAGATTTCCTAAATACTCGAGATTGAATATCCTAACTGATTTAGGAACCAGCCGTGTACTATAAATATAAGGCTAGGGTTTCCTTGATCAACATCGCTTTTGGAGAAATAGAAAACACGAGAGTGATCTTGAGTAGAGGAGGAGGAGGAGCAACGACCGACTGATCATTTCACATTGGAATATCAACGGCGAAGAAGCAATTTGTTCAGTGTGCTGATCAGGCTATTCTTGCTGAACAACCAAGCGCACACACACGGTGATCAAGACACGCTTTCGAGAGAAGGTGAATGGACTTCTGAGAGGTCCAAGACTAGGTCGAGAGGAAGTCTCGTCCTACCCATATGGGATTCAGGGAGAGCCAAGATCGTAAATCCGAAAGAAGGAGTGTTAGAGGCTAGGCGATTACAAACGAGGAGTTGTGTAAGCGTAAGTCCAATTGTAGCTCTAAACTCTTAATAAAGATTTGCTACCCTTTAAGGTATGGGAAGCCCCCCAGAGTAGGCTGTTGCCGAACTGGGTATCATATTGCGTGTCTCCGCATCATTCTGTTTCAGTGACTTATAGATAAGTGTTCGAAGTCTAGTTCAAACACCATCTGGATCTCGTCTTGAGTATGATAACTAGATTTAAATTGGTAATAGAGCAGACACTTGACGTACAGAGTGTGATCCGGCGACTGTTCAAGATGAGCTTGAAGGAGGGCATAACACTAACCGACCACCATTACTTGAAGGGCAAAACTTCGGCTACTGGAAGACCAAGATGAAAGCCTTTATGAAATCTCTTGATGAAAAAGGCTTGGAGAGCTGTATTGGTTCGATGGACGCAACCCATGATGGCCAACCTTGAAGGAATAGTTGTGCCAAAACCTGAAGCTCTATGTACTGAAGCAGATGAAAAAGCTGCTACTGGAAATTCAAGGGCCATGAATGCAATATTCTCTGGAGTGGATGAGAACGTGTTTAAACGGATTGCTGACTGTGAAATTGCCAAGGAAGCATGGGATATTATCAGAACAACCTATGAGGGTACTGACAGGCGTCGTCGGTACCTACAAATTTAAATTTAAATTTTCCTTGCGAGAAACTACTGTAGTGGCAAGCAAGGGTCGAACTCTAGAGAGCTAGATGGTTACTTGTTGTTCTGAAAAAGGAAAGACAATTGGGTTGTGAGTAATTAGGAAACAGTGCAAAAATAGGAAACAAACGAGATATGTCAATCAGAGAGAATATTCAGACTAGGGTTTCTATTGTGACTTGTTTTATCATCGACTTCTAATCATCTATTTTCAAGTTCCTGAGTGTGGTTACTTCCATTCCAAGTTATAACCTAAAGTAGGGTCTTTCCGGACGCCTACACCACAATCTACTTCCTTTCCGGGTTGTAGAATTCTAGTCCTAGCAATCTAATACTCCATTTTAAGATATATCAGATTAGTGCTCTATTTGTTCTCAACGGTCTAGTATCAAACAAATAGTAATAAGAGAATTGAATTGCTCGGCTAAACCTAACCGTTCCAAGTATCAATTTAGCTTCGCAATTCAACCAAGATAATTAAGCACAAGGACTAGTGGAATAATGAAAATAGCATTATCAAGTCTCAAAAACAACGTCACAATGTATGAAACCCTAGCTCGAATAAAGGGTTTAGCTAGACATAGCCATGGAAAAGACAATAACAAAGGAAAGAATAAACTTCTCTATTGCCGAGAGGGAGGAATGAGAAACCGGGCCGGAATGGCTGCTTGCGCCGTGAGGACTTTGGACAGAGGAGGAGAGCTCGGCTGTGAGAAGAGACTCTCGAATTTGGGATGATTTGAACTCTCCGCATGATGTCCTATTTATAGAGTGGATTAGAGCTTCCAGGTTCCTAAGGAGTCGGTCCACGTAGACAGTTTCCTAAGGAGTCGGCGTCTAAGTCGGTCAAGTCCAAAATTAGATTAGGAAAGGTTTCCAAATCTTGTTTAACCGACTTTGCTTGATCTCTAAGCTAGTTTGGCTAGCAAGTTCTTCTGGAATCTTCTAGAAGCTTCCCAAACCGCCACGCATGTATGCATTGAGGACGAGCTAAGATTTGTGGGCGTGGGCCTCGGATGGCCTGGAGCGCTGGGGCGCTGGCCTGGGACACGGCTGGGATGGCCTTGCTTCGGGCACGAGCCAGTTTCACTCAGGCGTTTTGTCTGGGAAGTGAGATCGTCCAAGTTTTTGGGTAATTTGAACAACTTTGTTGAGCCGGATTTGCCAGATTCACCCGTATGGTCGAGCAACTTGGTTTCGGTGCCTATCAGGCGGCGCGGGACCTTTGGAATTGGGCCAACTGCCAATCTGCTCGGGCGTTCTCCTTGGTTTTCCGACATTGTCCACCTTATTTGCTATTTTGATCACTTTGCTCGAGGTGGATTTGTCAGATCAGCTTGTTTGCCCGAGCAACTTGAGTTTCGTGTTGGTCAGCTCGGCCGGGGCCTGGATCTGCTCGACTGGGGCCTGGATCTGTTCGGGACTCCTCGGGCGCTTGTCGAGTTTTCTCGAGCTCTCCTCCAATTTCCTCGGACATTCCTTAGGTCAAGTGTAGATAGGTCGGTCCTCAACTCCTTGTGATGTTTTTAGCTCAGAAAGCCATCTTTTAAGCACGATTCCCCTTAGAGCTTCCAAATCACCTGAAATACAAAACAACACTAAGAAGTAACTGTTTGTATAATAAAGTGCTGGAATTGGTGGGATTTGTTGACTCGATGAGTCGTATAAATACGGCTCATCAGGTACAGACAGTGAATCTGACGATGAGGAAGAAGAGCATGAGAATGTCAATTTCGTTGGACTTATCGTTACTATTGGAGACATCAGTGAGACAAGGGTAGTCCATACTCTAGTGCAATGTCTGAACAGTCAGCTAATGACGCATCAAGTAGTGACGAAGAAGAATCCACTAATGAGACATTGGCCAAAACACACAAGGACCGTGATGAGAAGTGGCTGATGGTGACTAACCTGAACAAGAAACTTATAGAAACTGTTACTGGTCTGACTGAAGAAAAGGACAAATTATGGCAAGAAGTTGAAGTGTTGGTTACCAGAAGGTCGAACTCTAAGAATAAGTCACTTCCCTGAAGCACCAGATGATCAACATGAATCCGGATCAAGCATCTCTGCTTACACAGAAAGTGGAACTCCTAGGTGCTGTGTCCTCACTGAAAATTGAGATGGAGAAAACCAGAGGATTCATCCTGGAGGGATTGTGGAACTAAGAAAGAAGGTTGAAAACCTTAGTCGAAAAGAGGTTCATCTCCTGAATAAAGTAGAAGCACTGGAACTACAAATGGGATCAGCGAGAGATGAGCATGTTGCTACCATGAAGAAGTTTAGCTAGTTCAAGCTATTTATGAAGATGCTAAACTCTGGTTCAAAGAATCTAAACGCTATACTAAAATCTCAAAGAATGGAAGACGGACACTGAGGCCTTGGCTTCACTGGTGAAAGCAGTTCAAGGATGTCAACGTTTGTAAGCGCTGAACCAATGGTGGCGCAGAAGATGCATGTTGACTATGAGAAGACTCTTGTAAGACAAAGGAAGAAACTGACTATTATCACTCGTGTCAGACCTGACACTGAATGGAGAAGAGACACGTGCACTTGCTGGTACTGCTACCAGATAGGGCACATAAAACCAAAGTGTCGACTATTTCTAGCAGAACGAAGGGCGATGGAACCCAAAAACAAACCTCGGATGAGACAAGTTTGGAAACCAAAGATCAAGGAGGAAGTATGCTTGGTTGCTTTTAGCTCTTCCAGTCACATGAAGAAAGACCACTGATACTTCGACAGTGGATGCTCGGCTCACATGACAGGCAATCCTAAACATCTTATCAATTTTAAAACTGTTAGTAAACGTCAGTTTGTCACTTTTGGAGATGGAGGGAAGGGCCGGGTGATCCGATGTGGGACATTGAAGGTTCCGGATCTACCTGCGCTTGAGGATATCCTTCTGGTTGATGGACTAAAGGTGAATCTGATTAGCATTAGTCAGTTATGTGATGGAGGGCATCATGTAAAATTCACTCAAGATTCATGTCAAGTATTGGACAAGAATGGAGAAACACTGATGGAAGGAAACAAGTCAACCAACAACTGCTACCTTCTAGGCACTGATGGAACAGTAGCGGCACCTGCCTGCTTAACGAGCCAAACTGATGAACCATAGCTGTGGCACAGATGATTGAGGCATCTAAATCTCAAAACCCTGAAGAAATATCAACAAATGGGATTATTCGAGGAATGCCCTTAGTTAAAGGAGACTTAGACGTCATATGTGGTGAATGTCAGATCAGAAAACAGACGAAGGCTTCTCATCTAAAGACCACTCAGATCAATACCAGTCGACCACTGGAACTGATGCATTTGGACCTAATGGGACCAATGCAGGTTGAGAGCTACGGAGGCAAAAAGTATGTTCTAGTGTGCATGGATGACTACACACGGTACACTTGGACCAGATATTTGTGAGACAAGTCTGAAGCATCACAAAGGTTCATTGAGCTAGCTACTCTTCTTCAGAGGGAAAAAGAGGATAAAGGAGAAAATCAGATAGCTATAAGAAGCAATCATGGCAAAGAATTTGAGAATAGCACATTTGCAAATTATTGTGCCGAGCACGGAGTCGCTCATCAGTTTGCATCTCCCATCACCCCACAACAAAACGGTGTGGTAGAACGCAAGAATCAGACAATCCAGGAGATGGCTAGAGTAATGCTACAAGCCAAGAAAGTTTTGCTCAAAATCTGGCTGAAGCAATGTACACCTCTTGTCACATCATCAACAGAGTTACGATTCGCACTGGTACGGACAAAACTTGTTATGAGCTATGGAAAGGAAAGAAGCCAACTGTGAAATACTTCCATGTCTTTGGGAGTTAATGCTACGTGCTGAATTATCGAGAGTATAGACAGAAGCTTGATCCAAAGAGTGACGAAGGAATCTTCCTTGGGTATTCCCCAGATAGTCGTGCTTATCGAGTGTACAACAAACGTAATGGCACAGTTATGGAGTCAATCAATGTAAAGGTGAAGGATGAGGTTTTCGAGAAACCAGCATCAGAAGATGATGAAGATAGCAGTGGAACTTCATCTGAACCACCTTCTCAGACCCTGACTCCAGTCGATATAGTGACAGGGGGAGTCCTAGCGGAGGATAAGAACTCTTCAGACTCTTCCTCGGATACAGATGAAGACACTCATGCCCTAGCTATAACAACTGACTCTGCACCAGCCCTACAACCATCTTGGTGGATTGCTAAGAATCACCCTATCACTGAAGTTATTGGTGAACCATCTGCAGGGGTGAAGACTCGAGGAAAGGAGATAAAATATCGAGAATTAGCTGCTTGTTCATGTTTTCTGTCCACCATAGAACCGAAGAATGTCAAGGAAGCACTGCTTGATGAGGACTGGGTTCTGGCCATGTAGGAAGAGCTGGAAAAATTTACCAGGAATGATGTGTGGGACTTGGTCCCGCGACCTGAAGAAGTAGAAGTCATCGGAACCAAATGGATCTTCAAGAATAAGTCTGATGAGAAGGGCATTACACAAAACAAGGCTCGATTGGTGGCACAAGGCTACACTCAAATAGTGGGTATTGACTTCGATGAAACATTTGCACCGGTCGCAAGATTGGAAGCCATCCAACTTCTCCTTGTATTGGCCTGCAACATGAAGTTTTGACTGTTCCAGATGGATGTTAAGAGCGCGTTCTTGAATGGTTTTCTTAACGAAGAAGTATATGTTGTTCAACCTAAGGGATTTGAAGACCCACATCATACTACTCATGTGTATCGAATGTATGGACTCAAACAAGCGCCTAGAGCATGGTACGAGCGTCTCACGGTGTTTCTCGTCGACCATGGCTATGTGCCAGGGGGTAGATAAGACACTCTTTGTCAAGCACACAAGGTCAGATTTTATCATCACATAAATCTATGTTGCGATATTGTGTTTGGGTCCAGTACACAGAAGCTGGTGGAACAGTTTGTGACACAGATGCAAAAGGAGTTCAAGATGAGCATGGTGGGAGAGATGAACTACTTTCTTAGACTCCAAGTAAAATGGAAGGACAATGGAAGATTCATCTCACAGAGCAAATATGCCAAGAATCTGATAAAAAAGTTTGATCTTGAAAATGATGCTGGAAAGAGTCACAAGAGGACCCCAGCTGCTACACACGTAAAGATCACTAAAGACGATGCTGGAACGAGTGTTAATCAGATGCTTTACAGGAGCATGATTGGAAGTGTCCTATATTTAACAGCCAGCAGACCGGATATTGCTTATGTAGTAGGAGTGTGTGCAAGATACCAGGCAAATCCAAAGGAGAGTCATCTGCTGCAGGTCAAGAGGATCATCAAGTACGTCTGTGGAACTGCTGATTATGGCATCTGGTACACCAAGGATACAAACTCATTCCTAGTTGGGTACTGTGATGCAGACTGGGCAGGAAACGCTGAAGACCAAATGAGTACATCTGGAGGTTGCTTCTTTTTAGGCAACAATTTGGTTTCCTGGTTCAGCAACAAACAGAATAACATCTCTCTCTACGACAGAAGCAGAGTACATTGCTGCAAGGAGTTGCTGCCCTCAGTTGCTATGGATGAAGCAGATGCTGTCTGAATATGGAGTGGAACAGGAAGAGATGACTTTGTACTGCAACAATATAAGTGTCATCAGCATATCCAAAAATCCAGTATAGCACTCCAGGACAAAGCACATTGACATCAGGCATCACTTCATCAGAGAGCTAGTGGAGAAGAAGGTCATCACATTGAAGCATGTGACAACTACCAAGCAACTAGCTGATATCTTCACCAAGCCACTGGATGCTACTCAGTTGGAGACACTTAGATTCTCTCTAGGTCTATGTGTTGTCAACAACTAATCGTTCCAGGTAGAGGTCAGTCAAGAACAGAACTTCAGCAAACCAGTTGGACTAATCTATAACAGAAGAAAGTTGGAACAGACGGCACGTGATTGGAATTAATTATTGAATTCATAATTTCAGAGGTTTATGAGCCGTTTAGAGGAGTGAAGTGATTGGACAAATATCTCAAGAGATATATGCAGGTCAATTTTGGGAAGTTCAGGAGACAAATATATTTGAAAATCAAACTTGAAGATGAGACTGTTGCCTAAATGCACCGGAGACTCCTGAAACCCTAAGTACAACATCTCTCTCTCAAGTTCGACCCAAAAACAATGGTGAACACTCGAACTACCAAGAAATCCTTGACTGCTACTATCCCTGCTGCTGAGGCGATGAACTCGAAGAAGGTGATTGGGAAATCAGGGACTAACATCCCTAAGGAGAACAAGAAGGCGGCGACAGTAATTACAGTGAAATCCACAGAAGAGCTTGTCAAGGTGTCTCAACCTAACCTTAAATCAACATCAACTGAAGGAAGCAAGCAGACGGCAAAGGAAATTCAACGGTAGAACCACCATTAAAAGAGGTGATCCCTAGTTCCAAACCTTAGATTTCTGTGTCTATCCCTGTGAATGTGAAATCAAGGAGTGTGGAGGAAACTGGTGTTGATAAGGGAGAAAAATTAGTGGATGAGGTACAGGATAGTGATAGTAAGAAGACGAATGGTCTGAAAATTGTGAAAGAAGGTAGTCCTTGACCCGGAAATCATCAACGTCTACTATGCAATGAATGATCCGGCTGAGGATGAGGAGGAAAGCGATTATGACAAGATTGCTAACTGTATAACAGCCGCTTCATACCCATTCTGGGCAGAGAGATCCCTTCCAGTGGCAGATCTAACTACTTTTTGTTCAATGCTCTTCTTCATTGTAATTGTAAACTGAAAGCCGACCTCTCACAGAACTACAGTCAACAAAGACATGGGGCAGCTGCTATATCAAATTGGGAACCAACTGCTTCTCAACATGGGCAGACTTATGTTTCAACAAATTGCTGAGCATGCCACCTCCACCAAATCTCTGCACCAGATTGTGTTTCCTTCCCTCATCTATGAGCTCATCATTAATCAACACCGAGAGCTAAAGACATCCCAGGACAACCTTTCAAACGTGCCGCAGAAGTTAACTGTTGACCATTAGTTGTTTAAGGGTCGGCCTGTTAATGATCTGAAGGACCCCAAACTGAAGAGGAGAGACGTTCCTGAGTCTTCAATGAGGAGAACCGCTGCCGGCGAGAAGATGCCCCGCGCTGAAAGAGAAAGAATGATGAAGGAACTGGAGATCATTCTGGAAGCAGAACAGGAGCAGAGGAAAAGAATCACTCAATTGGTGCGTGCGCCGAGATATCCCAGCGATGATGAAGATGAAGCAGCTGATTAAAGTGCCAGTAAAACAAATGAAAGCTCTTCCATGTGAATGTTCACGCTACCAAACTTTGATCTGAACTTGACTCTTGAACTTTTAAATTTCCGGCGTACTGTTGGAAGTACTGTCGTACTTATTTGTCTAAACTCTTATTTTGAACACTCCTTGCCGATTTGTGGCAAAAAGGGGGAATCATTTTGAGGACGACTTAGTTTCCTCAATCTTACCAATACGAGTCTCTGAAGTCTAGGTAGTTAGAACTAGATGATTTTGTTTTGCCAAAAATGCCAAGGGGGAGATTGTTGTTTCTACGAATGACATGACTTTTGGAAAAATATCTTCAGAGTGTTCAAGCAGGTGTCAAGGAGCTGTTCAACCCAAGATTGGAACTCGCATACATCGTGGAACAGACGCACAAAAGTTTCCTAATCTGGGAATTTTCTAATATCAACGATATGCTGATTGGATTCGGTTGAAGATTAGATTGGTTGGCAATATATTCGAGATACATTATCAAGATGCCAAGATTATCAAGAGGATATTCAAAAGATACTTGAAGATAGAAGATTTGGAAGCTTGAGAATATTTAGGAAAGATTTCCTAAATACTCGAGATTGAATATCCTAACTGATTTAGGAACCAGCCGTGTACTATTAATAAGGCTAGGGTTTCATTGATCAGCATCGCTTTTGGAGAAATAGAAAACACGAGAGTGATCTTGAGTAGAGGAGGAGGAGGAGCGACGACCGGTTGATCATTCCACATCGGAATATCAACGACGAAGAAGCAGTCTGTTCAGTGTGCTGATCAGACTGTTCTTACTGAACAACCAAGCGCACACTGAACAGACTGCTTCTTCGCCGTTGAATTTCCGATGTGGAAATATCAACCGGTCGTCGCTCCTCCTCATCCTCCTCTACTAAAGATCACTCTCGTGTTTTCTATTTCTCCAAAAGCGATACTGATCAAGGAAACCCTAGCCTTGTATTTATAGTACACGGCTGGTTCCTAAATCAGTTTAGGATATTCAATCTCGAGTATTTAGGAAATATTTCCTAAATATTCTTAAGCTTCCAAATCTTTTATCTTCATGTATCTTTTGAATATCCTCTTGATAATCTTGGCATCTTGATAATGTAGCTTGAATATATTGACAACCAATATGATCTTCAACCGACTCCAGTCTATAACCGACTTCAATCTGCATATCTGCGATATTAGGAAATTCCCAGATTAGGAAATTTCCGTGCTTCTGTTCCACGATGTATGCTAGTTCCAATCTTCGGTTGAACAACTCCTTGACTTCTGCTTGAACACTCTGAAGACATTTTGCCAAAAGTCATGTCAAACGTAGGAACAACACTCTTTATCATGTCATTGTTTATGATTTAGAAATGATAACAAATTTCTTTTCTGTGTTCTGCATAGCCGATTTGAATGGAAGCTTACAATTTCAAAGTGAAAGTATTTTTTTTAACTATGAGACTCAATGTTGGTGGGATAACTGTTCAAATTTGGCACATCACTGATTTTCAAATAATCATACTCATAAGCCATATTACCAAAATTCAGTACAAATCCGTACACACGGGCAGGTTTTACTGATTGGGGATCATTGACAAATTCGCAAATTGCTGTCATTATAATTCAATGATGATTTGATCTGTAGAGAGTACTGCTAATTAGGTGAGATTTTTAATGTTTGGTTGAAAAAAGAAGTCTAAACTGTTGCTAAAAAAAGAAACTCAGTTTCATCCTACCAAAATCATATAGTGACATGTAGTTACAATTGGTCAGTATAAAAAGAATTAACACTCTCATCTAATCCTAATGTGCCTAATAACTTGTTGAAGTTTGCTAGTTCAGTTGAATTATACTCCTGAGCTAAAAACACAGAACTGTACATCTTTAACCATGATTCAATATGAGCTAGCTTTTAACTTTCTCGTTATCATCAACTATGTCGTCACCAAGTGATCGATACATTACAAACAAAGTACAATAATAGAAGTAAATAATTAAATGATGATTAGTACGTAAATCTACCCCGAAATCATAAAAAAAAAAGAAGTTACGGAAACATAGTAATGTCTCAACTTTTTATCCTGAATGTAACCTACCTCTTTGAAATCTGAGTCCCACATAGTGTTCGAACCGAGTCTTGAACATCAATCTAACAGTCACCGCAAACAGAATAGTACGAGCACAAACGATATGATATCTGGTTCGGTAACATCATACTCTAGGGGGTTCCCACACCCTAAAGGGTAGCAAATCTTTATTAAGAGTTTAGAGCTACACGTGGACTTACGTTTACACAACTCCCGTTTGTAATGGCCTAGGCTCTAACACTCTTCCCTTTGATTTGTGATCTCGGCTCACCCTCGATTCCCTATGGGTAGAACAAGTCTTTCTCCCGACCTAGTCTTGGACCTTCTCCCGAAGTCCAGTCGCCTTCTCCCGAAAGCGCGTATTGATCATCGTGTGTGTGCAGCGGGTTTGTTCAGAAAGAACAGTATGATCAGCACACTGAACAGACTACTTCTTCGCCATTGCATTTCCGATGTGGAAATATCAACCCGCCGGCGCTCCTCCTCCTCTACTAAAGACCACTCTCGTGTTTTTTATTTCTCCAAAAGCGATACTGATCAAGGAAACCCTAGTTTTGTATTTATAGTATATGACTGGTTCCTAAATCAGTTTAGGATATTCAATCTCGAGTATTTAGGAAATATTTCCTAAATATTCTCAAGCTTCCAAATCTTCAATCTTCAAGTATATATCTTTTGAATATTCTCTTGATAATCTTGGCATCTTGATAATGTAGCTCGAATATCTTGCCAACCAATCTGATCTTCAACCGACTCCAATCTGCATATCTTCGATAATAGGAAATTCTCAGATTAGGAAACTTCCGTGCTTCTGTTCCACGATGTATGCTAGTTCCAATCTTCGGTTGAACAACTCCTTGACTCCTGCTTGAACACTCTGAAGACATTTTGCCAAAAGTCATGCCAAACGTAGGAATAACAAAACGCTTCATCACCAAAATGATATCGTTTCTATAAAAATGACGTTGTTTCGATTGATGTTTCTTATATAACAAAATGACTTCATTTTGATCGGCGTCATTTTGACATTCGTAAAATTTTGATGGGCTACACCTACACGAAATCCAAATCAAATTATCACATATATGATATATGTAAATATGTATATTGACCTTCAAACAATCACTCGAATGTTGTCATTTGTACAGTATTTCCTAGTCTATTTGTTGATGAACCGCGACCGATAACAACTTTTCACCGTCTCTTCGTCCAGATCCGGTGCAGCGAAGCTATTTGCTACGAACAAAAACACGCCGTTTCAATTAAAACAGAGTCATTGTGATTAGAAAAAAAATAACAATTAATGACACCATCTTAATTGAAACGTCGTCATTTGGATACTCCACTGCACTCAGGGGCGGAACCAGTATAGGCATGTGGTGACAAATGTCACCCCCAGGTTGGTGGAAAATTTTTTTTGGATATAAAATTATATATATGTTTTGAAAATTTTGATCAAACATGTATCTTCGGTCACTATTTTTGTGAGCTTAACCTCTGAATTTCATCTTGGAGTAAACATAAAAGTTATAGAACATTCAATTATCTTTCTATCCATATAAAGAACATCTTAAACGGACACCGGATGACACCTCTATGAGCTTTCGAAGGTTGGGTTGGACCCCCTCGATTTAGGCTAATTTCGATCAATCATCCATCTTTGGTGATTGTTTTTATCAGCTTCACAGTCAAATTTCATCTTTAATTAAACATGAAAGTTGTAGAACATTCAATTAGATTTCTATACATATATGGATCATCTTCAACGGATACCGGATGACGCCTCTATGAGCTTTAGAAGATTGGCTCGGACCCCTCAATTTCGGAAAATTTCAATTAATCATCTATCTTTGGTCGCTATTTTTATCGGCTTAACCTCCGAATTTCATCTTTAATTAAACATGAAAGTTATAGAGCATTCAATTAGATTTCTATACATATATAGATCATCTTCAACGGATACCGGATGACGCCTCTATGAGCTTTAGAAGATTGGCTCGGACCCCTCAATTTCGGCAAATTTCAATTAATCATCTATCTTTGGTCGCTATTTTTATCGGCTTAACCTCCGAATTTCATCTCGAGTTAAACATTAAAGTTATAGAACATTCAACTAGCTTTCGATCCATATGTAGATCATCTTCAATGGACATCGGATGACATCTTTATGAGCTTCAGAAGGTTGGTTGATCATTAGCGGACCTTGTTGTTCAAAAAAATCGTCGGATCATTAGCGAACCTTTTTTTTGCCGGATCCGACCTATATCATTGTTGTTCAAAAAATAAATTTTGGGACCCCCCTCGGACGAAACTCTGATCCGCACTGATCCCGCTCGTTCGAGCACACGCCTCTCAACAAAGTCAGTCAAAAATTCGCTCGACCGAGCGATGAAGAGCTCGCCCCTGCATACGATTTTTTTTTGTCACCCCCAACCTCAAATGCTGGATCCGCCCCTGACTGCACTAAGTCTTTTCCATCCTTGACAATCTTTTCTTAGTCAGTCTACAATGAAACATCGTAAAGCAATAATGACATTACTACCAATTAATGACATTACTACCAATTAATGACATTTCAACCATCGAGATGATATGTCGACAAATGTCGTGATAATACAGAAATTAGCCCTCAGTTGAAAGTTTACTTGTAAATCCAGAACCCGAGAAATCAAGTATATTCATTGAATATATAGATGACATGTGTCTGACTCGTCTTTTTCGTTAGCTATGTACTTTCGAGAGTGCATTTTCTTAGAAATAAATTACTGATAACAGTAATGCATCCAGGATCGTGAATTCAAATCAGATTAAAGAGAACGTACTGTTAGAACCTTGAATAATCGGAAGCGTAAGACGTACACGCGAGTACACCGGATTAGGTCTTCCAGTCCTGTCACTAGAGTCATCTCAGCTTTTCCACCGGCTTTTCCACCGAGATGGCAAGAAAAGCTATCGTCTTTTCGATGTGGTGAACCGGGGATCATAATCCATATAAATATTGGTGTGTTAGGGCAACCATTATTGTCATAATTACCCTTCCGCCTCTCATAGAAAGATAATTATCAAATGTTATCTACACAATAACCCTCATGACATTATACCCATAAGCCAATATAAATTACAACTAGACCACTTTAGTTAGGCTTATTTAAATGATAGCACACATTCATTTTATTTACATGTGTGATCCTACATAATTGGTTAATTTACAAAATTAACCCAACAATCTCTCATTGGGTTACATGTGTAAATAATAAATGTATAACAAAAGTGAGCTGAAAATTGCTATCATATCATAAAGGTATATCCTCTATCTGGTTCATTAATTATGCTAGCATGGGATCAAGGCGGCCTTCGTATGCATCATCGATACTCGACCGAGCTTGTCACGGATGCCAACATAATTAAATGACATAGATTCATCATGAGTGTGTAGCATGGAAATTACATGAGTGTGTAGCATGGAAATTACATGAACTGTGATCTTACATGTCTATTTCCAACTGGTCCCTCGACATGGATTCATCATGAGTGTGCAGCATAGAAATTACATGAACTGTGATCTTACATGTCTATTCCCAACTGGTCCCTAAAGCGAGATCACCAACATTACACAGAGTGCATACTAGCAACAACAATTCTGCAAAACATAATTCGATAGTATAGATCAAAATCTATATCCAACATAGAGCAGCGCACAAGACAAACTCCCACTGAATATGAATATCATCAAATAAGGTAACTGGCATATGATGAGTATCCCACTGAAAGACCTCGGATAGTAATCCCTTTTATTAAACGGATCCGCAATGGAGTTTGTTACAAAATGCTCTATATGTTCACTATGTATCTCTTAATTACAACTAGCATATCAATATCAATGTTATCGCATTGACTATCTCTAGTTGCTAACAGAATATGGTTTAATCAAATTTGTCACATATCACTATACACGGTCTTTCGCAATACGAAATCGGAAGTTTTATAGTGACAATAAATACAAACCATATTCTTTAATTAATGCCTCAAATATGCTATTCAAAATTGACATAGCAATAATTAGATTAATTATTAATTCCTCAAATATCTGCACAACATTATCATGTATGTAACTTCCGAAGTTGAATCCATCTCAAATACATGTAAATGAGACCACACATGTCTCAATTGCGAATGTGTGTACCTCAAGTTCCATAGTGTAAGACAGTCATATCTCACTCCCACTGAACTGTGGTATACACATCAGCCATAATTTGTGTTTCATCTCCAAACAAGCAAGATGACAACACAATAAATATGAATATCATCAACTAAAAGAATACACCAAATTGTATCCGACTCGGAAGTCATAATACATATTCTTGAGGTAGTTGAGTTTGTCCTACTGAAATAATCAGTCTCTTGATTGGAATAAATAGACATTGTCTTGTGATTGATTATCCCGAGCATGCATGCAAATTTAATGAATCACACCATAATAAGAGACAATTTTCTCTTCAATAAGATTGTCCCAACCATATCTCCCCCCAAACTCAATTTCCTCAAGAATTATGAGATTCAAAATCTCAACAAACAAAATATGAATTTCAACGTCTTCAAATCTCATATATGAATTTTAAGACCGCAAGGAAATTCAACAACAAATTTGTATGCACTTTCAAAAGGATGATATTCAATACACAATTGTGCAATGAAGCACTAAAATATCGTAGATATTTCTCAAACAGAGAACAAGTCAACCCAAATAGACATGCTCTACAACACCATAAGCATGCATGTCATAGACTATACAATAAATAAAATAAGCTTTAAAAGCGTATCATGACATTCACAAGATATCGACACACATTAATAGCAAGTCGGAGGACAGTGGTATTAACTGTAAGTGATATCTTGTTCCAGGGAATAAATATTGACGATAAGGTGATGTCAAACAATAAACCATTGGAGGATGGATTTATTATTCACATCAAAAACTAAAGATCATCAACTATTTATCACTAAGTACGTCTGCAGCTACATTAAATATTGACTTTCCGGAGGGTCTATCAATATTCAAACAAGCTACACACATCCAATATAATAGACCGAGCCAACCTACGCGGATACATCACGGAGGTGATCGTGTTTTCTGTTTCAACAGACATATGTAAAAGTTTGGTCCACAGTAGGAATGTCAAATTTAAAGACTAAATCTCAAGTAGTGTTGGTTTTCCAAAAAAGTTCATGGTTCCAAACAATAGGACAGAACATGATCATTAGAGACAAGTCTGTCGATTTAACTGAACCATTACATAAACCAAAACTTTAAAAGTAAATAATGACATTCACAAGATACCGAGCACCATTAATAACACGGCGGAGGACTATGGTATTAATTGCAAGGGCGTCTTGTTCGGTGATCAAACATTGATGATAAGGGATGTCAAATAGTAACCCATCGGAGGATGGATTTACTAT